>CAUYUJ010010975.1:2500-25440 GCA_963575745.1 Prorocentrum cordatum | reverse complement strand
TAGTAGTAGTCGTCGTAGTATTAGTAGTAACATTATTATTATTATTACTATTATTATTATTTTTATTTTTCATTATTATTATTATTGTTATTATTAGTAGTAGTAGTAGTAGTAGTAGTAGTAGTAGTAGTAGTAGTAGTAGTAGTAGTAGTAGTCGTAGTAATAGTTGTAGTAGGTCGCCGCAGGTCGGGCTTGGATTCCATCCTGGACGACGACTCCTCAGGAGGGCGTCGGCGGTCCACTCGTGCGCCTCCGCTCTATGCGCGCTGCCCGACGGCGGCAAACAGATCGCGCGCGCCTTTTCTTCGTGCGTGACGAACCACAGCAGCGCGACCGACGTGGCGGACTTGGCGAAGCTCTCCCCGTCAGGCAGGGCGCGCGCGGGCGGCCGTGCGTGCCGTTCTTGGGCACGCAGTGGCTTGCAGGGGCCCGCGAGGGGGGCTTGCTTGCGGGCGCTGCGCCAAGAGGCGCCCGAGGCGCCCTCGCCCTGGCAGCGGTGCGTGGGTGTCTGCGACGCGGATCGGATCGCGCACTGGTCACAGGGCGCTACTTTCCTGTGCCCGATGGGGAGTGCGGACGCAGCGAGAGCGGAGTCGGTGATGATGATTGTCGAGGGCGCGGCCATCTCCGACGCGCGAGAGGCGCCAGAGGTGAGCGGCGCGAGGAGCTTCAGGGCGCCCCCCAGTCACGCCCAGGCTAACGCGGCCCGCGCAGCAGCTGGGAAATGTGCCCGGGCTCGTTGTTATCGCGAGATGACGACGGAGAAAGACGGGCCCTTTCTGCGCGGCGCGCGCTTTGAATCGCTTTGCGTCGCGGCGCAATAGGTCCGCCACCCTTCGGCCGAGGGGGGGGGGACGGCAGCCCCGCCGAGAAGCTCGACCCCCGAGTGCGACGCCGGACCGTTCGCCCGCGGCCGCTCGATGCAACGGCCCAGGGGCCGTCGAGCGGGCGGTGTCGAGCTGGCCGGTGCATGCGCGAGACTGGGCGGCGGGCGCGGGCGCTGGATGGGGGGCTCGCCGCAGCGTCCCGGCCCGCTTCATCGGCCCCCGTCCAAGGACTCTGCGGGGGGCGGCCCCCAGGACCGACGTCGAGGCTGTCGGGCCGCGCGCCGCCCCCCGCCAGAAGCTGTCGGGGGAGTTCATCAGCCCCCGGCCGCCTGCGATCAGCTGGCGCGCAGGCGCGGCGCGGGGGCTCGGCGACGATGGCGACGGCCCGAAGGGCCAGGGCGTCAGCTGGTCAGCTGGGCACGGCATCAGTGGCGCAGATCGTCAAGGATAAGAGCCGACATCGCCCTGGGAGGCGTTCGAGATCGAGGGGCCGGGGCGCGACCCGCATGACGCAGTGGATCAAGAAGAGGCTGTGGCCAGGGAAGTCCTGAGGGGGCGCAGCCAAGTGGGCGGCGGTGGCGGCGGGCTGCCTCTTTCTCCCGCGGGCCAGCGTGCGCGCGTCGGGCGACCAGAGCGGCTGCGCGGGCAGCATGGGCATGAGGGGGTTGGGCGTCGCGCCGAAGGCCGCGGGCGAGCTGAGCAGGAGCAGGGCCGACGCGGGCGAGGTAGTGATCGAGGTCCGGGCCAGCAAGACGGACCAGTGCAACCGCGGCAAGTGGCGCAACCACCTCAGAGTCGAGGTGGCGGCTGGGGCGGATGTTGACACGCACTTGTGCGCCGTGGAGGTGCTGGCCATCGGCGAGGGGCGGGCGCGCGAGAGGTTCTCGGGCGGGAGGATGCATCGCCCGCTCTTTGACAGGCTCGCTCCCGTGGCGGACGACCATGGGGTGGTCGTGCAGGCGGCAGTTGCGGAGGGAGTGGGCCCCGACGACCTCGGCTCCCGCGGCGCCAGAGGATCGGCCGCGCGCCCGCCCCGCGCGCGGCGCAGTGGGGGCGCTGCAACGGCGACGCGCCCCAGGGCCACCCGTGGGGGTCGAGGCGCGTTGCGGGGGGGGTGGCAAGCGGGATGGATGACGGCGGCGGATTTCGTCGTGGTCTGAGGAGGAAGATGTGGTTGCAGAGGCCACGGGGTTGAGGGCGCAGGCGGCCAGGCGGCTCGAGATGGCGCGTCCGTCTTGGGCCGGACAACCGGTATGGGCGCGGGGCGCGCTGAGTTTTTGTCGGAGGAAGCTCCGAGGGGTTCGGATGATTGAAGGAAGAAGGTGGGCAGGGAAGTGGCAGGGCCAGGACCCCCTCCAGCGCGGGCGGGTGCCCTTGAGGTGGGGCGCGCGGCCCGAGGCGGATGGTGGGCCAGTGGAAAAGCGCGGGGTGGGTGGGGGGTGGGCAAGAGGCCTTGTCGAGCGCGCCAGGCCGCAGAACTCGCGCCTTGCGAAAGAACTCGCAGGCGCCCTCAGCCATGTGGAAGAAGCGTCTCCTCCTTCTCCTCCTCCTCATCCGCATCGTCGTCTGAGCCATCGCTGTGCGGTGAGGTGGGGCCAGGGCTTGGTGGCCTCAGGGGCTAGGCGGCCTCCGTTCGTTCAAGCAGTGGCGAAGCGTCCTGGCTCGCCTATAGCCTTACCAAACAATGTTCTAAGAACCTTTTGTGGTTTCCACGGAATGTTCTTAGAGCATTTCTTTTCGATATTGTTTTGTTTTAACACATCGGTTTCATGTTCTAAGAACATTGCTTTTGTTCTTTCTAAGAACATTTGGTGGTAGGACTATAGGAATGCCAGGACGGTCGGTCACTGCTCAATTCGTGGGAGCACCGTCTGGAGGCGGCTGTAGGCCGCGATCCACTCCGCGACTTGGGGAAAATTTGGACGCTAGTCGCAATTGAGGGTTTGTACTTTGGTGTTCTGGCGCAGTCTGTGTTCGCCGCTTGCCTGTCTTTCGCAGCCATTCTGTTTCGCGGCCCAGCAGGGGCCAGTTATTTCTGGGCCCCACCTTCCCACGCCTGAATGTGGAGGTGGTGGGGCCCCAGCCGAGATTGCACGGCAGGCCCCCGCTGCGGGGCTTGCACCGCGCATGCCGCGTCGCGGTCGGCGCGCTGCGTCGTCGCCCACCCTTCCGTGTGTGTGGGGGGGGGGGGGGGCAGGAATGGTGTGGGTGGGGCTGGGGTGGGGGGGGCGGGCGGCCCTGGCGAACGCGCCAGGCCGCAGAGCGCGCGCGCCTTGCGAAGGAGTTCGCAGGCGCCATCAGCCATGGGGAAGAAGCGTCTCCTCCTCCTCCCCCTCCTCCTCCGCATTTGCATCTTCGTCTGAGCCATCGTGGCGTGGAGAGGCGAGGCTGGGGGTGGGTGGCCTGACGGGCTAGGTGGCCTCCGTTCGTGCAAGCATTGTCTGGGGGCCGGCCTGCCGCTCGCGATGCACCCGGGCCGCGAGACGAAGCGTGCAGGACAACAATTTCGGCCATTTGGAAGCATTTTTGAGGCCATCTTGGAGCATCGGGGGCCCTTCTCGAGGCCACCCTGAACCCTCGTGGTCGCTCTAGCCCGCGTGGCCCCCCCCCCAAAACCTCAGGGAGGCGGGCGGGGGAGCGCACCCCTCCCTGGAAGGGAAGATGATGGAGGAGGAGGAGGAGGAGGAGGAGGAGGAGGAGGAGGAGGAGGAGGAGGAGGAGGAGGAGGAGGAGGAGGAGGAGGAGGAGGAGGAGGCACGCGCAGTGGGTTGGTGGGATTATGGTCAGAACGCGTCCCGGGAGAGGTCCGATGAGTGGCGGTATCGGTACC
Organism: Prorocentrum cordatum; assembly: GCA_963575745.1. Taxonomy (NCBI): domain Eukaryota; class Dinophyceae; order Prorocentrales; family Prorocentraceae; genus Prorocentrum; species Prorocentrum cordatum. Next base: position 21,783 of record CAUYUJ010010975.1, on the reverse strand, counting down.
GCTGGGCTTCGCGGGAGGTGCCGCACACCTGTGCGCGCACGCGCGGCGCTCGCGAGTTCGGCGAGGATGGAGGGGGAATGGGGGGGATCAGAGGGGGACGGCTGAGGCAGCGGCAGTCGGCCTTCGGGGGGCTCCCTCGTCGCCTCGGCTGGGCGCAGCTCGGGGAACTTGTGCGTTTGGACCGCAGGCGGGGTCCAGGGACCGAGGTTGAGCCGCCGTGGTCTCAATTCGCCTTGATGGGATCGGATGGATCGGATGGATGGACGGATGGCCTCCCAGCGAGGTGGCATGTTAAGGCTGCGGGGCCCCGTGGGCGTCCGACAGCAGCCCAGCCACGTCGGCCCAGGGAAGGGCTTGCCCACTCGAACGGGGGCGAGGGCGAGATGGGGAGGGCAGGAGGTTCGCAGTACCGACGTGCCCAACTTGTTGAGATGGGCGCGCGATGGCCTGGAAGGCAAACGCAGTAAGGGGGGGTCCTCCGAGGGAGGGGGCGGAGGATAGGTGCAGGCAGAACGAGGGCGCGAGTCGTCGCACGGCCCCCTTCTCCCTCGCCGCTTGCCGAGCTCGCGGCGGTTCCGTTCTTCGGGAGCCCAGGAGCGTGCCAGGTCGCGGGGCCTCCGCGGGGGGGAAACGACGGGGAGGCTGGCAGGAGGATGACGTGACGTGATGGGATTTGGTGATGACGATGATGCTGCTGCTGATGATGATGCTGATGATGGCTATGATGATGATGATGATGATGACGATGATGATGATGATGATGATGATGATGATGGCTATGATGCTGATGCTGATGATGATGATGATGATGATGATGATGATGATGATGAGTATGAGGATGCTGGTGATGATAATGATGCTGTTGCCGATGATGATGCTAATGATGCTGATGCTGATGATGATTACGATCTTGCTGCCGATGATGATGAGATGATGATGATGATGGTGATGATGATGGTGATGCTGATGCTGATACTCATGATGATGACGATGACGATGCTGCTGATGATGCTGGTGGTTGTGGTGATGTTGCTGATGCTGATGCTGATGTTGCTGATGATGCTGACGATGCTGATGGTAATGATGGTAATGCTGCTGATGATGATGATGATGATGATGATGATGATGATGGTGCTGATGGTGGGGGTGGTGGTTGTGGTGACGATGATTATGATGGTGATTCTGCTGATGATGAGATGCTGATGATGATGATGGTTGTGATGCTGATGATGCTGATGACGATGCTGATGCTGATGATGATGATGCTGGTGATTATGATGCTGCTGGTAATGCTGATGCTGATGCTGATAGTACTGATGTTGATGCTAAATGGTAATGATGATGCTGAAGAGTATGATGATGATGATTATGATGATGAGATGATGATGATGATGATGATGATGATGATGATGATGATGATGATGATGATGATGATGATGATGATGATGCTGATGCTGATGATGATGATGCTGGTGATGGCGATGCTGATGCTGTTGCTGCTGATTATGATGGTGATGCTGATGCTGCTGATGATGATTGTGATTGTGGTGCTGCTGGAAATGATGATGTTGATGCTGATGCTGATGCTGATGATGATAATGACGGTGCGACTGATGATGATGATGGCACTGATGATGAGGCTGCTGCTGATGATGATGCTGCTGGTGATTCGTATGATTGTGACGACGATGCTGGTGATCATGATGCTGATGCTGCTGATGATGATGCTGATGCTGCTGATGGTGGTGGTGGTGGTTGCGGTGATGATACTGCTTCTGATGATGATGCTGCTGTTGACGATGATGACTGTGATGCTTAAGATGGTGATGCTGCTGATGCTGCTGATGCTGCTGATGATGATGATGATGCTGATGATGCTGACGATGATGATGATGCTGATGCTGACGATGATTATGCTGATGCTGATGATGGTGATGATGATGCTGGTGGTGTTGATGATGTTGATGATGATGTTGATGATGATGTTGATGCTGATGCTGATGGTGACCTTGCTGGTGATGCTTGTGGAGCTGATGTTTGTGATGATGATGTTCATGGTGGCCACGAGAACGATGTTGAGGGTGATGATACTGATGATGACGATGCTGATGGCGATGGCGTCGACGACGATGGCGATTATGATGTTGGTGATCGTGATCGTGGTGATGATTATGATGATGAGGACGAGGAGCATGAGGATGATGACGACGACAATTCGCATGCTGACGATGACAATGGTGGATCTGATGATTGTTACCATGATACTTTGTATGATTATGGAGATTATGATGGTTGGTGGCGGTGATGGCAATGATGATGACGGCGATGCTGATGATGAGGTGGGGGAGGAGGGGGAGGAGAATCGAACGCAGGATAAGGAGGAGGAAGATGAGGACGAGAAGGAGGAACATCAGAAGGAGTGGGAATAGGAGCAGGAGGAGGAGGACGACGAGGAGGATGAGGAGGAGGAGGAGGAAGAGGAGCAGTAGGAGGAGGAGGAGGAGGAGGAGGAGGAGGAGGACGAGGAGGAGGAGGAGGAGGAGGAGGAGCAGGACAAGGAGGAGGAGGAGGAGCAGGAGGAGGAGGAGGAGGAGTAGGGGGAGGACGAGGAGGAGGACGAGGCGGAAAAGGAATGCTTTCGAAGGCTCATCGAACCATAGCGGGCAAACCATATTGGGCAAACCATAACGACCTACGTACAGGCATGGCATATAAGACTTGATGGTGTTGTATTTCTGGGCTGCTCACATGCCCCAGTCACTTCGTCATTGCGGTGCTCTTCTGAGTCTCCTTTGACAGGGCATGCTCCTTCCTTCCTTCCCTCACTCTGCTCCCTCGCCCATGCTTTCCCCGCGACTTGCTGGCCAGCTCCAACGCGTTGATCCAGGGCATCGGCCGCAGTTCTCTGACGCTCGTCCCTGCGGGGTCCCCTGGGGTCTTGTTGTGAGGGTCTGCTGCTAGGTCTCCTCTTGGGCTGTCTCGGCTGCGCCCCGGGGGGGCGAACATGGAATTTGGGCTCTGGGCTGCTCTGGGCTGTCTTGGCGTCTCTTGGCTGCCTCGGCTGCTCCGGGCTGCTCTGCTCTGCTCAGGGGCTGTCTGGGCCGTGTCGGCTGCTCTGGCTGTCTCTCCGCTCTCCCTCCTCCCTCGTTCTCCGTACCCCCCCGCCTCCTCTTGCTTTGCCTCCTCCTCCTCCTCCTCCTCCTCCTCCTCCTCCTCCTCCTCGTCCTCTTCCTCCTAGTTTGCCCATGTATGTGACGTGATGTCACCTGCTCCCTGCGGTGAAGACTCGCCTCTGCCCTCTGGTGCCCCCCCCCCGCGGTCCCTTCATTCTTTGCCGCATGCCTCGTATACGGTTTGCGTTGGAAAGACAGCGTGCGACGTGGCGCCGCTGGCTCACTTGTTGCATGCCACTCCCCACCTCTCGGACAGCGCGCACCGAAAGAAGCCCCGGCAGGGCGACCGCGTGCACAGAATGGGGCCCCCGCGGGGGGATCGCCCCGCAGGGAGAGCGTGCTCTTCGGAGATCGATGTCGCACGCCATCTTTGCAACGCCAACCGTACGTACGGTAGGTTTGTGTCGTGTCGACCGGCGGCGACCCCAGCGCGGACGTTCAAGGTTGAACGCCGCCGGCGACCCAGAATCGATCGATGTTGAACGATCGGACGTTGCGGCAGCGGCCGATCGTTCAAGGTTGAACGATCCCTGCGGCGTCAAAAACCAACGCTGGGGTCGGCACGACACGAACCTGCCGTACCCGCACACCGCGCGCCCCGCGCACAACTCTCGCGCAGCCGTCCTCGGCAGCCTTGCCGCCGTCGGCGCCAGGCGCGGCGGCCTTACTCCCCTCGCCCTTTGCTGGGGCCGGCAGAGGGCAACTGACCGCGGCCACCGCCAGAGCTTCCGCGGCCCCTGCGCCTGGCAGAGAGATTGGGGCGTCCGGCCCTTCTGGGTCTGTCGACGATCCTCAGGGCGGGTGTTGGCCCAACTTGTGTTTCGCCCATTCTCAGCTCCACCGGTAGCACGCAGCTTGTTCGCCCGTCCGCAGCGCATGTCCCACGAGACTTCGGCTCGGCAGGGGAGACATGCTCGCCGCGCAGGAGGAGCGGCCATCAGACAGCACACCCAAGCGCCTGTCGGGCCAATGCAGCGGCACTGCTGCTTCACAAGTCTTTGTCAGCCCGTCTTTCAGAGCGTGAATTACCTACCCCGCTTTCGCTTCCAGGCAAAACCAAGCCATACCATGCGCCTCCTCGTCAAGCGGCCTGACCAGTACAGGCTGCAATTTGGCATCGTTTGGTATCTCTTGGAAGCGAGGGTGGTCAAAAGCGAGGTAGGTTTGTTTTCCCCCTAGTATTGCACAGCCTGCGTCGTATCGAAGGGCTTCGGTGGGCATGCGCACGCTGGCGCCAGCACACGTCTTGCGGGCCATCGAGTTGGAGCCTCCGGAGGCCCCTCCTGGTCCCCGGGGCCAGCGGGAAAAAGCCACAGCCCTGGGCGCAACATTCGTTCGAATGCTGGGGCCGTGAGCTGTAGGGCCAGACGTGCGCTGTCTAGTTCGTTCCAACAGGGGGCCCCCGCAAGTCCCGACCCTTCCCGGAACCGCTTCTTCATCTCGAGTCGTTCTCTGATGGTCCCAGGGCTGGGCGAGGGCCTACGGAGGCTGAAAGCGGCCAACCTTGTCCCGTCGCGATTTTTTCGCGACGCGAGCATGTTTGGGTAGAGCCCCGCCTTTTTGAGACGGCAGTGGGCCTCGGAGCTGTCAGCTTTGGGCCCCGTCCTCGGTGGATGTCGGCTCCTGGTCAGGCGGCTTCGGGAGGCCGCGCCCATCAGGACCTGGAGTAGTTTTTGCACCTCCTGGCAATACCGGGCGTGACCCGAGGGGGGGAGAGGGCCCGTCACGTCACGATTCGCGCCGGCACCGTCTGGGAATGATCAGGCATGGCTGAGTCCAACGAGGCGCCGGCGCGAATTGTGACGTGGAGGGGGCGAAGGGAGGCGGGCGGGTGGTCACGGACGTGATCGCGAATAAGAAGACGGGTTCCTGGTGGCGGCCAGTCTCCTTCGCTTCCTCCAGGGCTGTTCTTCGGAGGGCGTCAACCAGAGATCCTTGCCGCGCTAATCCTTGGGGCGAGGATCGGATATATGTGTATATACGCATGGTCGCGTACTGGACTTTCGCGGGTAATCGAATTGGAATGTTACGGTCGGCGTTTCAGGGGAACGCGCCTGGGGCCCCGCATGAACTCAAAGTCCTTGCATTCCCCGCTCTCTCTTGATAACTTATGCCCTCGCTCATATTGAGACGTACATCAGCTTATACATGTGTATATGCAGGTGTGCGCGTGGAGATCGATGTGCAATCCTTGCCGGGCCAGGAGGGTGGCCCAGGACGGGCCTGGCCAGGATCGGTGACGGCGTCTGGTTGGCGCTCTCCTGGTTCTCCTCGCTCGCGCGCGGCCATGCACTCCCGCTCGGGGTCGCTGCCGCCCCTCTCCCCCGGGCTGGGCGAGCGCGGCCGAGGCTCGCGGGGCTCGATCCAGTGGGCCGGGCCGCCCATGAGGGTGGTGGGGAGGACGCCATGGCGGGGTCATTAGTGGGCCGCCCAGGAGGAGGAGGGGGAGGAGGAGGAGGCGGAGGAGGAGGAAGAGGAGGACCCTGGTTGAAAACGTGCGCACGCATCCCATCGCCTTCTCAGGGATGCGGGGTGTGGGTTGCTCAAGGGCGCTCTCGCGCCGCCTGTATCCTCTCCCCCGCCACACCTGCATGGCCTGCGCCAGCGGTGAACCATTTTTTCGCCTCTACCGCCACGCGGCCCGCTTCAAAGGGAGGACGTGTCATGAGTCGCATCCGCGGGGATATCGCCCCACGATTGGTGGGGGTCTCGATCCGAGACTAACGTGTCGCCTCGCTGCGCGATTGCCGATCGGCTGCACTTCGCGATCACAATGTTTCCGAGTAAGCCAACCGCCAGCGCGCTAACTTCGTCCGCGCCACCTCATCAGGCGCAGTCGTCCGAAGCAGATCGACAACCTGACATCAGATTCCGCCACGAGATGCCGCCGGCGTCGACGGCTCTGTTGTCAACGTCGTCGTCGTCGTCGTCGTCGTCGTCGTCGTCGTCCGCCAACGTTGGCGCCCCATGAGAAGGAATCCAGAAATTTGTATTCGGGGGCCCACGAGAAGGAGTCCCACTTGTGGGCCTCATGCGAAGGACTCTCACTCTGGGGGCGCTGGGCGCACCATGCAGTTTCGGTATGTCGGCGGTGGAGCCTTCTGCCTCGATGTTGATTGTGTGGGGTAACCGTTCAGAGGCTTCACGGGGCCGCGGAAGCACTAACAGGAGATTGGCCAATCTGTGTTGCGCACAGAAGCGAAGGAGGCGCAGCCCGCTTCCTGTGGTCGCTTGGAGGCGGGCGAGTGTAACCTCGCCCGCACTGTCGTTCGTCTCGCGATCCGCTGTACGCTCCAGCCTACAGCCGTTCGCGCCTGAGGTTGTTCGGATGCGGCAACAGCTCTGGGGGAGGAGGAGAAGGAGGAGGAGGAGGAGGAGGAGGAGGAGGCGGAGGAGGAGGAGGAGAGGGAGGAGGAGGAGGAGGAGGAGGCGCGAGGAGGAGGAGGAGGAGAGGAGGAGGAGGAGGAGGAGGAGGAGGAGGAGGAGAGGAGTTGAGGAGGAACAGGAGGAAAGGAGGGAAGGAGGAGGAGGAGGAGAGGAGGAGGAGGAGGAGGAGGAGGAGGAGAGGAGGAGGAGGAGGAGGATGAGGAGTATGAGGAGGTAGGAGGGAGGGGAGGAGAGAAGGATGCTGAGGAGGAGAGGAGGAGAGGATGGATGGTTGGTTGATGTTGATTTTTGATGAATGATGGACGGATGGAAGGATGAGGGATGGATGGACGGGCGGAGAGGGAGGAGGGGGGAGGGAGGATGAGGAGGAGGAGGAGGAGGAGGAGGAGGAGGAGGAGGAGGAGGAGGAGGAGGATGTCTTCCATGCGCTTCCCTGCCTCTGCCATTTACGATAACTTCGTATGCGGTCAGGAATCGGATTACTTGGGCACTGGGGTAATAATAAGGAAGACGAGAAGGCGCAGGAGGAGGAGGAGGATGAGGAGGGAAGGAGGGAGGGAAGGCGGTATAGGGACGAAGGATATTGGTTTAGAGGCGACAGGGAGGAAGGAAGGGAGGAAGGGAGTGAATGGAGGGAGGGATGCAGAAGGAGGAAGATGGATGGATGGAGGGAGGGAGGGAGGGATGGAGAAGGGATGGATGGGCATGGGCTGGTTTCGCCGGCGCTGGTTTCGCTGTCGCTGGTTTCGCCATGCTGGTTTCGCCGGCGGCTGGTTTCGCCGGCGGCTGGTTTCGCTGGGGGCTGGTTTCGCCAACGGCTGGTTTCTCCAGGGCTGGTTTCGCCGGCGGCTGGTTTCGTCAGGTGCTTGTTTCGCTGGGGCTTGTCGCCAACGGCTGGTTTCGCCAGGGTCGATTTCGCCGACGGCTGGTTTCGCCGGGGCGCAGAACAGCGTCACTGTCGTCGTCGTCGTCGTCGTCGTCGTCGTCGTCGTCGTCGTCGTCGTCGTCGTCAGGCGGGTCGGGCTTGCCACCACGCGACAGGGCAGGTCCCTAACGGGCGGGCACGGCGGGCGGGACCTTACGGGACGGGTCGGGCGGGCGGGACTCTGACGGGCGGGTCGGGCGGGCGAGACATTAAAGCGGGCGGGCGGGCGGGCTTGCCAGCACGCGAACAGGCGTGACCCGAACGACGACGATGACGACGTCGACGATGACGATGACCACGACCCCGACCACGACGGCGTCGGCAATGACGACGACGCCGAATAACGTCGACGATGACGACGACGACGACCACGACCACGACGACCACGACCACGACGACGACGACGACGACGACGACGACGACGACGACGACGACGACGACGACGACGACGACGACGACAACGACGAGGAACGACGACGGCGGCGACGGGCGGTTCTGCAAAACCAGCCGGGCGAAACCAACGGGCGGGTCTGCGCAACGAGCTGGGCGAAACCAGCCGTCGGCGAAACCAGCTGGGCGAAACCAGCTGGGCGAAAGCAGCGGGCGGGTCGGCGAAACCGTCGCCGGCAAAACCAGCCGTCGGCGGAACCAGCTGTCGCCGACGAATGGGCGAGGGAGGATAGTAGGGAGGGAGGGAGGGAGGGAGGGAGGAGGAAGGAGGAGGAGGGAATATGGAGGAAGAGGGGAGCACCCCGTACCTGCTGCCTGGAGTCACCGCGCGGGAAGGCGAGCGTGGCAGCGCGCAGCATCGCGGCGCGCGATGACCAGATGGCCGCACCGGTCAAGAAGCCTTGCAGGTCCTTGAGGCGCTCCGCCGCGAGGATGCCGAGCGCGGGCGCCTCCGCCAAGGCTCGTCTCGCGCCAGTGCCTTGTCTGTAAGCCGCCAGCGCGCCGACTCAGAGGCTCAAGTCGCGCGCCATCCACCGCCAGATAATTCATATGCTTGCATGCAGATTTAAATATCAACCGCTTCGGAGTCGTGTCCTGGGATTTCGGGGAATGTTGGATATCGGTATCCATCCGCCCGCATGGGGGGGGGGGGGGCAGATGTCTAAGTCCACAGCCCCCCGATTCCCCAGGAGACGACCCCGTGGCAGTGGATATGAGCATATTCTGGCGGCGCACGCCACGCAGGCAAGACGATGCTTGCTGCGCTGGGCGGCGTGGCCACTTGGGCCCCGGACTGGGCCACCGGCACACAGCAGTGCCAGCGAAGCTCTGCGCCTCCTCCTCCTTCCCCTCCATCTCGCTTGATTTCCTCAGGAGGCTGGCCCTCTCGAGCCTCTCGGAGTCGAGCTTGCGTCACTTGCGCAGCATCGTGCCTCTGTCTCATGCTCATCGTCCGCTGCACGCTGTGGCCAACAAGCAGGGCTTGGCAGCAGTCTCCCCCCTGGCGAGGCCCGTGCCACCGGCAGGGCTGCGAAGGTGGCCACCGATCTGCCCCAGGGGTACACCTTAGGCGATGCTTAAGAAAACTTAAATTTTCGGCCAGAGTCTCGATTATTCTTAATGTTTCAATGTAAATCCTAAGATTTGAATGGAAATGTTGGGTTTTTTTATTCAAGTTCTGAGACTATGACTTTCTTAACCCATGATTTCTTAAGCATTTCGCAGGGCGTAGGTGGGAGTTCCTTGGAGTCAACTTCTCCCTGTCGCATCCCCCGGCGTGTCGGTGGGGCGGGCTGGGCGTTTCGCCTGAGACTTCTTCGCCGCTTGTGGTTCTGAAGTTTGAGGTGTGCAACATTTTGAAGGTTGGAACGCGGGCGGTTTTCGAAACGTGGCTCTCGCCTTAGCGCCGCGCGCATTCGTTGTAAACTTAGCAACAGTTTGAAGGATTGATGGCGGGCTTTCAAACTGTGGCTTTCTTCGTCAGCGCCGCGCAGACAATCTTGAAACATTGAAGCAGCTTCAAGGATGTAGGGCGGTTTCTTTTCAAAATATGGCTCCCGCCTTAGCGCCGTGAGCAGTCTTTTGTATAAGTTTTCAGCCGTTCCGAGGATCGTGGGGCTGAAGTCCCCGGAATGGCGTTCTGGCGCGGTTTATGATTTCCAGGGCGCAACAATCGTGTTGTTTTTTGGCGTTGGAGTTCCAGGGATGCTGTTTTGGCACCGTTTAGGATTCTCAGACGATTCTCTTCCAATGGGGCACTACCCGCAATGAAAATGAGTTCTTACACGGACCACTGGAGAGGGAACTTGGACTGAGGTTTTATTGCAACGTCGCTGGTGCGTCTTGGGTTTGCACTGGTCCTCCTCCTCCTCCTCCTCCTCCTCCTCCTTGTCCCCGTGTCTTCCCTCCTCTTTCTCGGACGCTGGGTCGTCCGCGGATGGTAAAGAAATGAAGAGGCAGCTTGCGAGAGGGAGGGATGGAGGAGGGTGAGTGAAGGGCACCGGAGCACATGTGCACGCGGGCACGAGGATCGGGCGGGTGGCAATGGGGGGGTGACCTGAATCGGGGGGGGGGTAAGAAGAAGTGCCTGGCTCCAGAAAAAGACCCGAAAGGGCCCCTTTAGGGCCCTCCTCTTCCCCCCCCGATTTAGGTCATCTCCCATTACACCCCGCCCGACACGAGGGGGGGGGGGGGGCGCCCGCCGCAGGGCTTGCCGAGCTCAAAGGCGTCGACCCGATGGACCGGCGCATCGAGGTGGAGAAGAAGGTGGGCCCCCGCACCGCTCTGGCTCTCAGGCGGATGCTGCTGCTGAGGAGGAGGGCAAGGAGGAGGCGGAGGAGGAGAAGCTAAGTCTTCTTCCTCTTGCTTCCCTTTCCTTGGCGAACCAGGGGGCGCTGATGCAGCAAAGGCGTTCTCTTATGGAGGGCTGATGCATGTATCCCGCACGCGCATGTTCCAAACAGATGAGGATGACGAGGAATGGAGTGATGGAGATAGAGGAAGGCGGAGGGGAATAAGAGGGCGAGATGAGGAAGAGCACTGGCAGGCGCAGAGTTCGGATTCGGATTCGGAGCGACTACCAAATAATGAAAAAACAACTTACTTCGGAAAGAGACCCCATTGAATTCTGCCGAGGGAGGAAAAGGAGTAACAAGAGTGCAATTGTAAGTGGGGGGAGAGGGAGGGAGGGAGGGCGGGAGGGTGGGTGGGAGGTAGGGAGGAGGGGGATGGGGGATGGGGGATGGGGGATGATGATGCTGATGATGATGATGATGATGATGATGATGATGATGCTGATGATGATGATGATGATGATGATGATGATGATGATGATGATGATGACGATGATGATGATGATGATGATGATGATGATGTGCTAGCCTCTTCTGTCATGCTATTGTACACTCTAGGTTGATGATGATGATGATGATGATGATGATGATGATGATGATGATGATGATGATGATGATGATGATGATGATGATGATGATGATGATGATGATGATGATGGTGGTGGTGGTGATGATGATGATGATGAGTGATGGTGATGGTGATGGTGATGGTGATGCTGATGATGATGCTGATGATGCTGATGATGATGAGGAGGACGAGGAGGAGGAGGAGGACGACGATCGTGGTGGTGGTGATGATGATGATGATGATGCTGATGATGATGGTGATGATGGTGATGATGATGAGGAGGAGGAGGAGGACGAGGAGGAGGATGAGGAGGAGGATGATGAGGAGGAGGAGGAGCAGGAGGAGCAGGAGGAGGAGGAGGAGGAGGAGGAGGAGGAGGAGGAGGAGGAGGAGGAGGAGGAGGAGGAGCCCGGGCTGGGAGGTCGACCTGGCGGCGCCCCTCGGGCAGCGCGAGCTGGGACCGCTGGCCCTGGTGCTCCGCTGCCGACGGTTCCAGCGACCCCCGCCCCTGCGCCAGCGGAAGGGAGCCTTCTTGCCGAGGGCAGCATCGAGGTGGCTGTGCGAGGCGTCTGCAGCCTCTGCGCGGCGGGCCCGGACAAACACGAGGCCCTAACCCTCCTGCGCACGAGGGCAGGCTCCGACCACGTCCCTGGCGCGCACCTGTGACACCCCGATCGCGGAGGCGCGGGCGCTGGATGGGGCTCTGACCAGAGAGTGCGAGCACGCCCTGGGCAGCCCGCTGGGCGACGCTACGCGCAGGAAACTGGTCCGCGCTGGCGCCGCCAGAGGCCACGTGCTGCAGAGCGTGGAGCTCACGCCCCCCGCGGCAAACGCGGCCTCCTGGCACCTTTGCCTGCCGCACTGCCTCCAGCGACTCGGCCTGGAGAGCACCGCCGCACTGGCAGCGCAGAGCCCCTCGGCGCGCCGCGCCCTGCCTGCAGCCACAGCGACGCTCTGGGCTGCGCTTGGAGACGACACCGCCCGGGTGGGCAACGAGGTACTGACTGGCAGCTACGCAGCACACCCTGCATGGCTGCGGCCTCCCTCGCTGCGGCTGCCTGCTTCGCCGCCAACGAAACGACTGCGGACCCCCTGGCGGCGGCCTCCCTGCGCTCTGCAGGTGGCCCTGGCGCGAGCGCCCTCCTGCAGGTGCCGTCGCTGCCTTGCCACAGGCCCGCCAACGCGCAGCTCGGCATCGCGCTGCGATTCCGGCCTAACGTCGACTTGCCAGGGTGCGCGGGCCCCTCGTTCATGGTGGGCGCAGCCGGGCCCGGGCTCCCGAGGCTCTGCCAGCGCCGGCACGCTTACGGCGAGATCTGCGGCGCCCTGCTTGACCCTAACGGGCGGCACGCGCGCAACTGCCCCGTGGGGGGTGGCTCGTCCGCCGCCAGCGCGGCGCTTGCAGAGTGGTACGAGGAGCAGGGATGCACAGTGCTTCCGGAGGTCCTGCTCATCCACGCAGCGCCTGGGAGCCCGAGTGCGGATGGACTTAGTCGTCCACGCCCCGCTCCTCGTCGAGCCGCTCATGATCGACTTGGCCGTGGCGAGCGCGCTCCCGCAGGACGCCCTCGCGCTCGGCTCCGCGCGGCGGGGCGGCTCGGCAGCGGCAGCCGCGGCGCGGGGCAAGCGGGCCCGCTACCCCAGGGTGGCGGTGATGTTCGTGGTGGAGGACCGCGGCCGTCTGGGCGAGGAAGCGCTGGCCCTGAAGGCTGCTCGTGCCCGCTCAGGACACCGAGCGCTCTGCGGCCATCCGGCGACTGCACCAGTCGCTCCGCTGCGTCTTGCAGCGCCACGCCGCCGACGCCATGCTGGCGGCGACGCAGGCGCAGGGCTGGGCAGCTGGCGCCAGGCGGGGCAACCCTGGCGGGGGCTGTGCTGCCCCGGACGCAATCTGGCGGCCGCGCCAGGCACCGACTGACGGGGTGGCTGCGGCGCTCGCTGGGGCGCGCGGGGCTGCTGGAGCAAGGCGCCAGAGGCGCGCCGGGCAGCCGCGCGGCGCTGCTGGGCGCGCCAGCTTGGCGCCTGGAGACGGGGCCGGAGCAGCGCGCGAGCGACCGCGGCCGCGTCGAGGCCGAGGCGGCCGCGGCCAGGGCGCGCAGCGGCCGCAGCGCGCGGCCTGGCGCGCAATCCGGCGCGGCCAGGCGGCGGCTGGCGTGGCGGCCTGGAGCGCCGGGCCGTGCTCGCGGCCGGCTACCAGGTCGTGCGGGTCCCCGCAGCGCTCCCAGGTATGCCCAGACTAAAGGCCCTGGCCGGCGCGGCCCCTCTCCCCGGGAGCGGCCGCCTTTTGTCCCTATGCGCGTCGCTCTCGGGGGGGCCATCCCGTTAGAGGAAAGGTGGGGGGTGCGCCGGTTTCCGATCGACGGGCGTCGACTGCGTGGGGAAGACTCGCGGCCGCCTGCTGGAGGAGGTTAAGAAGTACGAGGAGGAGGAGGAGGAGGAGGAGGAGGAGGAGGAGGAGGAGGAGGAGGAGGAGGAGGAGGAGGAGGAGGAGGAGGAGGAGGAGGAGGAGGAGGAGGAGGAGGAGGAGGAGGAGGAGGAGGAGGAGGAGGAGGAGGATGATGAGGAGGAGGCAGAGGGGAGGAGGAGGAGGAGGAGGAGGAGGAGGAGGGAGGAGGAGGAGGGAGGAGGAAGGAGGAGGAGGAGGAGGAGGAGGGAGGAGGAGGAGGAGGAGGAGGAGGAGGAGGAGGAGGAGGAGGGAGGAGGAGGAGGAGGAGGAGGAGGAGGAGGAGGAGGAGGAGGAGGAGGAGGAGTTGAGGAGGAATGGTGTGTGGAGGTTCGTTGCATCTGGGGGCCTTTCCATCGCTGCGGAAATCGGAGAAAGGGGTTGGAAGATGCTAGAGGCGAAAATTGAGGAGGAGGAGGAGTAGGCACATCAGGAGGAGGAGTGACACAAATGCTGGCGTTCTCGCTCCGCGCTTCCAGGAACTGTACGCGAGGGCGCTGCGGGAGCAGATGGCGCACAGCGACGGCCATTCTAGAAGCAGGCCGTCCAGCAATTGCGGCATCCCCCCGCCGGCACCCGGCGGCGCTGGAGGACGGGGCCCCTCCGCCCCGCCTGGCTTAGCGGACGAAGCGCGGTGTAAGGTGAGTTTTTCCGCCATCGTGGGCGTCTGTCCCAGGGCGGTTGGGAAATTTACATCCCCATAGGGGCACAAACTTTCCAGCCGCCCTGGGACAGGCGTCGCCGATGGGTGACACGAGCGTGTTGTACCGTTTTTTCGGTGGGATTGCAATGAGGGGGTGCGACGTCGACAGATGCGCCTTGTCAGCACCCGTGGATCGCGGGGTTGCATTTCAACGTTGTTTTCGAGCCTCCGAGCTACTTTTGTGCTCTCACCCTAGTCTTTGTCAATGCACCTCGTCGCGCATCCCTTCGCCTCTCCCATCGATGATGATGATGATGATGATGATGATGATGATGATGATGATGATGATGATGATGATGATGATGATGATGATGATGATGATGATGATGATGATGATGATGATGAGGAGGAGGAGGAGGAGGAGGAGGAGGAAGGAGGAGGAGGGGAGGAGGAAGGAGGTAGGGCGAGGAGGAAGAGGAGGAGGAGGAGAAGAGGAGGAGGAGGAGGAGGAGGAGGAGGAGAAGGAACGATAAGGAGGGCGGGAGATGATGATGATGATGCTGATGATGATGCTGATGATGAGGATGATGAGGATGATGATGATTGATGATGATGCTGATGCTGATGCTGATGATGATGATGGATGATGAGATGATGCTGATGATGATGATGCTGATGCTGATGATGCTGATGCTGATGCTGATGATGCTGATGTGATGCTGATGATGATGATGATGATGATGATGATGAGATGATGATGATGATGATGATCATGACCATGATGAGATGATGATGATGATGATGATGATGTGATGTTGATGATGATGATGATGATGATGATGATGATGAGATGATGATGATGATGATGATGCTGATGCTGATGCTGATGCTGATGATGATGATGATGATGATGATGAGGAGGAGGAGGAGGAGGAGGAGGAGGAGGAGGAGGAGGAGGAGGAGGAGGAGGAGGGAGAGAGGACAGAGGGAGGAGGGGTAGGAGGAGGATGAGGACGACCATGCGCTCGCCCCCCTTCCTCCTTCTCATTCCCCGTCCCCGTTCCCTCCGCTCCCCGTCCGCGTCCGCCACCCCAGCCGCCCCCCATCCCCAGCTCCGGCGTCGAACGGCCACTGCCCCGCCATTGCTGTTCAGTAGTGACTAGCCGTCTTCCAGAGCGAACCTCCCTCTGCAGGTTTTCGGAGAGATCCAGAGGCATCCGGAGGCCCAGACGCCCAAACCGGCCATCCTCGAACCTGGAGCCTCGGACCTCGAACCTCAAGCCTGAAACGCCGATCTTCCTATCCTACCCCCTCCTCGTCTTCCTCCTCTTCATGCTCGTCCTGCAGCTCATGGGCGATAAATCATTGAAGCTTTACAATTGTGGGGAAAAGGCCGCCCGAGCCACAACATCCGGTACCGCGCACACGCGGGGCAGGAGAGGGGTGGAGGAAGGGGAACGAGCAAAGCAGCAGAGGAGAGCGGATGGGGCGAGACTGCCAGGAGCACAAAGAACCAAATATGAGTGCCCAAAATGTTTGAAGAACGGACGAGAGCTCGTGGGTGCGGAGGCCAACAGCGACGCGCGCACCAATATCCCACACGAGCCAAAAACACAACAGATGGAGAGAGGAAGCAGAGGGAAGGGCGCGAAGAGGAGAGCGGGAAAGGGGGAAGCACACTCACAGCCGGGAGGCTCCATGTGTAGCCAAGGAGAAAATGGAAACAGGCAGGATCCGCCCCCAGGAAGGGAGCGGTCTGTACATGCAAGTAAATGATGGGCGAATGGTGTGAGAAGGGGCCATGCGGCGAAGGGTCACAGTGCCACTGGTGTTCAATGGAGTGCTCGCGTTGACAAGTGGATTTGTTCGCTTTCAGGAAAGAAAGGCTCGTCCTGCAGCTCATCCGCCACCTCCTCCTCCTATGTACACGGCTCACCCTTTCTGGTTGCGCATAACACGATGGTGTCATTTTGGGAGTTCCAGGTCTGCTATGAGACCCGTCGGCGGATAGATGGAGAATCAGCGCAAGGGGAGGGAATGGATGCGTGGCAGGGGTAGGATGTCAGACATGGCGCGAGCGCATTCCGCTTGTTCTCCCCCCCCTCCTCCCCCTCTCCTTTCCGCTTCTTCTCCTCGGGATCGCGGCGAGAGCCGCAGCAGCCGCGCCGAGGCGCAGACCTGACGAACTTCGCGCCCGCGGGGCAATACGCCCGGCAGGCTCAGCCAGGTCGGCGGCGGTGGCGGGAGATGGAAGGGGAGGGGGGAGAGGAAGGTGGATGAGAGAGAAGGGGTGGGGGGACCGAGGAAGGATGTGGGTGTGAAGGGGTTCGCGGGGAGGATTGTCGCAAACTCGATCTCGGGCCATGGCACATCCCAAATACGGATATGCGCTCCGCATTGCGTGGTCGTTAGGCTTGGATGTTTCGCGCACTCGTCCAGAACGATGACTCTCCAACCTGGTGTTTGCTGTGCAGCTCATTCCAGACGCACGCAGTCTTGAAGTGCAACACATTGTTTGTCAGCGTGGCGGAGAGAAATCCCGAATACAGCATCATACAGCATACTCCGAACACTGATGAAAGGTGGGTTGATGAATATCTGCAGCTCTCTGGTGCATTTTCCGCCCTCGTTGAATATCCAGTCAAGGGCTCCGAGCAGCATGGGATTTGCACTGGAACCCAGGCCTGAACAGCAAGGGTTCCTTCTATCATCTGTATACCTGAGCTCGGAGCGCGAGAGCGCTTTGCGTTCTGTGGTGAGGCTCGTGCCGAGTTCTTCGACACACATATCACCAGACAATGTATGTGAACCGGTGTCTTCGGACACTCTACTTGGCCCATGCGTGCCCATCGGCGATTCGAGCACGCTACGGGATGGCGTGGCATGGAAAAAAGGTGTCCGGGGTGTTTGGCCTAGAACATTGAATCTCGGATTTCTTGTACCTCAGCGAAGGTTTCATTTCTTCGTGAAATCGCACGCGTATAGCAGAGTTGTAGGAGGCTTCTGGAATGCTCGTGGATGTCCCGAAGAGGCCCCCTGAGGTCTCTGGGAGGCCCCTTCGCTCCAGAGGCACCCGAGGATCCTTGGGAGGTCATTTCAAGTGCCTAGCATGTTCCCCAGGGCAGCTGGAAGCTCTGGGAGGTGGCAATCGTACATTTGTGGGAGGTCCGTTGGAGGCCCATTGGGAAGACCCCAGATATTTTGGGAGGCTTTTGAAGACATTCTGTCTCATGGAATCCATTGCAGGCTACCCGAGGGGCACGCTCCCCCCCCTCCTTCTCTTCCTCCTCCTCCCCCGTCCCTCCTCCCTCGTTCCTGCAGCCTCCGCCTTCTTCTCCTTCTCCTCCCTCCTCCATCCTCCCTCCCCGCCAGCGGCAGCGACGACGGCGGGCACAGTGGCCTTAGCCAGGAAGCTCGACGCTTTCGGTGAGGAGCACGCGGGCCACGGGCTGTGCAGCTGCGGCCCACGAGCGGGCGACGTCCATGGGATCTGGGCCACTGCCCTGACCGACCTGCGCCCCCAGACTTCGACACGTCCGAGCCCTTTGACAGACATGGCTTCAGGTAGAAAAGCTTCGTGTCTGACTATGCGGCTCAGAGGGCTACTACCGAACCATGCTGCCACACTGCGGCACGTCGTGCAGCGAGACGCTCAACGGCAAGGCAGAGGAGGGACACCCCATCATTGCGGGTGAGCAGCCTTGATGGTATGTGACAGGGGGGAAAAAACGGGGACGATGACCGCTACAGAAGATTCTATCCGGCCTGGTGCGCGCTGGGCACTTCGAGGCCGTCAGCACCGACAGCAAAAGGCAGCGCTCGAGATCCACTGACCGGGCCCGCCAGACCCATAGCAGGGCCGAGCTGACCGCGATGGTGTCGGCGCTGAAGCACACCCGTGGCGATCTGCACCTCTGGGCGGACTCGCGGGTTCTCTACGGAGGCTGGCTCCGAGGCCGCCACAGGCGCTCAGGAGACCGGAGCGCCAACGGCGACTGGTGGGAGCAGCTGGCCAAAGAGCTCGAGGGCAGAGGTGATGGTCGAGTGCAGCTCTGCTTCCCGAGCAGCCGCACGTCCTTGGCGGAAGCGGAGGCGTGCGGAGGGCCCGCGTACGTTTGGGTGTGAAGTGCTCTTGCCGATGATGCAGCGGGAAAAGTTGCCAGTGAGCACCGCATCCCTTCTGGCCGTTGAGTTGTCATACGTGGGCTGTCGGCGCAGGTTGCCCAAGTTTGGTCCGCATTCCCAGAGCCAGGTGAAGCAATTTTCAGGTCGAGGGGCGGCGCCTTCGGGGTGGCGAGATCGGATTGCCCAGAACTGTTCGAGACTTGACGATTTTGCCCGACCGCAAGAGACTGCTGAATGAGGATGTCTCACGCGAAAGCCATCCGGCGCGAGAGCTCGGCGGAGTTGCCCGGGAGGGCTCGCGAAGGGCGCGTTCCTTTTCCCGCTCGAGGCGGCTCAAGGGCCCTAAACGGCAGCGGTCAGCAGCCGTGCAACGGCAGGAGGAGGGCGGAGGAGAGAAGACAAGAAAGGATGGAGAGAATGAGCAATAATGAACATGAAGAGGAATGAAGTCGATTCACACTAAACACACCCTGTTGGATGCTGATGCCCCTCGTTCGTGCAGTTCATGTTTGAGTTCCCTCAACAGGTTGGCCTGTAGTTCAGGTGTTGGATGACGTGTTGATCACCGAGTGCCCTGGTTCTCACCCGTCCTACAATATTGTGTTTTATGAGCCCTACTGGGTTTGTTCTGAGTGCGGGTGCAGGGCACTGGACGGGACGGGCCACCTCAGAGGCCTCGCGAGGGAGTGCATTGGAGTCCTCAGCAAACGTGGTGCCCTCCTTGTTTTACCACGCGTTTTGGAGTGGAGGCTGCGCAAATGAGGTCGTCCAGAGAGCCCCGCCCGAGTCGGTTCCGAAGAGCCCCTCGGAAAGGCCCCCCTTCCCTCTCCCCCTTCCCCTCACCCTTGCAGGTGGTTAAGAGTGGCGGGGTATCCAGTCGTGCTGCTACTCTTGCTTCCTCTCGGTCTTCTCGTTCCTCCTGCCTCCCTCCAAAACCTCACCTGTCACAATCCCGGTTGTACTTACCGTTTTACTCGTGCCTCGCGCCTTTATGCCTCTCCGTCGCCTGCGCTCGACGTTGGTTGCATCCGGCGTTCTGGGAGCGGCGCTTCCAGTGCGCAGGTTCATACACTCACGCTATGGCGCCAGTCTCGCCGTCTGGCACTGGAAAGCTGCATGCGGCGCGCTGCTGTGCTTTTTGTCGGCTCTGGTGTGCGCCACACTAGCGGGCTAGTAGGCTAGTCAGTAGTCTGCCACAGGTAGTAGCGCAGTGGCGTC
>CAUYUJ010010974.1:12500-25459 GCA_963575745.1 Prorocentrum cordatum | reverse complement strand
GAAGAGGAGGAGGAGGAGGAGGAGGAGGAGGAGGAGGAGGAGGAGCAGGAGGAGGAGGAGGCGGAGGAGGAGGAGGAGGAGGAGGACGCGGAGGACGCGGATGATTCGGAGGAGGAATGCCGCCGTAAAGGCGACATTTTTGTCTCTCGGGGTTAGCTCTTGGAGGCTATCGGGGCGTCTTATTTGCCCTTTGGGCCGTTTGGAGGACATCTGTGGCGTCTACATACGACCAATCGGTTGGCGATTCGGGGCCCTCTTGGGCCGTCTTGGGAGCCTCTTGGGGCACTCTTGGCCCGTCTTGGGGCTTTTTTCGGCCCGGAGACCGCCCGGGTGGATGGTGTTCTGACTCGGGACCTCCCCCTTCCCCGCCCTGGGACCCCTTCCCCCTGGAGCAAGATGTTGCTCAAGTTCGGTTTGGTTTCGCTTTGGCTGGCGCGCTGGAGGTTTCGGTTCGGCTTCGCTGTGGCTTGCGCGCTGGAGGAGGAGGACCCAGTGACTGCGCCGACAACGAAAACAACGACGACGACGACGTCGACTCAAACAACATGATGACGACGACGCAGATTTCGACAACGACGACGAGGAGTCAGACAGAGCAGCGTCTTCCCGTCTTCAAACGCCGACAGGGTCGGCGGATGTTCGGCCGCTCCTTCGATTCGTGTCGTTCGAAGCCTGCCCGCTGCCGAAGCTCCTCGCCGTGGCTAGCACAGCCCCCCTCGTTCCCGACCCTGCACTCCTTGAGAAGGTGCACGGCGACTGCGTCCGTGTGCGCCGATCTGGGGAGCGCCCCCAAGGAAATCCCAGGTAGCGCTGGA
Organism: Prorocentrum cordatum; assembly: GCA_963575745.1. Classification (NCBI taxonomy): domain Eukaryota; class Dinophyceae; order Prorocentrales; family Prorocentraceae; genus Prorocentrum; species Prorocentrum cordatum. The sequence goes on along the minus strand of CAUYUJ010010974.1, from coordinate 24,644 downwards.
TATGGATACCCCCCGGGTTCCCCCCCTTTTCCTCTCGGCGGCGACTGGGACTGGTCCCTGATGCTCTCTCCTCCCCCTCCTGCTCCCTCCTCCTCCCCAGCCCTTCGAGAAGGCCGCCGAAGAAGTGACTTGCTACCCTCCTCGTTTTTTTGGGGGGGGAGGGCTCTGAAGACCTTTCTGGGGTACTCCAGATTTCATCATAAAAGGGAGGGGGTCTGGACCCTCCAAGACAAGTCATTTCAGACCTCCCCCGTGGGAGAACCCTCCAACACATCGTCCCCAGACCCCCCAGGGCCCTCCAAGATAGCCTGGAAGAGACCCCCCCCCCGAAATGAGACCCCCCTCCCTTTATGACGAAATCTGGAGTACCTTCCAGCCCTCCGAGGGCAGAGGTGTCCGAGTCCGCTGCTCCGCGAGGCCCCGCCAGATCGGTTGCGACGGGCGGAGCCCCAGCGCGGAGACCGCACGCGGAGGCGCGCAGCCCAGAGGCAGGCGATGTGGACGGCAGAGTCGGCCGCGCGCCGGAGGGGTGGAAGGCAGGGGGAGGAGGAGGGGGAGGAGGAGGAGGAGGAGGAGGAGGAGGAGGAGGAGGAGGAGGAGGAGGAGGAGGAGGGGGGAGGAGGAGGGAGGGAGGAGGAGGAGGAGGAGGAGGAGGAGGAGGAGGAGGAGGAGGGAGGAGGAGGAGGAAAATGGGAGGGGGGCGATCCGAGGCTGGAAGAATGCGCAGCCACCGCCTGGGGGATCGATCTTCCGGGACCTCGCCTGGCGGTGGATACGGATATGTTCGGGCTTCCTGGGGCCAAATTATAGCCACATTCCACCGCCCGCCAGGGTCCCAGGACGTCGGTTTCCCAGGCGGTGGACATGGATACATCCCCGCCTCGCAGGCGAACCTGCTCAGAAGGCTTGGAAGGCTCACCCTGGCCTTCGAGAAGCCTCCGAGCCCTCTCCAGACCTGTGCGGGCAGCTTCGCGGATGGCTGGAGGGCCTCTGCTTGCCCTCGCGCTCAGAGGGGGATGCATCGTCCCCCGATCGCCAGGAGAGCTCCAGGGATAGACTTTTGATTCTGCGCGGGGGCACCGTCAGGGAGGGATAGGCTTTCGATATGCGAGGTTCGAGGCTTTCGGGTGTTCTGTCAGTTCCAGGCGGCTTTCCAGCCTCGGAATAAGTTCCAGCGGCTGCGCCTCGCCGAGAGCGTTCCCAGGGGTGCCCGCATCGCCCCGAACGGCATCTGGAGAGTCGAGTTATGGCCAGGAAACAATCGGGGACGGGAATGGGCTCAAGGGGGATGCATCGACCCCCGATCGCCCCAGGGATCGCCGATAGGGGCCCCACAGCCCACGCGGCCCATGAACGACCCGGCTTGCCCTCGGTGGCCTATCGGCGACGTGTCGCCGATTCCAGCTTGATGATTCCCCCCCCTGGGCCGTGCCTCTCCCCATCGCTGCGCCTCAAGACGCAGATCGAGCGGAACGGCTCGCCACCGGCTGCCCTCGGAGCCTCGGAGCCCAGGGGCCCCGGGCGGTGCCGCGGCAGTGCGCAGCCGACGCGCCCTCGGGTCCAGGACCGGTTTCCCTCAGGACCCCTTTCCCCCGTGCTAAGAGAATCAACCCGACCCCCAGAGTTGGCGTTTGCTGAACGGCCCTGGGCGTCTACTTCAAATCCCTGCCCTGTTCAAGTCCTTCACTGGGTGAGAGGGTGCGTTTGCGAAACGGCCTCGTGCGCACTCGCGGAGGCAGAGACCTGGTGCTGTGGAGGTTGGAGCGGTGCACCGTTCTGGCCCGCGGCGGCGGGCCGACCTACGAGATACAGCCTCACACCAGCGCGACGTGCTGCGCGAGAAGCGCGCCCTGTGTCGCCAGAGCGGCGTGTGCGCGCGCAACGGTGCGCACCACCCCTCGCTGCTGCGCCTGGCCGCCTGCGCACCCGTCGCAGGCCGAGGCGCCTATAGGATGCCGGGGCGGGCTGCTGGGCGGGTGTGGGCGTTCGAGGGGGGGGGGGGGGCGTGACTTTTTCGGGGGGTTCGGCTTCGAGGCTCGAGGCGGACGGGCGGGACGCCGCGGCGGGTCGCTTGGAGGGTGCGTGGACTCGAGGAGCGGGGTTCGTCTTCTGGAGGTTTGCTGCGGCGCCCTCGTGGCCGCGGCCGGATCCGCCCCGTAATTCTGTGCGGAGCTCCCCTCTAGGAGAGGTCCAGGGATCGATTTTTGATGCTGATCGGTGGCAACGCCAGGCGGGGATAAGCCTTCGACTTTCGAGGTTCGAGGCTTCGGCTGTTTTTTGGCAGTTCCCGGCGGCTTCCCAGCCTCGGGATCAGTTCCAGCGGCTGCGCCTCGCTGAGAGCGTTCCCAGGAGTGCCCGCATCGCCCCGAAGGGCCACTGGAGAGTCGAGTTATGGCCAGGAAACAATTGGGAACGGAATGGGCTCAGGGAGGATGCATCGACCCCCGATCGCCTATTGATCACCGATAGGGGCCCGGCAGCCAACTCAGCCCAGGAACGTGAGGCTTTGCCATCGGTGTCCTATCGGCGACGTACCGCCGATTCCAGCTCGATGCTCCCCGCCTGACGTTCCTCCCTTTGGCAGCCCGATGTTCGGGAACGGAGCCAAGACGTTGAAGTAAGGGCTACAGTCAACGCGCCTAGTAAGGACGCGCGCCTTCATCTAGGATGCCCTTGCGTCCTTGCCTCTGTGGCCCGTCCTTTGCCGTTTTCACTGGTCGCCGCCGCCCAAAAAATACCAATTTCAGCCTCCAAGGGTCTTGCGTCCTCACAACGCGTCCTTAATGTACGTTTTGACTGCACTGCAGGTTCCGGAGGGGCCCTGGTTCCCAAACCGTCTCTCGGGCTGGGGAACCGGCCTGTGGCTGTGTAGGGCTCGTCGTGGCCAGACGGGCCCCTCCGTTCTTCGGAGGCGACGGCAGGTCCGGCAGGGGCGAACAATCCGGGGCCAGGCATGGAATTTACCATCTGTAGGAGAGGAAAACACGCACAGACGCAAGGAATCGTCGCCCCCCGGAAAACATGGGAAAATCGGAGGTTGGGGGGTGAGATCGCAGTGTAACGGAGTCCCCCCGCCGGCAAATCGAGTTTCGAGTTCGTGCTCGTGCCGCGCGTGCGGGCGAGGCGAAGCTGCGTGGGCCAGCGAGAGGAATTCACTCTGCTGTCGCTAGGGGTCCGCCAACACAGATGTTTCCCCCCCGGCCTTGTCAAGCGGTAGCCCACGTTGTCCCGTCGGTTGCCCGTCGGTTGCCCGCCGGTAGCCCACGTTGTCCCGTCGGTTGCCCGTCGGTGCACCCATCGTCGACTGGGACGTCGTGGGCTGAGTGCCGCGTCGCGCAGCGGCCAACCGAACGACACAAATCGCCCAAGCGAAGAAAGAGCGTGTTCTACCGCTGCTGGCGGAAAACCGGGGGGGGGTCACTACCGGTTCGAACCCCTCCCCCCCCCCCTCCGGAAAACCGGGGGGGGTCACTACCGGTTCGAACCCCTCCCCCCCCCCAGTTCATCATGAAAAGGGGGGGGGGGTCACTACCGGTTCGAACCCCCCCCCCCCTCGAAAACCGAGTGGGGGTGCGGACAGTGGTGGGGACGGTGTTGGTGGGGACAGTGGTGAGGGGACAGGGGACAGACGGGACAGTAGTGGGGACAGTGGGACAGTGGGGGGTCGGTAGTGGTGGGGACAGTGGTGGGGACAATGGTGGGAACGGGGGGGACAGTGGACAGTGGTGGGGACGGTGGTGGTGGGGACAGTGGTGTGGGGACAGTGGGAATGAGGTGGAAACAGTGGGACAGTGGAGGGTACAATGGTGGTGGGGACAGTGGTGAAGGCGGTGGCGAGGACGGCGGTGGGACAATGGGACAGAGGTACAGTGGGGACAGTGGTGGGGACAGTGGGGACAGTGGTGGGAACAGTGGGACAGCTCAGTGGGACAGCGGAGGAGTCAGTGGGACAGTGGGGACAGTGGGGATAGTCGGGCAGTGGTTGGGGCCGTGGAGACAGTGGGGAGAGTGGAACCGTGGTGGGAACAGTGGTGGGGACAGTGGGGACAGTGCGACAGTGGTGGGGGCACTGGTGGGGACAGTAGGGACGGTGGTGGAACCAGTGGGGACAGTGGTGGTGAGGACAGTGGTGCTGGGAACAACAGTGGGGGATGTGATGCGGACGGTGGTAGGGACCGGGAGTCGTTTGCTGGCGGTGCGTGTGGGGGGGGGGGGTCGAACCGGTAGTGACCTCCCTCGGGTTTTCGAGGGGGGGGGGGGGTCGAACCGGTAGTGACCCCCCCCGGTTTTCCAGGTCCGGAGGGGGGGGAGGGGTTCGAACCAGTAGTGACCCCCCCCTGTTTCGAGAGGCAGGGGGGGGGGGGAGGGGAGGGGTTAGGGGAGGGGGGGGGGTGGGGGGGGGGGGGGGGGTCCAGCAGGGGGGGGGGGGATTTTCGGAGGGGGGGGGGGGCGACCCCCGGGCTCCGGAGGAAAAGGCTGGCAATTTTCCACAGTAGACCGGCGGTGGATCACGCTCTCTCCATGCAAAGGAACAAAGAAAAATCCGCCACGTCATCCACACCATCATCGCCCATCAGCACCACGTTCATCACAGTTGTCGTCATGACCCCCCCCCCCCCCCCCACCCCCCCGCAACGTCTTTATCACCCGCAGGGTGGTCGTATAGGTATGGGAGGCGGGGGGGACGACGAACACCAACAGGGTATATAGGAACATAGGGGGAATCCTGGGAGTTGTGTCTATTTATTCGTGTGTCCGGGGGCCCCTTCGCTTCTGGGAGCCTTGCCGAAGACCTGGGCCTTCGGCGCCCTTGGACATATGTGTGCCGCTCCTCCGTGGGCTGTTCGCCCCTATCTTCGCCTCTGGATGCTCGGGGGGATGGGGAAGGAGAGAGTGGGGGCGATGATCGGGGCGGGCGACGAAATGGGGAAGGAAAAAACGGGGACGACGGATTCGGAGAGGGGGCGGAAGGAATGGGGACGACGGATTTGGAAAAGGGGGGCTGTGAACTCGGCCGCGTGCAGCCGGTCCTTGTCCCCGCCACCGGGCGCTGTCACATTCTTTGCACTGGGCCCGTCCGGCGCGGGGAGGCGCCAGGAGAATCAGCTGGTGCTTCGAAATTTGCTTCGCTCACCAGTGCTTGATTGACTTGCCACAGTCGGCCCGGATTAGTAGGTCGACCCTGCCAAATCAAGGGAACCTTTGTGTCCTGTGTTTCGCGTCCCGTGCCTCCTCAGTTTGCTATGGCAATTTGGCCCTCGGAACCTCGGAAGGGTCTTGTGTCCTCTCGCGTGTCCTGTCCAATCAACTCCGATTGTAGTGCTTGCCAGTACTTGATTCGGCCAGTACTTGCTTGGCTCAGCTAGCACCTGACTCGCTTCCCCCTGGTTGATCTGCTTCGCTCCCCCCCGTTGCCCAGCCCGATGAGAATGTCGGGCGGGGCCGGGACGAGGCTAGAAATCTGTTCCAGCGAGTGTTGCGCGACGCTCTCTTTGCGCTCTGGAGTGCCGCGGCGCCCGAGACATGCCCCAGAGCCGCCGGACCCAGATCTTCCTGACTTCTCCTCGTCCGATCTTGACCCCGTCCTGGCTCTTCGTCTTACCCTGGGCGCCTTTCCGGTGGCGGCGCCGACGGCGACGCCCCTTGTCTGGGGAAGCTCTTAGGTACCGATGCCGCTACTCTTGAGTCGGGCGTGTTCCTCTACAGGAAGAATATGCAAACATAGCAAAAATCAGTCCAGGGATCATTTCTTGAGTTTTTTTTGACTGTTTGTGAATCTTTGGTGGGCATTTTTTTATTTTTCTCCCAAATCCGCCGGTAGGGGGACACGCCCGACCTACCGCTGCTCCCCAGACCCATCCTGGAGCGCGTTCTGGCCAGGATCTCGAGTGGAGGCCGGCGGCGGCGCCGCGCGCCGCCTGGCCCGAGAAATTCTTGTTCGGCTTATTCTCACCCGACGTGGTCCTCGTGTCGGCGTCGTCTCGGCCTCGTGCCGTCAGAGCTCAGCAGGAAGCAGGGAGGAGAAGGAGGAGGAGGAGGAGGAGGAGGAGGAGGAGGAGGAGGAGGAGGAGGAGGAGGAGGAGTGGCACGGTTGAGGAGGGAAGATGTACGAGGAGTTCGGGGGCGGAGGAGGAGGATGAGGATCAAGCAGGAGAAATTCCGAGTCACGGCGGAGCGCTTCTGGTGGTCTTGGGCCTTCCTTTGCTAGGCCCCGGGAGCGTCAGGAGCCGTCCCGGGGCGAGGAGTGGGTGCAGGGGAGGGGGCCCGACATTCGGAGGTCTGCACTGGGGAAGAAGAGAGGACGTTGGGGGTCTGAGGAACTGGGCTTCTGGGGTTCAGATTTTCCAGCCAGCTTCATCCTCACCCGATGTGATCCTCATGCTGGCTTCGTCTTACAGTGGAAGCCCATGCCAAGAAGCACCCTGCTTGCCTCCAGGGTGCCCCGGGCTTCTTGGGGTTCGATGGTTCTGCGATGGAAATCGCGACGTTCCCACAGCAAGCATCAGTGGACGTCCTGGGGTCTCGGGGTTGGGCTTCCTGTGGAAACTCTCTTGTGGTCGGGCCCCTGCTGTGCTGCCCAGTGTGGCCAGGATCCGCTGATGGCGTCGCCTGCCCAGCCATTCTGCCGCCTGGCTCCTGCATCGGGAGGCTCCGCTCGGCGGGGGTTTTCCGTAGCCGTTTCGGCTCGGGCGATCGCACGGCCTCGCCCGCGCGCGCCCCCCTTCTCGGCGAGGCGCAGCTGCGGGATGTCGGGGCCCAGAGGGGCTCCCTCGGCCCTCGGCGCCTCTCTCGAGGAGGCCGCCGTCCGGGCCGCGGTGCTGGCCGGGGCGCCGCGCCGCACAGCTGCGGCCGTCACGAGGCCCGCCATCTCCGCTGCGCTCTTCCCCGGCGGGGAGCGGCCGTCGAGGACGGCCGCGGCCGAGCCTGCTGGTGCGGCTACCCTGGACGACGACCCGCCGCTTGCTGTGCGGCCTGCCGCTGCGGCGGCGCGGACGGCGCGGTGGCGGCGTCGACGCCAAACCTTCGCTGTTCGGCGAGCGGCAGAGGCGTCCCCCGCTGCGGCGGATGGCAGAGGAGGCGCTGATGCTGGCGGTGCGGGCAGGGGTCTCGAGCTCGTGCAGGTGCCGCTGGAGGGTCATCTCTGACCAAGGGCAGAAACAATTGCAGGCCAACTTATATGTTTTGATTTGCTTCCTGGGAGTCCTAGACTGGCGGTTGGAGAGGGCCCGCTTTGCTCCCACAGATTTGGCGCGATCTCCACGTTGCGTTCAACTTGTGACGCGTTTTTTGAGGCAAAGCCATCGGGCCGAAGTCGGGCCACCGCCACGTTGCGTCGTCCAGCCCATGGATATTCGCGATATTCACATGTGTTGTTCCATCCCCACAGCTGGAGAGCTCTGTCCCCCCCGCGGGGGGCGCAGGGTGGGCCGTGGGCGATGGCGGGCGGGAGGAGGGGATCTCCCCCTCCCATCCCTCTCCTCTCGGGGCATCCCGCCGTTCCCCCGCTCGATTCCCCCCTGTCCTTGTCGCTGCGCGCGCAGGGGGCGCCGCCCCATCTTGCGCGCGAGCCCGCGAGCCGCCCGCGCGGAGGGGGCCCTCGCGCGGGCCCAATCCGCGGCTGCATATTGTTGCCGGGCAATTTCCCGTCGTAGCACCCCCGACGCCCCCCGCCTCTTGGAAAACGCGGCGACCGACGGGCGTGGCAGCTCTTTTTCCAATATTGGGTTGCACAGTTCCACATAGTAACAGTATGGCTGCGTTGTTTTTCGCGAGCGTGCTCGGCGGTTCCGACGGACTGATCCCTGATCATCCACGTTCGTTTGATCGTTGGGTGGCGGCCGTGACGCCTCGCTTCGGTCCTCCTCCCGCTCGTCGTCCTCCTTCTCGTATTTTTTTCGGGCTCCCTTTCGCTTTCGTCCAATCGCTGGGAGGCGGAATCGCGTGGGTGGCGAACTCTTTCGTCTCGGCGAGCGCCCTGTCAGCGTCGCCCAGGGGGAACCGCGGGCCCGTTACGAGGGGGCCCCGAACCGCGACGATCCCCCCCCCCCCCCTAATCGCCGGGCGCTCATTTCGACGCGCCCCCGCCCTTGCGGCGCGACCGCCGGCGTCCGGAGTCAAGCGGGGGAGCCCTCGGGGGCCTCGCTCACCAGTCGGCGGGGTGCTTGTTTTCTTGGGAACATCGCCTCATCGCTTCCCCGACGTCTGCGCGGGGAGGCGCGGGCAATTCCAGATTTTTTTTTCGAAATCCCCGAGGGGTCTGTGGGGAACCCAGGGGCCCGTCAGGAAAGCGTCGGGGGACCCGAAGGGAACCCGAGGGCCCAGGTGTCTCCACGACGTGGCCCCCTCTCTTGCCTCTTCCCCCCTCCTGCGCCAGTTCTCCCTGTGCCCGCCTCCTTCCGCCCTCCCTACCCCTCCTGCGCCCTTCCGCCCGCTCCTGCCATGCCCCGCCGCCCAATCCACCACTTCCCCCCCCCCCCGCGTTCCCTCGTCTCTCCTTCCTTCGCCCTCGTCCTCCCTGCTTCCGTCTTCCTGCCCTCCCTTCCTTTGATCATCCGCCGCCCTCGTTCCTCCTCCGTTCCCCTCTTCGCCCCCTCTGCGCTCCCTCGCCCCCCCATCCCCATTCTCCCGCTTCCCCCGTCCTGCCCCCACCTGTGCCCTCCCCCGTCCTCTTCCGCGCCATGCGTTCGCTTCCCCTCGCCCCCCCACATCCGCTCCCCGCCTTCCGCCCTCCCTCACAGGGGGCCACATGCGAACCCTACCCCTACCCCACACGACTTCTGAGGGGGAGGGTGGGGTTCACTTCGCTCGTGAGCTCCCGAACGAGGTGAACCCCACCTTCCCCGTCAGAAGTCGCGGGGGGTAGGGGTAGGGTTCGCATGTGGCCCCCTACCTCACCCTCCGCCCTCGCCCATCCTCGCCGCGCCTTCCCTCATCTCACTCGCCCTGCCTCATCCCGCCCTCCCCGCCGCCCGCCCATTCTCACCTTCCGTCCGCTTCTCCACCCTACACTGTACATGCTCCGCGCGCGGATCATGTATATCAAATGCAGGGATCTAGGATTAAAACCAACGATGAGTTCATGCTTACCTTTATGCATACATTAGTCATGTATGAAAATCCTATATGTCTAAACATCCAATGTATTAAAAATTGCCCTGTGGGTCCTATTCCATCCTTCCCCCCCCCTCACTTTCCACCCTGACCCTCGGCCCCCGGGGAGTAGTGGCATGAATGACAGAGTGCGGCGCGAGCATAAGATTCCGGAGGTCCGCGTGGATATCTTGGGCCGACGATGGGTCCAACGCCGACCAAGCATGTCCCTGGCGGCAGTTCCGGCGCAGTCAAGAAGGCCGCGCGGGCTTCCGCAAGTTTGCGAGTATGTAGGTGTCGAATGCCTTTCCGCCCTGGGTTGTGGGTATGAAACCAGGTGGTTGTTCGTTGGGATCTCGTGGGAATTCGGGGGTCTTTGGGAGGCACTTTGGAAACCTCTTGGGGGCTGTTTCGGGGTCTCTTTTGGGCCTCTTGGGGCCTCTTGGGGCCTCCTGGGCGCTTCATGGGAGCCTGTTCGGGCCTCCTTGGTGCCTCGTGTGGCCTCCTGGGGGCCTCTTGGGGCGAAAGGATAGGATTTTCGGTTTGTGTTGCATCACTGGGCTCTTTTTGGGGCCGTCTTGGGACTTTCTCGGGCCGTCAGAAGCGCCTTTTGGGCTATCTTGGGGCAGTGTGGGCGGGCTCCTTTTGGGTCGTTTTGAGGTGTTTTGGGGAGCTTTTCCGGCGGTTTTAGAGCGTCGAAGCGCCGAAAGACCGACAACGCCAATCTTTGATTTCATTGTGCCTCTCCGGGCCATTCTGGGGCGTCTTGGAGGCCTCTTGGGCCGTTGTGTGGCCATATTGGGCGTCTTGGGCCGACCTTTTGAGTGCCTCGGGGCCTCTTTGGACCGCCTTGGAGGCCGTTTGGGGCCCGCGTGGCCTTTTGGGGAGCCCTCGTGGGCCTGAGAAAATCCTGCGGCAGCGCTTCCAGGAGCCCGGGACCCAGGGGGGCACGCGGGAAGCCCCGGGGGGCACGTCGGGAGCCGTTTTGGGGGGTTCGGGCCCCTCGAAAGACTCCTCCGGACTGAGCACCGAGGCTCGAGGGATTTGGCCGAGGACCCGGGGACACGCCCACGCCGTGCCCAGAGGCACGGTGGCAAATTCTGTGCTCCAGCGAAGACATGCAGGTCAAGTCTTTCTCGTACCTCGCGGCCTCTAGACCCCCGTCGGTATCTAGAATCTAGAGTTGTGGTGAGGGTCAGAAGCAACCGCACGTGCGAGCGTTTGTGTTACAAAGCTTTTGTCGGTGTTGTCATGCTCGGCACGTCTTTGACGACTACTTCGAAGTGGGCCAGCGATGTTTCAGAACCTGGGCGGAGAGTGAGAAGGTAGGAGGGACGAACGGGGAGGGGGGAGGGAGGAGTCGACGACGGCCCGGCTGCCTGCTTCGGTTTCCCCGAGGGCTTGGATGCAAACGTTCCAGGCACCCTTGCAAACAGACAAGGCATTCTGAGCTCGTGCTCAGCGATTTGTGCTGACAGCTGCGAGAAAGCCGCCCGAGCTCAGAAATCGGCGATCTCTACTGCGCCGTCGTCGGGGACGTTGATGTCGTCCTTTCGAGGACGCTTGTGTCGTCGTCGATGTCGTCGATGTCGTCGTCGGTGTCGGCGTCTTTGTCGATGGCGCCGAGCTAGTGGTCGTCGTCGTCGTCGTCGTCGTGGTCGTCGTCGTCGTCGGCGTCGTCGCTCGTCGTCGGCGTTCGTCGTGTCATCGAGGACGTTGATGTCGTCGTCATCGTCGCTCGTCGTCGTCGTCGTCGTCGTCGTCATCGTCGCTCGTCGTCGTCGTCGTCGTCGGCCCTCGTCGTCGTCGTCGTCGCTCGGTGTCGTCGTCGCTCTTCGTCGTCGTCGTTGTCGCTCGTCGTCGTCTCTCGTCGTCTCTCGTCGTCGCTCGTCATCGTCGCTCGTCGTCGTCGTCGCTCGTCGTCGTCGTCGTTGTTGTTCGTCGTCGTCGTCGTCGTCGCTCGTCGTTGTTATCGCTCGTCGCTGTCGTCGTCGCTCGTCGTCGCCGCCGTCGCTCGTCGTCGCTCGTCGTCGTCGTCGTCGTCGTCGTCGTCGTCGTCGCCTCTCGTCGAAGGTCGCCGTCGCTCGTCGTCGTCGCTCATCGTCGCTTGTCGTCGTCGTCGTCGTCGCTCGGCGTCGTCGTCGCTCGTCGTCGTCGTCGCTCGTCGTCGTCGAAGGTTTTCGCTCGTCGTCGTCGTCGTTCGTCGTCGTCGTTCGTCGTCGTCGTCGTCGTCGTAGTCGTCGCTCGTCGTCGTTGTCGCTCGTCGGTCGTCGGTCGTCGTCGCCGTCGCTCGTCGTCGTCGTCGCTCGTCGTCGTCGCTCGTCGTCGTCGTGGTCGTCGCTGTCGTCGCTCGTCGTCGTCGTCGCTCTTCGTCGTCGCTCGTCGTCGTCAACGCTCGTCGTGGTCGTCTGCGTCGCTCGTCGCCTGCGTCGTCGTCGTCGTCGCCGCCGTCGCTCGTCGTCGTCGTCGTCGCTCGTCGTCGTCGCTCGTCGTCGCTCGTCGTCGCCGTTCGCGTCGTCGTCGTCCTCGTCGTCGCTCGTCGTCGTCGTCGCCGCGTCGCTCGTCGTCGTCGTCGTCGTCGTCGTCGTCGTCGTCGTCGTCATCGTCGCGTCGTCGTCGTCGTCGGTCGTCGTCGCTCGTCGTCGTCCGTCGTCGTCGTCGTCGTCGTCGTCGTCGTCGTCGTCGCTCGTCGTCGTCGTCGCTCGTCGTCGTCGTAGTCGTCGCTCGTCGTCGTCGTCGTCGTTCGTCGTCGTCGTCGCGTCGTCGTCGTCGTCGTCGTCGTCGTCGTCGTCGTCGTCGTCGTCGTCGTCGTCGTCGTCGCTCGTCGTCGTCGTCGCGCCGTCGCTCGTCGTCGTCGCTCGTCGTCGTCGTCGTCGTCGTCGCCGTCGTCGTCCGTCGTCGCGCTCGTCGTCGTCGTCGTTGTCGCTCGTCGTCGTCGTCGCGTCGCTCGTCGTCGTCGCTCGTTGTCGTAGTGTTCGCACGTCGCTCGTCGTCGTCGTCGCTCGTCGTCGTCGTTGTTGTAGCTCGTCGTCGTCGCTTGTCGCCGTCGCTCGT
>CAUYUJ010010974.1:0-7500 GCA_963575745.1 Prorocentrum cordatum | reverse complement strand
GACTTCACCACACGGTGCGGTCACTGCACCGTCTGGGGGCCCCCCGAGCTCTGGTGCTGGATTTCAGTCGGGCATGTCCCTTTACATTCAAAAACGGTGAAATAGTCATGGGACGATTTGCCGACTATTGTTGCGATTCTTCAAAAACGGTGGTCGAGGCCCCAACGACCCCTCACGCGGATCGTGGCCCCAGAAGGCTCCGGCCGAAGCGCAGGAGGATTGGGGGGAGAAGAGAAGGAGGAACGACATGCGGAGGAGGAGGGGGAGGAGGAAGAGGAGGAGAAGGGCGAGGCGGAGAAGACCTTTCAGGGAGGCCCGTCGAAAGATGGACCCACAACGCGGCACCCACAGCTGCACATGGCTGGGTCCTTCGTCAGGCTTGCCTTTTGACTAGTTTCATGTTTCTTCCAGAATCCGCCTGTAGGATGACTTGCCCGACCTAATGCTGGATCCCTGTTGGCCTGTGCCCCGGGAGGCCCTCGTCTTAAGTCGGGCCTGTCCCCCTACAGGGGGATTTTCGACGGAGAATAAAAAACAACACCCGACAAATAATCCAAAAATAGTAAAAAAAGGCGGGGGATTATTTTTCGAGTATTTTTTCACCTTTTTGGTGTATTTTTGATGCATTTTTTTAATTATTATTATTATTATTACTTTCGTCGACAATCCCCCTGTAGGGGGACAGGCCCGACTTAACCCTCGTCTGGACCTGCCAGGAGAGCTCGCCGAACACGCGGAAGTTGTGCCGCTGGCAGCCCCCGGGGAGGGCGAGGTCCCCTCTGGGCCCGCGCGGGCGCGCCCCCCGCTGGGGCCTCCCGGGGCCAAGGGAGCTAACCGAAGCGGCGACGCGGAGGGCGCCCTCGAGGGTTCGAAGCTACTCGCCCTTCGCGCTTTGCAGTTCGGCTCCGACTCCTCCTCCTCCTATTCTCCCCCTGGGGGGGCGGCGCGAGAGCGCGGCGTGACTCGCGCTCCGCGCCCGCGCGAGGCTGGGCGCCCCTTTGCGAGACCTGCGCAGCTGGCAGCTGGTGCTGCGTCTGTGCGCGCATGTGCTGCGTGTGTGCTGCGTGCTCCGCTGCCTTTCCCAGGCGCCCACGAGCGTGGCGACAGCTGCGCAGCTGGCAGCCCTGGCCCTGTTTGGCTGCGCCTGCTCCGCCGCCGCGCCCTCCTCTCGGAGAGGAGGCCGCGGCGGCGCCTCCTCTCCGAGAGGAGGCCGCGGGGGGAGAGGAGCCCTCTCGCCGAAGGGGGGGGAGGAGTCCTCTCCCCCCCTCGGCGCGCCCCCCCCCCCTGCTCCTCCTGTGCCCGGGTGCGCACCGGTGCACCTCCCGCTGTCCCCACCCCGTGGCCGGGAGCCTGGCCGCCGCCGGCAGAGACGAGGCCGGGTGCTCGCAGGACCGCGCTCCGCGGCGCCTGTCGTCAGAGCAGAGACCTCGCCATTCGCATAAGATTGTTGGCGCTCCGCGCGGAGTTCTCGGGCCCGCGCGGGCCCCCCCCCGCGGCGGCGCCCCCGGCGCCGCCCCCGGCGCGGCCCCCGCGCGCCAGGGCGGGGGGGGGTGCCCGGCGCAGGTCCAAGAACTCCGCGCGGAGCGCTAAGAGTCGGGGGCGGACAGACCTCCTGCCCTGACACGTCGTTCAGTGAACTGTCCGTTTTCGGTTCTCGAGAGGGCGCCGTGGCCGTTATTTTCCAGGCCTGCGCCCGCCAGGTTTGGGCCTCAGGTCGTTTTCACTAAACCACATTTTACTGAAGGAAGGTCTGTCCATCCCCGATAAAGAGTTTCTGTTCGTACCGGCGGCCCAGATTAGTAGGTCGACACTGCCAGATCAAGGGTGCCCTCGTGTCCCGTGCCTTGCGACCCATGCGTCTCCTGCATTCCTGTGGCAGCGTGGCCCCCGGGAGGGTCTTGTGTGTCCTCTCGCGTGTGCTCTCCAATTTTAGTCCGACGGTATGCCGTTGTCTCTTCCTCTGTGTCGGGCGCTCGCGAACGGGGCGACGGTTGCGCAGTGGGCAGTCCGAGGCTGCCGCGCGCCCCGCCGCCACATCGCTCCGGGACCCGCTCCCTCCGGCCCCCTCTGGCTGGCCCCGGGTTCGGGGGCTGCTCCGTGGGCTGGGAGGGTCGGGGGCGGCAAAGAGGGGGGTGATGACTAGGGGGGGTGGATCTCATGGCGTGGGCCATGATATTTCCCCAGACTTCGTGGCGCCTCTTCTTATTTCACGCCCCCCTTTTGGACACCCCCCTCTTTTGGACACCCCCCTCTTGGCCGTTCCCGAGAGGGAGGGAGGGAACAAAACGGGGTCGTCTGCGCCGACATTAGCGCGCAAGCTGCCCGCGCAAGGCCGCGCATCGTCGCCCTCTTTTCCACTGTAGCCTGCCGCACTGGCGGCCCGCGTGAGCCGCCGCGTTAGGCGCTGTGCCATCTTGCGTAAGACCCGTTTCTTCTCGTCGCTCCAATGTCGGCCCTCAGAGGTCTCGACCCATTCCTCCGGACCGGTTCGTCGCCCCGTAGCCGTTTTAGATGGCTCGGGGGTCCGGTGACGGGCCCCAGGGGCCGAAATCGAGGAAGCACGTGCGGATGGAAGCAGTCGTGCCGTCGGAGATCCGACGGCACGAATGCGTGTGCGAGACCGTGAAAAACTCGACCCAGAGCCCTGGAACCCTCTCCTTTGCGGAACCTTTTCGAGCCAGAGCGACCTGTGATGGTCCCCGGGGCCCGAAGAGCCCGAAAGAGTGCGCTGGAGTGCTTCCCAGTACGGTATTGGTTGTGTCCAGGTACCACGCCCTGGCTATATGGAGACCTTTCGGCTTGGGCAAGTGCCCAAAGAGGCGATGAGTCCGAACGAAAACCATGAGGCTCAAGCTGGACAGTGGCACAGGCGGTGGAATATCCTCGTGCTTGTCTTCGGGGACATAATGGCCCTGAGGCAGTTTTAGCCCCGCCGCTGCGATTGGGCCAACGGAGCCATATGACCGGAGCGAACACGCCCGGCGTGGAGCAAAACACGGCAGCGCCCGGGTCTCGGGGCACGTCGTCGGAGATCTGGCACTGCTGGCCGTCGGGGCCAGGGCGAGGCCCAGTGCGCTCCAGAGCGCTCCAGAACGCTCTCAGAGTTAAGTCGGGCCTGTCCCCCATACAGGGGGATTTTCGACGAAAAGTAAAAAATGCCCCAAACATAGTTAAAACATACTCTAAAAATAGTCAGGGGATTATTGTTGAGTATTTTTTGACCCTCTTGGAATATTTTTGGGGTATTTTTTTTTTCGTCGAAAATCCCCTTGCAGGGGGACACGCCCGACTTAATTCCTAGAGCGGTCCAGAGCGCTCCGAGCAGGCCGCGGCGCCCGAGACATCTCCCAGAGCCGCCGGATCTCAGAGATGTCCGCTTGGTCCTCGCCCGACTTTATTTTATCCTCGCCCTGGCTTCGTCTGATTCTTCGCGGGCGGGCCGGGTTTGCCACGCGGCCCTGCCTGACCTCGGTGGTTCAGGGGCGGGGTCCTGAAGGATGGGGTCCCAAGGACGAGGCGCCTCTCGAACAACGTAAATCCACCCTTGGATCCCTTCCCACCCTCAGGACCCCATCCCTCAGGACCCTTAGGATCTCTAAGGGGCGTGTATGTGTATGTAGAGAACGGTAGCGAAGAGAGGCGGCGGAGGAGGAGGAGGAGGAGGAAGACGAAGAAAAGGAGGATGAGAAAGAGGAGAAGAAGGATGAGGAGGAGGAGGAGGAAGGAGAGGAGGAGGAGGAGGAAGCGGAAAAGGAGGAGGAGGGGGAGGAAGAGTGAGGAGGAGGAGGAGGAGGAGGAGGAGGAGGAGGAGGGAAGGAGGAGGAGGAGGAGGAGGAGGGAGGAGGAGGAGGACGAGGAGGAGAGGAGGCGGAGGAGGAGGAGGAGGAGGAGGAGAGGAGGGGAGGAGGAGGAGGAAGAGTAGGTGGAGAGAGGGAGGAGGAGGAGGAGGAAGCGGAGGAGCAGAAGGAGGAGGAGCCGGAGGAGGAGGAGGGGACCAGGGAGGAGAGGAGGAGGAGGAGGAGGCGGAGGAGGGGAGGAGAGGAGGCAGGAGGAGGAGGAGGAGGAGGAGGAGGGGAGGAGGAGGAGGAGGCGGAGGAGGAGGGAGAGGAGGAGGAGGAGAGGGGGAGGAAGCATGAGGAGGAGGAGGATAAGGAGGAGGAAGGAGGAGGCAGAATCCTGTCGACGCCGTGAGGACTCTTTCTCTGGCACGAAGTCCCGTGCCTTCCCACCCTCGGCACCTTTTTTTCCCTCCCCCAGCAACCCATCCTCGCACCAACCGCCGGCCGGGCCCGCGCTCTCCCGCGCGGGCTCTCCGCGCGGCCCGCGCCCGCAGCCACCGCGCGGGGGGGGGCCGCCGCCGCCCCGCCGCCCGCCCGCCCCCGCCGAGGGCGCCCCGCGGGGCGCCCGTGGCGGCCATGAAGGGCCTGCAGGAGGCCGAGATGCCTCTCAAAATGGAGCGATCGGCGTGTGTGAGTCCGGTGCGCCGCTGGGCGGCGGGCCCTCCTCCCATCCTCCCTTCCTCCCTCTCCCTTCTCCTCCTCCTCCCTCCTCCCTCCTCCCTCCTCCCTCCCCTCCCCTGGCGGCACTTCTAGCAAGGACTCGGGGGTGGACAGACCTCCTACCCCGACACGTCGATCAGCGAATTGGCCGTTCTCGGTTCGCGAGGGGGCGTCGCGGCGCCGTCATTTTTGAGGGTCCGGGTCCGTCGGTTTCGGTCCTGGGCCGTTTTTTCAC
The DNA here is from genome assembly GCA_963575745.1 of Prorocentrum cordatum. NCBI lineage: Eukaryota > Dinophyceae > Prorocentrales > Prorocentraceae > Prorocentrum > Prorocentrum cordatum. Next base: position 2,766 of record CAUYUJ010010974.1, on the reverse strand, counting down.
TAAAGGGAGGTTTACTGAAGGGAGGTTTGTCCACCGCCGAAGGACGCACAATGGCCCCTCCCCTAGCTGCACTTCTATCAGGAGGGGAAAAAAACACAGACACAATTAGTCGTCGAGTCCCCAGAAAAGATGGGAAAATATGGGAGGTGGGGGGGAAGACAGAACCCCCAGAAAATATGGGAAGATATGGGGAATCTTTTTATTTGTGTTTATTTATGTGTGTGTCCCAGGGCCCCTTCATTCTAGAAAGGACACACAGTGGCCAAGAAAAACATATTCCCAGTCCCAAAATCGCGGTGCGGACTCACTGAGGAGTCGAAGATCGGCCAACGAGTTCGGGGTATGCTTTGCGTTCGTAGTTCCCCGTGGGGACAAACCCACCCCAATAGGGGCAACGATAGGGGCAACGATAGGGGGGGGACGGGCACAGGGGGGGATGCAGCGACCCCGAATCGCCCATGGATCGCCGATGGGGGCCCGATGGCCCCATTCTGCAGGAACGGAATGGGTACGGAAAGAATGGGTGCAATGCCCAACAGCAGCTCCTGTTCATTTTGAGCAGGGCTCGCCGTCCGCGCCGCCGCGGCCTGTGTCCATTTGAGACGGGAGGCCGCCTGCCCAACAGCGGCCGCTGTTGGTTTGGGACAACATTTGTTGTTGGGCATTGTACCCATTCGTTCTCGGTTCGCGAGAGGGCGTCGCGGCCGTCATTTGTGCGGGTCCGGGTCCGTCGGTTTCGGTCCTGGGCCGCTTTCACTGCAGGAAGGTTTGCGAAAGGTAGGTTTGTCCACCGCCGAATGGAGTAGATCTTGGCTGTGTGTTGGCGCCCGTTTCGAGCAGGTGGAGTCTCTCCCCCATCGGGCGCACTGCTGCAAGCAGTCGCACCGAGCAGAGGCCTGGAGCCAGATCCCCCCCCCCTCCCCCCCCTTCCGCCCTCTGTTGAGGGGCCGAATAAGAAAATGCTCACACATAATGGTGTCCGAGTGCGGTCGGCATTGACTATCGAAGAACAAGAAACGCTACAAACAGAAACTTTTTCAGGAGGAGAAAAAACACAGACACAATTCACCGTCGATTCCCCAGAAAATATGGGAAAATATGGGCAGTGGGGGGGAAGACAGAATCCTAAAAAATATGGGAAAATATAGGGAATCCTTTTACTTGTGTGTATTTGTTTGTGTGTCCCAGGCCCCTTCACTTTTGGCGCTCCGAGCGGATTTCTTGGATCTGCGCTGGGCCCCTGGCGGCGCCTCCGGTGCCGCCCCCCGGCGCGCCCCGCGCGCCAGGTTTGGGGGGTCCGGCGCAGGCCCAAGACATCCGCGCGGAGCGCCAGGAGTTTAAAGGTCAGGCCGTTTTTTGGATTCCTGCCAGGAGCTAGGCTGTTTCTTAGGTTGTTTAAGCTTGGGCTGTTTTTTAGGTTGTTTCAGGTTGGGCTGTTTTTTAGGTTGTTCAAAGTTGGGCTGTTTTTTAGGTTGTTTAAGGTTGGGCTGTTTTTCAAGAGTTCAGTTAAGGGTAGACTGGCAGGTTGGCCCTGCCGAGTCAGGGGTGCCCTCGTGCCCTGCCTGTGTCTCGCGGCCCATGCCCTCGGCGCTCCCATGGGGCAGCGCGGCCCTCGGCAGGGCCTCGGGTCCTCCCGCGCGTGCTCTCTGTGCAGGCCCGACGGCGGACTTAAAGTCGGGCCTGCCCCTCTACAGGAGGAATGCTCCAAAATAGTCAGGGGACGTTTTTTTTTTTTTTTTGTGTGTGTGTGTCATTTTTTATTTTTTTATATTTTATTTTGTATATATATACATATATGTACATATGTATGTATGTATGTATGTATGTATGTACGTACGTATGTATGTATGTATGCATGTATGTATGTATGTATGTATGTGTGTATGTATGTATGTATGTATGTATGTATGTATGTATGTATGCATGCATGCATGTATGTATGCATGCATGCATGCATGCATGCATGCATGCATGCATGCATGCATGGATGCATGGATGTATGTATGTATGTATGTATGTATGTATGTATGTATATGTATATGTATATATATATATATATATATAGATCCTCGGAAATCCCCCTGCAGGGGGACAGGTCCGACTTGATGGTAGGCGGGCAGACGGGGTCGGAGGATGGCGGTCGGTCGGAGGAGATCCGAGGGGTGTGCCGAAATGGCCCGAGGCCGCCACGCGAACCCGGCCACTGGGGCATTCGGCAGAGTTCCCCTATGGGGCCACGATCCTCGTGAGGGGTGTGCCGACATGGCCCGAGGCCGCCACGCGAACCCTGCCACGGACGCCTTCGGTGGAGCGGCCTGCAGTGCCGTTTTTTGTACATGCTCCGCGTGCGGATCATGTATTCAACATGCAGGGATTTCGCATTCAAGCAACGATGAGTTCATGCATGCATTTATTCGAAAATTAACCATGTATTGAACATCTCATGCTTCAAAATCCTATGTATTAAAAACTGCCCTGTACGGGGCCACGGTCCTCGGGCGCTTTCCAGCCGCAGGCTTTTTTGTCCGGCAGCAAAAGGGGCCCGGGACGCGCCGCGCCCCCCCCGCGGGGGGCAGGGGGCCGGCCTTCGCAGGCCCCGTAGACGGCAGGGCCGTGTCGTCACCGTTTCCGAAAAAGGGCCCCTCGAGAGTGGAAGCGGCAACACAAACGGCGACCGAAAACGGCAACAAAAACGGCTCCAGGATTGAAACTGGAGCTGAGAATGGAGACGGCAGCAAAAACGGAGACCTGGAACGGCAACAGAAA
>CAUYUJ010010973.1:5000-25464 GCA_963575745.1 Prorocentrum cordatum | reverse complement strand
TCGGGGCCCAGGCCCACACACGCCAGCTTCCCTTCGAGCCCTGAGAGGCTAAGGTGGCGGCTTCTGGAGTGCGATCTCTTGATTTCGCAGAGCGACAATGCCTCATCGACTTTTGTTGAAGACGAAAATGGTTTCCACTGGCACCGCCGCGTGCTGCTGAAGCCCGCGCCCGTGCCTGGCCGCTGGATCATCTACACTCCCGACCTGAGCGTGCAGGTGGCCGACCTGAATGCTCATCGGATCATCGCATTGGAGCGGGACTCGGCCATCCCCGCTCAGTACGCTCGCGCCGCGTACGTCTTCGACCCCCTGCAGCCTGCCGCGCTGGAGCAGATACGTGCACGGGCAGTGTCCTTGCCGGACGTCCTCGGGATCACCAGCTCTGGCGCCGCCCTGCGGGTTCAGGCCGCTTGGAAAGTGGCGGACCCTGCCCACGCTGGCTTCGGCGAGGAACTGCCGACCGCCATCGCCGCCGATCGCGACTCGTTCATCCAGTCGGTGGACGGCGCGGTGGGCAGGGCGTTGATCGACGACGAGTGGGCCACCGTCGCCTCGGTCGTTCCCGACAGCCACGGCGACTGGTTGCGTCAGAAGCGTGCTGGAGCTGGTCGGGACTCGCGCTTGGTAAGGGGCGTGCGGGTCAACGGAGCGCGATTCCTGCCCATGGTCGACGCCGTCTCCGCGTCCTCGATCGAATCGGTGCCAGGCTGGCCGTTCCAGGGAGAGCGACTCGCGTCCGAGTTTGTCGCCTCGCTGCGCGGAACAGGATACACAGGCTTCCTTGCACTGACGGGCGCCAACTAATGTGTTGTTCTTCTTGTTGCTGCTGCTGTTGAATGTTAACTTCTAAACAATTATTATTGTTGGGCTGGGCCCCTTATAGGCGCCCTGGCGCTCTCGCCGAGGCGCCGGCTACATCTTCATTGAAAATGAGGCTCGCGTTCGAGCGGTTTGGGGGACTGCCAAAACCGCCCCCCAACAACAACAACGCTCCCGCCCGAGACTTCCTCCTTTTTGACTCAGGGCTGGTGTTCTTGCTCGCCGCCGAAAGCCGCCGTCCTAACAAAACCAGCGCTCCCGCTCGAGACTTCCTCCCGTTTTACCTTGGACTGGCGCGCTGGTCTTTCTCCCATCGGCGCCGCCCCCAGCAAAAAACAACGCTCCCGCTCGAGGCCCTCTCTTTTTTGTTACTCAAGGCGGTGCTCCTCCTCGCTGCCGAACACTGCCGCTCCGACAAAACCAGCGCTCCCGCCCGAGACGTCCTCCAGTTTTGCGCTGGAGTGGCGCCCAACTCTCGTTTGAATTGGCGCCGCTCCCAGCAAGAACAACGCTCCCGCTCGAGGCTTCCTCCCTTTTTCCTGAAGGCGGCGCTGTTCCTCGCCGCCGACAACCCCCGCCCCGACAAAACCACGGCTCCCGCTCGATGCTGCCCCCCTTGTTACTCAAGGCAGTGTTCTTCCTCGCCGCCGAAAACCGCCGCCCCGACAAAACCAGCGCTCCCGCCCGATACTTCCTTCCGTTCTACGCTGGACTAGCGCCTTACTCTCTTCAGCATTGGCGCCGCTCCCAGCAAGAACAGCGCTCCTGCTCGAGATTTCCTTTCTTTTTCTTCGGGACGAGGGCGATGCTGTTCCTCGCCGCCGACAGCCCCCGTCCAGACAAAACCACGGTTCCCGCTTGATTTTTCCTCCTTTTTTACTCAAGGCGGTGTTCTTCCTCGCCGCCGGAAAGCGCCGTCCCAACAGAACCAGCGTTCCCGCTCGAGGCTGCGTTTTGTTTTACGCTGGACTAGCGCCTTACTCTCTTCCTCATTGGCGCCGCTCCCAGCAACAACAGCAGTCTGCTCGAGACTTCCTCCCTTTCTATTCATGGCCAGGTCCTTGCCTCACCGCCGACAGCCCCCATCCCCACCAAAGCAATCTTGTCGTTCGATATTTCCTTGTGCTTTACCCTTCGCTGGGGTTTCACTGGCGGTCTCGCATCGGCGCAGCAAGGCGCGGGCATGTGTTTTCGAGGCGGGGTATGTTGAAATTCCTCGGAGGAGGTGTTTGCAAGACTTCATTGGGCGGGATATCTGGGAGTGGGAATATCAGACCCCGCTATAAAACAAGACCCCCCTACGATGTGGATGTTTATCATGGTGGTCGCATGCTTCGTGTGGAAACATAGCGCGTGTTGGTAAACAGATAGATGCTGTTGTTGTTGAACATTATTTATTCTAAAGAATAATTATTGTTGGGCCCCCTGGTGCGCGCCCCCCCTGCGCCGCCTAGGCCGCAGCTACATTTTCATCATTTTCGTGAGGAAGCCTCAGAAAAGAGGGTGTGTACAGGATCCGGCTGTTTTGTTGTAATCCGCTTTCCCTTGCAAAAAACAATAGAAAATGACATTTCTTGTTCTAATATAATCAAATTTCAAGAATCCCTTGCAAAAAATAAGGTAAAGTGGACATTCGCGCGCGCAAGACGAAATCCTTCCAAAACCTTAGTGTTCGCAGCGATTTTAACATAAAAACATCAAAAAACCAATGGTTTTTCAACAAAAAATTGTCAAAATCTCATCCCGCGCGCTCTTGCGGATTCGTAGGAAACCCAACACTTTTTAAACATTTCTGTCAAACGGGCTTTTGCGAGCAACTTTTTCGAACTTCTGCGACAACGGTTGCGCACCTGCCAGGGCCATCATCCCTGTCAAATAATACCATGCGGGACACATTCGTTTTTTCTTCGCGCGCGCACGCCGAAATCTCCAAAAACAATCATCGGGACAACGATCGGGACAACCACAACCATCAGGACAACCATCGGGACAACCATCGGACAACCATCGGGACAACCATATCCTTTCTCTCTTGTGTATTCCCACATCCCTCAGGAATTTGCCCTAAAGATGTGATCAACTATCTTGTGCGTACGTATCATGTGTATCATGTGTATCATGTACCATATGCATCATATGCAACAGATGTTCTGTGGAAGGCTTAACAACTTCTGTGGGTTAACAAGGCTTAACAACTTCTGTGGGTGTACGAACGTAGGCTTAACAACTTCTGTGGGTGTGTACTCCACGCCAGTGTAGTAGCCACGGTCGTCCGCAGGCCACGAAGTGAAGTGTCCGAACGTCATAGGGCGGGAAGCTGGGTGTGGGTGGTGGCGAAGAGTCGTGTGGATATTTGGTAGAGCTTGCACTGCCCCCCCACAAAGTGGGGGTATTGGCTGGCGTCGCATGAAAACCCTGGCACTGGTGAGAACACTGAGCGTTCGGGTAAAGTGATTGTTGTTGTTGTTGTTGTTGTTGTTGCTGTTGTTGTTGCTGCTGCTGCTGCTGTTGTTGTTATTGTTGTTGTTGTTGTTGTTGTTGTTGTTGTTGTTGTTGTTGTTGTTGTTTTGGGTTGGTATGCAAAGGGTGTCTTGGGCTTTGCAGGTTCAGAGAGAAGTGCTACGACGGAGGCCGCGGCGAGCACTGGAGCGGGTAAAACCGAACAACACCAATAACAACAAACATACACAACGGTTCGAGGCTTCGCCCCCCCCCAAAATAACACACACAACAACATAACTAAAGAGTGCCTCCTTGCACCAAGGGCGCCAACTACGGCGTATTTTTTTTGCAGGCTCAGAGAGAAGTACTGCGAAGGAGACCGCGGCGAGCATTGGGGCCTGCACAACCAAACAAACGAAACAACCATACACAGTGTTTCGTGGCTTCACAAACCAAACCAGCCAGGTACAAACAAGCATACACAGTGCTTCCTTGCACTGACGGCGCCAAACGCTGCCTGGTATGGGTTTTGTATTGCTACAAGGAAAGGAGGAGGAGGAGGAGGAGGAGGAGGAGGAGGAGGAGGAGGAGGAGGAGGAGGAGGAGGAGGAGGAGGAGGAGGAGGAGGAGGAGGAGAATGGTAATGATAATGACTGCGAGATTTAGTCTTACTGATCCCCCTACTGGTGCGAATTTCACAGGGGGCCTCTCTTGAGCTTCTCCTGGGCGCTTAGAACCTTGTGCCACAAACCCTTCGAGATCCTCTCCAAGCACCCGGGACGGTGGCCAGGAATTAAATGCGTGCACATGTTGCCCACATCTCTGAGCTGCTGGTCAGCATAGCAACCGCATCTGATACAATACCACAAACGCAGACCGCTGCGTAGTTGTATCCGATGTGTATCATGAACCCACCCTCCTGCGATATGTAGGTGGGCTCCCGAGGGCTTACGGAAGATCAGACCATCATGATTCTTTGGTGTGAAAATGGGATTTTTTTCCAGGCGATTTGACAACTCTTGGCGGCAGAGCCAAAACAAACCGTGCAACGCCTCCCACTATCGTCCAGACAGTTGGAGGAGGACAACACGGACAGAGAGCCAGCAGTCGGAGGGCGGATGGTTGGAGAGGCAGCAGCTCTCTGGGTCCGAGGCTCTTCTTCGTCCGCTCCCATGGCGTCGAGAGTGCCTCGAAGGACGCCCGCTTCTCGTGTAGATCCACCTGTTGTCTGACAGCCTGTGGGAGCCGACCGCGTTCCGCAGCCTGGCTAGCGACGAGGTCCACGACAGTGTTTCCCGTGATTGATCATCCAGCGCTGGCGGGGGTTCCTGACGACCCCTCCCTCATCCTGACGAGAGTGGATAAAGAACAGGGAAATCTCCTCGGGCGGCCTATCTCTCAGCAGCATCCCCAGAGCAGCCCAAAGATCGCCATCGTGGCCTCCAGGGTTCTCCCAGCGCCTACTGTGCCAGTGCCACCCTCGGACAACAGGCTCACACTCAGCAGCATATACCACGCGGCCTCGCGAGGCCCAGGCAGACAGGGAGGCCCTCGTCGCCACCGCAGGATTCGCGTCGAAATCCTGGTCAGAACTCGCCCTGGGAGGGGTCATGGGAGTTGCGGTATCAGTACCTTCTTGTTCCCCTCGCGAGGCCCAGGCAGACAGGACGAGGGCCCGAAGCCCCCCTCGCGGAACTGATGGCCTGGGCCCGACCAGCGGCCCAGGCGGGGCCCCGGCGAGGCAGACATGGGGTTCCAGGCTGTGGAAGGAACACATAGCAGGCCCAACCCTCCGAAACTTAGGACGAGCAGGATCAGGCCCTCCACTCGCATCCCCAAAGAGCCGTACTGGGCGCTTGAGGAGTCCCCTCGCCGAGGCAGCCAGGCCTCTGGTCGATGTGGAGGCCCGTGGAGACCCACTCCTCCTCATCCCGCGGCGGCGGCACAGCGACCCAAGCGGACGGCAACAGGCCCCTCAGCCATAAAGCTGGCTCCATGTCCGTCTGAGCCTCAGCCTGAGGCAAGAGGTTCCATGTCTGCTCATATAGGCTGTGTCCTGTGTTGCTCGTGCAACTCCAACTCCGATGTTTGGCGGCCTCCTCCCGACAACCGCATCTCGGGCAGAGGATGGGGCCGCTGTAGCCTTTTTGACCTCTGCCCTGCGTCTCGTTCGGGGCCGAGCCCCGCCCATCGCACGGCACAGCAACGTCTCAGACAGACGATGACCGATGACTGGCGTCTCTTGCAGGTGCTTCAACACTAACGGATATGAACCAGCATCGGTACCACCTTCGAGCCCTGCGCCGTCACAATGAAGACCAGCTTGGGCCCACACGCGCCTCTTGATGATGTATGTTCTCACATTCGCCAAGGAAGGCCCGATGGGAATCGAGGGCTGCAACTCCCTGGTACATGTGATCATCGAGGCGCCAGCTATCTCCTGCATGAGGGTGACCCTGCGGGATGGTCCACGCCGTGGCTTCGGGGACTGCCCACGCTGTCTCGATCAGGTGCAAGATGGCCGCCGTCATGGGTCCTCGCACCCAGCTCGACCTCTGAGACTCTGGCTGGGCGAGCAGCAGCTGCGAAGCCCTGGTCCACACTCGACGAACTCCAGCTCGCAGGTCAGGCCGACCTCGCTGCGCAGACAACCGCATATCCATGCGCATCACTTGTCACCGCGCGCCTGGATCCTGGCCAGGCGCCCGCAACTCCAACAACGTCGTCAGGCACCTCCCTCGTGTCGCAGCCGCGCATGCGAGTCCTGGGCGTCGCCTCGCCTGGACCAGTCCCTGCCCGATGCCGCCGTGCACCTGGCGGCCGCGCGTCCCAGCGCTTTGGCCCTCCAGCTCCAGCCTGGCGGGGGTGCGGTGCTGCCTCGCTGCTCTGGCAGAGCGCCCGATCTTGGCGCTCGTGAGCTTATGCTTGGCATCCCTCTTCCGCCTGGTGCTGCGTCCGAGCCTGCGCGCGCGCGAGGTATCCACTCCCCAGAACACGCAGCCTGCGACTGAGGTGCCACCTGAAAGCCAGCTTGCTTCACGGCCCGACTGATCCAGCCTGCATCCTCATGGTGGGAGCATGCCACAATTGATTTGGGGGAGACTTTGGGCTCACTAGCATGCAGTGCTTGTCCCGCCTCAACAATGATGTCACAACGATGCCTGCGCGGGGTGGGGCCCCGACCCGTATGCCTGCTGGGAAAGATCACCAATCCATGGCCTGTGGTCGGCCATTGGGAACTTGCTCACTACGCCACGAAGGACAAATTGCGCGAGCGTGCGGCCGAACTTTGTGCCCGAGCGTAGGCCCTGCACTATGTTCCTCGTCGGTTGTGGCGGGGCCGACGAGGCCCCTGGCTGGCTGAGCACTCCGGGCGAAACGCATTGCAGCAGTTCGAGGTATCATATCTGAGGAGGGACCCCCATGCTCAACGCATTACGAACCAGAATCGGTCACTCAATCTAATCATAGAACGGCTGAAAATCACATGGCCCATGACCAACTTCGGCACCGAGATGCCAACGAACCTCCTCCTTCAGTGATCTGACAGATGCTTCCCTAATATTGGAACTGCCGCGCGCCGCAGCACCCCGCGCCTGCTCTGTCCCATCGGACCAGCCCCCCACGCGCGGCTTTTGGATGAGGGGCCAGATCCGCCCGAGTAGAGGGACTAGCCCACCAATCCTATCTCCACTCGGTTTCTTGGGCAACGTGCGCCCTGCTATCATCGCGATCTGACCGGGCCAACGGGGTGCACTCTCGCAAGCCTCCAGAAGGATACCCAGTTCTTGCAGCGCAACATCAGGTAACCTCTCCAGATCGACGGGCGACAGGAAGTCCACCCCGCTGCGCGCCGTGGCCCCCGTCATCCGTGGCGCCCGCCTGATTCCTGACGCCGCGATGCTTGGAAGCGGCTCGTCCGCGGCAGCGGCTCGATGTCCGCGAGGATCGACTGCGCCGTGCTCTTGTCCATGAGGTTGGGCGCCCACGGATCATGCCGCTGCGGCGCCCACGCATCGATCAGGTCCTTGGGGTGGAAGAGCTTCTTCTGGTTCTCCGCGGCGTCCAATGCTGGCATCGGCATCGGCGCGAGAGATCTATGCGGCTTACCAAGAGAACCAAGAGAATCGGCCTCGCCTACAAGTGCTTTGAACTCCATCAAGGACTGCTGGATCGCCCGCCTCTGAGCGCGCGCAGCAATTTGTTTTTGCAGCCAGGGTGAACCTCCCCAGCTCCCGAAAATCACATCCACGAAGATTGCGAAGAAACGCCTGCCACTCTGCCCAAGGTACGTCCTTGGTCCGAATCAGAGGTGCATGGGCCAACTCAGGGCAGCTGTCGAGGTGGCGCGAACGAGCGCGTATGTACCTGTCCTGTTGATCCTGTCCGTTCCCTTTCTCATAATGTAAGTGTAGGCCTTGAAGAAGTGTGTGCAACTGCGTCCACCGGCCGCCGAGAGCATCGCGTAAGGGAGTAGCTCGAACCTTCGATGCCATCTTGACCGTTTGGACCTCGAAATGGACTCCTGTCGCTCTGCTGGGCCCAGCAGCTTGCGACTCGCCATGATGGTGACATGCACAGTGTTCGACAGAAGACACCCACGTTGCGCGCAGATTGGAGACGTCTGTAAGCAGGGCAGGTTTGAGGGAACAGGCTACGGACTGCTGCAGAGCAGGGGCGAGGGTCTGAAGAGTCTGCTCATCGTGCTGGAAGCTAATAGCGTCTCGGCTCTGCCGCCGAGCATCGCTGGGGATGCAGGAGCTGGGGGCGCAAGAGTTTCCTTCCTGCGAAGGCCTCGCCACTGCAATGGGGGGCGCAATCTGCGGGGCCTCAGAGGGCCACTTAGCCTGAGACGCACAACTGTCAACGTGGGCCTTGGCTGCTGGGTCGGCGGGGACGGGGTGGAAGTTGGGCTCGTTGGCGCACGGATCTTCCTCCTCTTCCTGTCGGGCCGAGACTTCGACGTCAACGTACTCAAAGGGATCGAAACTACCAGTGCTAGCATCCCTGGACGCGGCCTCTGAGCCCCTAGAAGCACCGTCCTCAGATGCAACCCGAGAAACTTCCCTGCAGTCTCCAAACAAGGAGTTAATACGCTCAAGACTAGACGCCACGGCGAGCTGCCGCTGCTCTTGCCTGCGAGCCTTCGCGAGACTAGATTCGGACCCAACAGTGGGGGCAGTAGAGGGCCTCTGGAGCTGAGGAAGCCTGGCGGGGCTCGCCGTGACACTAGTGGGGAGCTGGGCACCTGAACTCTTACAATTCACTGCCAGCCCAATGTGCGGGCGCCAAGGCATTGGGGCGACTGGGGAGACTGAAACAAGGAAAGGCCTCGCAGCCCAACTGCGCATGACATAGTCGAGATGCGTGCTAGAGGAGAGGACACAAATTGCAGCCACCTCAGCTGTCACGATGGTGGCACCGAGTTTTTTTGCGGGGTGCCTGTGCGAGCCATTGCCTTTGGGCTCATGTTGAAGTAGCCTATCGCGACCATGGCAACTGTAAGACATGATGAAAAGCCGCTAGGCACCTGCGTAGCCCGTGCTCGAGTGCAGGTAGCACGTGGCAATGGCCATGCTGTGCCCTTGCAAATGCGCCACCATAGTCGTGAAGCCGTCCAGCGATGTATTGCCGGGGGCCCATAGCTTCGAGCCTGCAGTCTGATGGCACTCAACCGATGACATTGAAGATGACCTCTTGCCCATAACCACTCGCCTCCCTCGTTGGCGTGCTCGGCCTGACCAGGATGAGCAGCCCTTGGACTTGGCCGTGCTGCATTGGCAATCATGCGAAGACCATTCCGACGACATTTCGCCTCCCACTTCTGAAGGCTGGCAGAAAGATGCACATGCGTCTCCAGAGATGCTTCCAACCGCGACCAAGCCTTCTCCCCCATGCAAGTGATGTTGGCATAGAACAGCCGTGTTCAATCGCCCCCAACGCACTCTACTTTATCCGCTGAGGGCGTAGAGTGAGCGCTCTGCTCCGCGCTGGCGGAGCCTAGTCACTCAGGCTGGCGCGGGGCAGCGGTGCCGGCGCCCGCGGGGGCGGCGCTCGCGGGGGGGGCAGCGGCCTCGGCAGCAAACGGCGCGCTGCCTCCCTTGCTGCCGTCCTTGCCGCCCTTGCCCTGGAAGGCTGCCGCCTGGGCCTCGGCCTGGAACCTTCGCTTCGGACAGCCGCTTGGCCTCCCTGGCGATGTTCTCCGTGGGCAGCTCGTCCGCAGGCGCTGCGCTGGCCTGGGTCGCGCCCGCGCCAGCTGCAGCTGCGGGGGGGGGCTGCAGGGGCGTCCTTCGCGCTGCCGGCAGCACCGTCATCACCTCGTACGCCAGAGCCGTCCTCCGACCTCCTCTTCTTCTTCGTGCGCTCGGTGATGTCCTGACGAAGCTGCTCCATGCGTTGAAGCCAACCCCGAACCTCGCTCTCCTTCGCCGTCATCTCGCTCTCGGTCGCCAGCAACCTCTCGTGAATCTCTTTGAGGCCCTGGCGCTACGCATCATTGCGCTCCATCGCGTCCAGCTGCGCGAAAAACTCCGTGTCCCACGCCACCTTGAAGATGCGTGGGTCGCGCTCCGCCTCGGACATCTCCTCAACGCCCTCGGCGTGCGCCACCGCCTGGGCTGCCCTGCGACGCGCAAGGGTAGCCTTGGCCAGCGCTGCCGCGGCCTCCTCCTCCTTCAACTTGTCCTTGCTCAGCGCTGCCTCTAAGCACAGCACATTCTGCGCGGCCTGGTGGTGCTTGTGCTCGGCGTCCCCGTGGTGGCCATCGGCCCTTCGCAGCGCGTCCACCGCCGAGCTCTTGTCAGCAACCGCGGCAGCGCGCTCTGCCTCCTCGAGCGTCTTGGCCTGCTGCAGGAGCTGCTCTCGGAGGGTGGGGTCGTTGGCGGCTGCCGCCGCGCGCTACAGCAGGGAGAGGGCGGAGTCCCCCGCATCCTGCTTCACTCCGTCGTGCGAGCCGCCCTGGATGCCGCTGCGCCCTTCTGCGCCTCCCCCCCGACCAGCATCGATGCCTCCACGCGCCGGGGAGGCGCTGCGCGAGGCCGAGCGCAGGATGCCCCGCGGATGGACCAAGCTGGCTTCCTCATCTTCGAAGGAGACTTGTCTGGTCCGTGAGGTAGCGCTGGGTTTGTGTAGCCTGACTGGACTCCCACACCCTTTGCACATCTTCTTCTGCATGATCATAATATCATTGTACTCACACTGACGGCGTTGAGAGCAATTGGACCAGACACGTGCCCCCATCGTGATAATTTACCCCTGCGTTGGTCGATGCCCAGGGGGTCCAGAGGTTGGCCTCCGAGCAAAGTGCCTCGACCGCCACGGGCAGGCGCAGGGGACGGACGAGAAACTGCCAAAAGGGTGTCTCGCGCCCAAATGGCTTGAGAGGAAATGCGGAGGAGGAGCAGGAAGAGGAGGAGGAAGAAGGGGAGGGGGAGGAGGAGGGGGAGGAGGAGGAGGAGGAGGAGGAGGAGGAGGAGGAGGAGGAGGAGGAGGAGGAGGAGGGGGAGGAGGAGGAGGAGGAGGAGGAGGAGGAGGAGGAGGAGGATGATGATGAGGAGGAGGAGGAGGCGGATGAGGAGGCGGAGGAGGCGAAGGAAGAGGAGGAGGAGGAGGAGGAGGAGGAGGAGGAGGGAGGAGGAGGAGGAGGAAAAACAGTAACAATAATAATGATAATAATAACAACAATAATAATACTAATAATAATAATACTATGAGTAAGAAGACGAATGCGAATACTACTACCACTGCTAATAAGACCAAGAAAACCCATATTAAGAATACTAATGCGAATGCGAATCCGAAACAGAGCACTACGACGAATAAACACAACCATAAGACTACTACTACGACTTACACTGCGACGAAGAAGATGGGGACTGAAACCAATACTACTAAGAATAATATTATTGCTACGCAGAAGAACAATAAGAGGAAGAGGAAGAGGCAACAACATAATAACCTTCCTACTGCAAATAATATTCATAAGACGACGGTTACTAGTACTAAAACAAAGAATAGTACTACTAACCCTAAGAATACGATTGATCAAACTGATACTGATAGCAATCACATTCATCATAATAATAGTATTACTACTACGGATAGAAATAATACGAATAGTAATACAGATACTACAGCCACTACTAACAACACTAATCATACGACTACCCACAATACTAATAACACATAATACGACTAATACGACTACTACTACTACTACTACTACGACTACTACTACTACTACTGCTGCTGCTGCTACTACTACTACTACTACCTTTACTACTACTACTACTACTACTACTACTACTACTGATATTACTAATCCTATTGCTACTAGTAATCGTACTCGTAATAATACTACTACTACTACTACTAATACTAATACTAGCAACAACAAGAAAACCGACATATAATAATAAGAGGAGGAGGAGGAGGAGGAGGAGGAGGAGGAGGAGGAGGATGAGGAGGAGGAGGAGGAGGAGGAGGAGGAGGAGGAGGAGGAGGAGGAGGAGGAGGAGGAGGAGGAGGGAGGAGGAGGAGGAGGAGGAGGAGGAGGAGGAGGAGGAGGCGGAGAGGGTGAAGAGGAAGAAGAGAGAGGAACACGAGGAAGAAACAGAAACGCATACATAGAGAGAGAGAGAGAGGTAGGTTTACGGGGGGGCCGACCATATATATATATATATATATATATATGTATGTATGTATGTATGTATGTATGCATGCATGTATGTATGTATGTATGTATGTATGTATGCATGCATGCATGCATGCATGCATGTGTATGTATGTATGTATATGTATGTATGTAGTCTGACTGTATGCATGTATGCATGTACATGTATGCATGTATGTGTATGCATGTATGCATGTATGCATATGTATGTATGCATGTATGTATGTATGTATGCAGTATGCATGTATGCATGTATGCATGTATGCATGTATGCATGTGCATGTATGCATGCATGCATGCATGCATGCATGCATGTATGTATGCATGTATGCATGCATGCATGCATGCATGCATGCATGTATGTATGTATGCATATGCATGTATGTATGTATGTATGTAGGTATGTATGCATGCATGTATGTATGTGCATGTATATGTATGTATGTATGATGTATGTATGTATGTATGTATGTATGTATGTATGTATGTATGTATGTATGTATGTATGTATGTATGTATATGTATATGTATATGTATATGTATATGTGCTTATTCTAGATCTATTTGTATCTGGGCACGAATCCCTGGGGCCAACGGCCCGGGGCTCGACGGCGGCACATGGGGGGCCCTGGGGCCCCGGGGGCCCTGCCAGGGCGCTGGGGGCTTCAAAATCGCTGGACGACGGCCCCGGATCGCCAGAAATTGCACGTCCAGATGGCAACATTGACCAATGACGGCCCGAGATCACCCCAGAATTTGCCCCTGACTGTCCAAGAGGCCTCCGAGACGCCCCGGGTGGCCCCCAATATGCACCCCAAGGAGCCACAGGAGGCAAAAATCATTGACTTCCCGTCGGTTCTTGCAGGATTTTCGAGTTCTCGCCTTTATGCAGTTTCCCGACGCTCTACGACGGCCCAAGAGATCCCAATGCCCGTTCCAAGACAGCCCCAGAGGCCTCGAATACTGCCCCAGACAACCCAAGAGGGCCCCAAGACGGCGCCCAAGACGGTCCGAGAGGGCCACGAGACGGCCCCAAGAGGGGGCCCAAAGGGGTGACGCGAACCGAAAATCTGAGCCTTCCACCCCGAGAGGCTCTCAGGAGGCTCTGAGAGGACCCCAAGACGACCCCAAGAGGGGCCGAAGAGCGAAACTCCGAGCCTTCCATCCCGACATGCTCTGAGGAGGCCACAAGAGGCCCCCAAGAGGCCCCGAGAGGCCCCCAAGAAGCTCCCCGGAGGGCCCAAGAGGTTTCCAAGAGGTCTCCCAAGAAGGCCCCAAGAGGCAAACATCGTTGCTTTCCCCCGATGTTCGAGTTTTCCGCCGTGTGGCATCCCGACGCTCCAAGACGGCCCAAGAGGCCCCTCCGTGGGCCGTCGGGCCCGCCCGCAGCGAGGGGCGCGATGGACTCGATCCCCGCGGCCGTAGATGGCGGCGCAGAGCCCACGAAGCCGAAGGATCCCTCGGAAGAGGCGCTCTCGCCGACGGAGGCGCCCGACCCGCAGCGCGGAGATGCGCCGGCGCCCGAGGACGACGTGGCGCGCACGTTGTCGAAGCTTTCGTTCACCATGGATCCTGTTGTAAGCGGCGACTCGTCGCCGGTCGTCGCCATCGATTTGCGTTCAGCGCTCTGCTGCTGTGGCCGCATCTTCAGGGAACAGGATACCGCGGCCAAGTACGCCAGAGGCGCGAACAAGATTGACGACTTCTGGTCGTACAGCAGGCACGGCAACGGCACAGCCCGCACGCTGATGCTCCTGCTGCACTACAACGGGCTCCCGTCCGCCGTGATGGGAATCCTCGCGGCCGTCGTCGGCGCTTGCCTGATGCCGCTGGACTGGGTGCCAAACCACTCTTTTGCAGGCATCCTCGTTATGCTCCTGGCGAACTGCGTGGCCTTTGTACTGGTGCTGTCCTCCGTGATTCCCAGGCGCGTGTTCCTCGACTTCGCGTGCATTCCTCAAGACGACGAGGAAGCCAAGAGAAGAGGCATCCTGAGCCTCGGCCACACCCTGAAGTGTTCGGATCGCATGATTTTGTTTTGGGACGAGACATACTGGACTAGGCTCTGGTGCGTGTTCGAGTGCGCAGCCTACTTGAAGTTGCAACGCAATGGCGATACCCCCAAGAGGATGAAGGTGTTGCCGGTGCCCAACGCCGTGCTGACGGTGGGAACGTTCCTTACCATCTCGGTGATGATGCTCTGCAAGAACACGTCAGCGGGTTTTTCCGAGCAGAAGCTCGCGGACGTATCATTGAAAAGTGCGGGGATCAGCGTCGTGGCCAACACCGTCTCCGTGACCTTGTCTGTCCTCTGTCTGGCGTACAGTGGCCTCCGATACGTGAGTTTGCTGAAGGACCAGCGCATCCAGTTACAGCAATTCTCCATGAGAGGGTCGGAGTGCTTCTGCTGCACGGTCGGGCACGTCAACCCGAAGACCAGCGAGAGGATGGGCTGCGACAAAGTCCTGATCGAGGCTTCCGTAGTAGCTTGGTTCGGATGCATCGAGGCCTTCGAGAGCTATGTTCGCGACGCCATGTACGATCTCGTCCACGCCCGTTCGTTCCTGCCGTACAGATACTGCGCCGTTGGGGGCATGCCGTGGTTCTTCTGTTCCATCGGTGAAACCATCTGGCTTTGGAGGTCTGGCGACGCGTTCTCCGCCCTGATCTGCCTCAGACGCGGGGTCAGCGGAGCATTCGTGTGGGTGCCTCTGTTTACCCGCGTCGTCTTCTACTCCTTCGACATGTTTCGGCCGAAGTCCGCGATGAGGACTTCGCTGTTCCGCTCGGTATTGGGTTGCACTGCGTTCTGCGGATTGCTCCAACTGATCTTCTCTGCCTCCATACAGTTCCCATACCTTTTCGTGGGTCATGTCGAGTGGTCAGCGGTGAGCAGCATCTTATGCATCAGCATAACGGCCATAGTCTATCGATGCGACATCTGAGGGCGCCACCATACATCTCTTTCTACATTTAGATTGAGCTCTGCACGCAGCTCATGTCGGAGGGAGGTGGTGGTGGATGGATCTCGAGTGGGGGAGATGGGGGATGGGACTGGACTCCACTCCCCAGAGGGTGGAATGAATATTTTTCCTTCGAGTCGATAATGCTCTCACCATAGCCAGTCACGCATCTATGGACTCTTGCAGACGACGCGAGGTCAACAGGCGCGCTTGGCCTCGTTGCACGGACGCTGGCCCCTATTGCCCCGTGCTGACACGGCGCCTCGCTCCTGCAACTGGCGAGGGCCAGGGCACCAGAGCACCAACAGGAGGATCTGTGTGTGTGTGTGTGTTTTTGTGTGTGTGTGTGTGTTTTTGTGTGTGTGTGTGTGTGTTTCCCGCAGACTGTGTGTTTTTTTTTTGTGTGTGTGTGGTTTTCCCACAGACGTTTTTTTTTTTTTTTTTTGTGTGTGTGTGTGTTTTGTTTGCTCTCTCTCTCTGCCCCTTTCTCGCTGCCTCCTCGTCGTCGTCGCCTCCCTCCTGTCGTCCCCCCATGCCCTCCCTCCCCTCGCCGAGCTCTAGCTCTGCGGTGGCTCCTCGGCTGCAGCCACACACCACCAAAACACATGCAGCCAAACTTCCTTTTTAAGACGCTTCTGTCAATCTGTCCCAGATTTCTCAAATACTCGTTCTCTTGATCATCACTTTTTTTGGCTGTCGGCCACCACGTCCCGCCACCGTGCTGGGTTGTGGGCCTGGGTTTATTGTTATATGCATGCTGGCGCCCCCCAGGATGTCTCCTAGGGGCTCCTCTGATTGGTATTTGCGACGCGTTCGCCATCAATAGAGTTCGGCACCTATGGAAATCCCGCGGAGGAAAACAAACTGGCCCAAGAGGCCATCTTGCAGGTGAGCGCCGCTTGCACACAGTTCAACAGTTTGTCCGCAGGGTCTGGTCGCTGCTGATCCTCCCTCACCCGTCCTCTCTCACCCCTTGACGTCTTGCAGGTGATGCGCAGCAGAAGAGACGACGCCTGATCTCCCCCTCTTCGCGCGTATCGCCCCACAGTCTCGCTTTCCATTCCCGCATATTGCCTGGCATCATCGCTTACTCGTGTTTCCGCCTTTTCCGTTCCCCGCTTTACCGCCCCTCTTCCTGCATAGTTCGTCTCCTCACTCAACTCCCTCTCTCTCCTCCATCTGCTCCCTCGCCTCTTCCCTTCCGAGAGGTCCAAAGGGTGCGCCAATATGGCCTTCACATTTTTTGATTTCCTCCGCACCCTTTGGCATGCATTGTCTACGAATTCTGGGATCTTCATTTGTTATGATGATTTCGCGATTCGGCGTGCCTTGGTGAGGAGGACATGGATGATCTATGGAGGCCCCAAGATGACCCCAAGACGCCAGCGATACCTTTCCATTTCTGGTCTGGCGCCCAAGCTAGCTGGAACTGGTGCGCTCGCGATGCTAGAATCTATGTGTGTGTGCATATGTGTGTTTTCACTTGCACATATGCATACACACATGTGTATACATATATTTATGTATACACACACACACACCTGTATATCGGTATCTGTATCGGGCCGCCGGCGGCCGTTCGGGACGATCAGGACACCTCACAAACGCAGTCGGTGATGAAAGAACAGCGCGCGCTCAAACCTAGAGGGAGGTGGGATCGGGAAGTGCAAGGCGATGAGGGCGTCATGGGTATGGGTGCGAGGGACCCCGAGCCCAATCCGGCAACACATACACACATCCATGGCCTGCCAGGAATTCCATCCCGAGAAATCTGGGGGTCGCAGAGGTCTGGATGCCGGTTGCCAGCTCGTGGCTCGGCGAGGCACAGCTGCTGACAAGAAGCGCTCCGAGACTGGAAAGCCTCGGGGGAACCTCAGGAGAGAAAGCACAGACACATATTATCGTCGATGTACAGGGAATCTGGAAAATCTGGGAGGTAGAGAGGAAGACGGACATCCAGAAAAGATGGAGAGTTGGGAAGCCTGGGATTAGTGTGTCTATTCTCTTGTGTGTCCCTGGGCCCCTCCAGAAGGAAAAAGAAGCCGCCCGAGACTGGAAAGCCTCCCGGGGGGGCACAGGCCTCCCGAGGGCTGGGACAGCCGCAGGGCACTGGCGTGCACGCCGGACGGCGTGTAAGCTTCCCCCCCCTGCTGGGAGCGCCGCCGGTTGCGGTGCCCCTCCTCGCGGGGCGGGTGGGTTTCTTTGTTTTTCAGGAGGGAAAGAAACACACAGACACAATGAATCGTCGACTCCCCAGAAAATATGGGAAAATATGGGAAGTGGGGGGGCAGACAGAAACCCAGAAAATATGGGAACATATGGGGCATCTCTTTATTTGTGTGTATTTATTTGTGTGTCCTGGGGCCCCTTCCATCTCATCGCCTTCGCCCCTTCCACTGGCCCACACCACGCCGGTCTACCTCACAGGCGCCTTCCTAATTACTTCAGGAGCCGACGCGTCGTGGGGCGGGCCCAGACCCGCTCCATCTCCTCCGCCGTCCTCATTCATGTGTCCACGTGCCTTTCTCGACCGGCGGGTCTTGTGTGTGAGGTCGATCGTGGGATCGATCGTGGTATTGATTGAAGGAGGCGTTGGTTGTTTCTCTCCCGCGAGCCTCCTTCTGATGACCCGAAGGGTGGTCGTATAGGTATGTAGTGCTTAGTGGCCTTCGACCAGCCCGGATCGTGGACAAGAGGTCTTGTCGGGAGGCTTGTTGGGGTCTGTTGGCTGGCCTCTCGAGGGCCTGGTGGCGGCCTATTGGGGGCCTCTTGGAGCCTCTCGGGGTTGTCTGTCTTCGGGGCCTCTCGGGGCTCCTTGGGGGCTCCGTGAGGGCCTGCTGGTGGTCTCGGGGGCCATCTTCGGTGGAAAGGGCTCTACGTTGCACTTCGGATTCCCCTCTTGGGGCCCTCTTGGGGGCCTCTGGAGACCCCTTGGGGGACCTCTTGGCTCGCATTTGGGCCCTCTGAGGCCATCTTGGGGCCTGCAGGGAGCCGCTCGGGGGCTGTCTTGGGGCGATGTTGGAGGCCTCCTGGGCCGCCTTGGGGGTCGGAGGCACGAAAGGTGCTGACGCGAAAATCCTTACAAACAAACATGGGAGATCAATCATGTTTGCCCCTCGGGGCCCTTATGTGAGTTCTCTTGGGGCTCTATGGAGGCTTTCCGGAGGCGTGTCAGGCAATCCAGAGATTTATGTTGCTCCCGTCGTAAAGGACCACATCCCAGAAATAACTTCGAGCACCCAGAAAGGTGTCGAAACAGTGTCGAACGAGTGTCGAACGAGTGTCTCCCAGGGCTCGACACGTGAAAACCATTGAGTTTCGGCACGTTCTTGGTGCTCGAAATTCTTTCAGGTGATCAGGCTAAAAGTCGGTTGGAATATCATAACCGGATATTATATTGGGCGTCTTTGCGCGCAATTCGGACCTCTCAGAGCATCCCCTTTCAGGAGCAAAACCATCTCTGGCCCGAGTCGGGCGTGGAGAGGGCAGGGTACTTTTCGCCCAGGGACCCCCATGGCCGATCCCGCGCACTAGAACTATTCGAAGCCTGTTGCCGGAGATCCTTGCCCGCCGCTGGTCCGCTGGGCCAGCGTTTTTTTCGGTGACGGTTGTTACCCCTGAGGCGAGGTGGGGGGAGTCGGGGCCCAGAGTAATGGTAATGCTTGGGCGGGCTGGGGGACGTCGGGGCGGGGGTGCCGACCAGTACGCGCCACTGGGATCGGCGCAGGGGTTGCTCAGGGGATAGTGGGGTAATCAGTGGATGTCAAGGTGGCGTATCCTATATCTGGCCTAACCTATTTTATGAGTGGGCTACAGTGCCCCTAAGTGGGCTAAGCAGGCTCCGCCCACTCAGGCCACTTAGGGGCTTAGTAGCCCACTCAGTGGGTCACAGTGCCCCCCCACTCGGCGGAGTTATCTTGACCCCCCCTGAGCCACTTGGGGCATGTGTAACCTGCTTCTAAGCTAGGCTGGGCCAGATCTGGCCCTCCTTGGTGTCCACTGGTGCCCCTCTCCTAAGCAGCCCCCGCCGCCGATCCCAGTGAGCTGTTTTTTTTCGAAGGCCCGGGGACCTGGAAACGGTCTCCAGAGGCCGAGAACGACGACAAATATTCGCGCTGCGATCATGTTTTGCAGCACCGGGATTTCGAAGCTGGGAATAACACACAGACACAATTCATCGTTCACTCCCAGGACAGTATGGGAAAGTATGGGAAGTGGAGGGAAGACAAAAATTCAAAAACATGTGGGATAATATGGGGAATCTTTTTATTTGTGTGTATTTATTTGTGTGTCCCAGGGCCTCTTCAGTTTTGCGGCACCGGGATTTCGAAGCTGGGGGACTGCTCCACAGCCGCCGCCTGGGAATTCGGCCTCCCGGGACCTCGCTGTCCCCTGCGGCCCCCTTGAACCACGCACGCGCGCTCGGCGCACGCGCGGAGCGCGCGTGCGTGGTTCGTCCTGAACGAGGCCGTCCTGGCGCCTTCCTGAAGCCTCAGGGGGCTTCACGAGGCGGAAAAGTCGACATTTCTGTTTATGCCGTTCCTCGGGAGGTCATTTCGGAGCCGTCCTGAGGGCCTCGTGGGCCGTCTTGGGCGCCCCGGGGGGCGTCATGGGACCCGGCTGGGCCGCTCTGGGGCCTTTGGGGGTCCGCAGGGCCCGTCTTGGGGCGGTGTCGGAGGCCTTGTGGGCCGTCGTGGAGTGTCGGGATGGGGAGAACGAGAGGGCACCGAACATAGAATGGAAAAACCCAAGCGGAAACAAGTTTTTGCTCCTCGGGGCACCTGGCCGGGGCCCTCCCTGGACGCCCTCTGAAGCCTGCCCGGGGCCGTCCTGGCGCCTTCTGGAGGCCTCCTCCCCGAGGCGAAATCTTCAAAATTTCGCTTCACGACCTCCCTCCAGAGTTGGGGCCTTCTTGAGGGCCTCGCGGGCCGTCTTGAGCGCCTCTGGGGGTGTCACGGAGCCCTGCTAGGCCGTCCCGGGGCCTTCCTGGGGGCTGCCAGGCGTGTCCTGAAGCGGTGGCGGAGGCCTCGTGGGCCGTCGTGGAGTGTGAGAGTGTCGGCAAAGAGAAGCACCGAAAACAATGGAAAACCCTCGCAACGTCAGTGATTTTTGCCTCTCGGGGTCCTCGTCTGGGGCCTCGAGCGCCCACGGAAGCCGGCACGGGGTCGCTCCTGGCGCAGCCCGGAAGCCATCTGAGGCCGTTCGGAGAGCATTTTCGGTGCTCTCGGGGCGTGCTGGGCCCAGTCTGGCGGACTGTCATACCAATTGGTGGGTTCTCCGTGCGACCACGAGGCCACTTGGGGCCCCCCCTAGGCGGGCCCCTGGAGCCCCTATCCCCTCCGTGTCCGGTCAGGAAACCTGCGAGGAGGAGGCCTCGCGGGGCTTTTTAGGGGGGGGGGCCGGTGTTTGGCCTCTTCGTCTTCGGCCTCCGTGCGGGAGTGGCGGGGGCGATCTCATGCTCCTGGAAGGCTCTCCGGGGACAGGATGGCGTGGGGCCGCGTGGGGGCCGCTGTGCGGCCTCTTGGCGACGGAGGCCGGGAGGGGGGCCCCAAAGGGGGCCGCGTCTCGG
>CAUYUJ010010972.1:0-25471 GCA_963575745.1 Prorocentrum cordatum | reverse complement strand
GGCTCTAAGCCACCAACTGCCTCCTGGAGCACGGCTTTCAGTTCAGCGGACCGGGTGCCCTTGCACGATGAAGAGGAGAAGAGAAGTGAGAATGAGGAGGAGGAAGCAGATGATGAGGAGCACCGGCAGCAGATGGGGAGATGAGCAGGACGACGGGTAATGAGGTTGGATGAGGAGGTGGATGAAGGCGATTTGGAGGAGCTGAAGGAGGATGAGGCAGCGCAGCAGCAGCGGGAGCAGCACCAGAGTGAGAAGAAGGAGGAGGAGGACCAGTGCAAACCCAAGACGCATCGACCATGTTGCAATACGCCCTCCCTCAACTTTCCTTTCTCATAGGTCCCTAGAAGACTTCATGTTCACTGCTGCAAGTGCCCCGTTGGAAGACAACCGTCTGAGAACCCCACTCGTGCCAAAACACCACTCCTGGGCCTTCAACACCTCGGATCAATTTTACTGACTATCCTGGGTCGTGCCAGAACGCCGTTCTTGGGGCTTCAGCACCGCGAATCAACGTGACTGTCGCGCCCTGACCAATCGAAATCGTGCCAGAATGCTATCCATGGGACGTCAACCATAAGGATTCGTAATAATGCTGTTCACTTTGAGACGAACGTGCGCGCCGCTAAGGCGAGAACAACATTTTGACAACTCAGAAGACAGCTCGCCGCTTGGGCCCCACCGCCAGCCCAAACGGTGAGCACACATCGAGCGTAGCCCTGCACGCATTTGGATGCCCACGCTTCGTCCTCGTACTACTCGCGGGCCCCCAGCACGGTGAGTGCGTTGACGGCGTCCTGGTCGTACCAGGGGCACACATAGGTTGCGCCCTCGGCCGCCGAGAATAACACCGTCTCCTATCGGTTGCGCCATAGGTTGCGCCCTCTGGGGCCGAGAACAAAACCGTCTCCTATCGGTTGCGCCATAGGTTGCGCCCTCTGCGGCCGAGAATAGAAGCGCCTCCCATTGGTTGCGCCATAGTTTGCGCCCTAAAACGTATCCTATCGGTTGTGCTATAGGTTGCGCCCTCGGCGGCCGATAGTAAAACCGTTTCCTATGGGTTGCGCCATCGGTTGCGCCGTCAGTCGCCGAGAATAACCGTCTTCTAGCGGTTTCGCCATAGGTTGCGCCCTCGGCCGCCAGAGGTAAAACCGTCTCCTACCGGTTGCGCCATAGGTTGCGCTCCATTCCTGAAGCTCTAGCGAACTTGTAGAGCACGTGTGCGCAGCGCTGGGGCGAGAACCGCATTTTGAGAACGGCCGGCGATCCACCCGAGAGAATGTTGCACACTTTGGAACCGGATGTGCGCGGCGCGAAGGCGAGAGCAACAGTTTGCAAAGGAGCCGCGCTCCACCCGTGAAGTTCTTGAGGTTTCAGAGATGAGCGCACGCGTCGCTGGAGCGAGAACAACACTCTGGAAGCGGCGCGCCCTGCAGCCGCGAAAGTTGTGCAGCCTTGTAAGATCAGTGGGCGCGGCGCAGAGGCGAGAGCCACAATTTTGAGAACGGGCTGCCCTCCATCCGTAAAGTTGTCGCACATCTTACAGGCGGCCCGGATGAATAGGTCGACCCTGCCAGATCAAGGGTACCCTCGTGTCGTGTGTCTTGCGATCCATGTCTCCTACATTCCTATGGCAATGTGGACCGCGGAAGGGTGTTGTGTCCTCTCGCGTGTCCTCTCCAATCAAGTCCGACTGTACCATTCAGGAGCATAACATGTGATGAAGGTTCAGGCGAAATGCCTGGCCCGCCCTACCGACACGTCTCGGGGTGCGACAGAGAGGCGTCATTCACAAGGGGCAGGGATGAAGGAGGAGGAGATGCAGCAGGATGAAGAGGACGAGGGCTCGTAGATCCTGGCCCGTGGCCCTTCACCTGGCGGTCCCGTTCGGGGCCTGCAAGGCAAATCGCGTCGCCGACCAGACGGCCAAACGGGCTGCTGGAGAACCCCCCCCGTTCACTTTTGAATTGGCGCTCGGCTTTTTAGGCAGCGTGGGTGCCTCCAGGCCTTGTCCAGGCTCACTGGTGCGATGCTCGAAGTTGCTGCCCGACCCCGTCACACAGACGTCACCCGAGCCGTGGCCAATCGTCCGCGCCCCTCGTGAGGCCAGCTCGTCCTCCCCGACATCCACGGGCACCTCCCGGGGTGCTGGGGCAGTCAGAGGCTGGCTGTGCGCTCGACGCCTCGATTTGGGGTCGACGCTGGACTGATCTCCCTCTCCCTCCTCCTCCTCCTCCTCCTCCTCCTCCTCCTCCTCCTCCTCCTCCTCCTCCTCCTCCTCCTCCTCCTCCTCCTCATCCATCCTCCTCCTCCTCCTCCTCCTCCTCCTCCTCCTCCTCCTCCTCTCCCTCCCGGGCGACAATGGCTGTCTCTAGATATTGTCGCCCAGAGTCAGCTCCGCCGATCGTCTGGCGCTCCGCGTGTGGTCGTCTCGCGCGGCATCGTCTGCACCCGCGGCAGGAGTCCTGCCCCCCGAGGGCCCCGCAGCACAATCGCCGCAGAGTCGTCGGACCTGCCTCGCAGGGGAGAGGACCCGAGTACTAACCCCTCTTTGGTGGGCGCAGCATGTCGCGGATCGGGGAGCGCGCGCGATGCGCCCCCCCCCCCCCCCCCCCCTCGCCCGCCTTTGTCTTGCCCAGGTTCTGCACGGCTTGCGAAGCGGATCGTTGGTCAATCTGGAAAATTGGGAACCAGGATGACGAGGAGGAGGAGGAGGAGGAGGAGGAGGAGGAGGACCAGTGCAAACCCAAGACGCACCGACGACGTTGCAATAAACCCTCCTTCCAAGCTCTATCTTCGCCGCCCCATAGGAAAATGTGTTCATTGCGGGAAGCGCCCCATTGGAAAAGAACAGCCTGAGAATCCCCGATCCGACCGAAAACGGTTCCTCGCACGTCAGCGCCCGGAATCAACGTGATTCCTGCATCTTGGCAATCCTCATTCGTGCCAGGACACCATTCCTGGGTTCTCACCGCCGCGAATCAGCGTGCTTGTTGCGCCCTGGCCGTCCTAAACCGAGCCAACACAGTCTTGGGGTTTCAGCTGAACGAACCTTCCAAAATCATGCAAAAGTTTCAGACGAATGTGCGCGGCGCTGGAGCGAGAACCACGTTTTGAACATGAAGCGCCCTCCACCCTTGGAGCTCTGCAAACTTTACGACGAATGTGCGCGGCGTGAGGGCGAGAGCCACATCTCGAGACGGGACCGCCTTCCCTCCGCGACGCTCCCGCAAGCTTTAAGACGACTGTGCGCAGCGTTAGGGCGAGAGCAACATTTTGAACACGGACCGCCCGCCATCCCCGAGGAGCCCCTGCAGACTTTTATATGGCGAGTGCGCGCGGCGCTGGGGCGAGAGCCACATCTTCGGAAACGGCGCGCCGTCCAGCCGTGAGAGCCGTGCAAACTTTCAAGGCGAACGTCCGCGTCGTTAAAGGCGAGAGCCACACTTTGAAATCGGAGCGCCCTGCATCCCTGAAGCTCCTGCGAGCTTTGGTGGCGACCTGGGCGCGGCGCTCCGGCCAGGGCCGCATTCTGAGAACGGGCCGCCCTCCATCCTTGAGGTTGCCGCAGGCACTCCGAAACGAATCGGCGCGGCGCTACGGCGAGAGGTACGGTTTGAAAACCAGCCGCCAGGGCCGAACGGTCATTCATTGTCCTTTCATTGTCCCTGGGTGTGTGGTGAACTGGGGATCCGTGGTGGAGATTCTGCTTGTTGCGTTCATGTTGCTGCTGCTGCTGTTGTTGAGGTTGTTGTTGTTGTTGTTGCTGCTGTTGTTGTTGTTGTTGTTGTTGTTGTTGTTGTTGTTGTTGTTGTTGTGTGTGTTGTTGTTGTGCTTATTGTTGTTGATGTGCTTGTGCTTGTTGTTGTTGCTGTGCTTGAAGCTTGTGTGCACGCCAAGTCTCAGGATCATGAGTGGTGAGAAGGTCTCTTGCGAACCGCCGGCCCGCCCTACCAGCACGGCGGGGGGTGCGACAGGGAAGGACTGCCTGTCAGGACACCGGATGGGACGGGGGGAGGAGGAGGAGGAGGAGGAGGAGGAGGTGGGAGAAGAGGAGGAGGAGGAGGAGGAGGAGGAGGAGGAGGAGGAGGAGTTGGAGGAGGAGGAGCAGGAGCAGGAGCAGGAGCAGGAGCAGGAGCAGGAGCAGAAGCAGGAGCAGGAACAGAAGCGGAGGGGAGTTTGGGAGGAGCCGGACGAGTAGCAGCAGAACGAGGTTGATGTGGAACTTGTGGAGGAGGAGGAGGAGGAGGAGGAGGAGGAGGAGGAGGAGGAGGAGGAGGAGGAGGAGAGGAGGAGGAGAGAGGGTGATAGGGCCCCCGGGCCTCCAGGCACCTTCTGTTGACGAAGCTGGCCGCTCGCTTCGGCACCGCGGAGGACCCTTGGGTGGGAGCAGGGAACGTTCTTGGAGGGGCTCGCCGTGGCGTTCAGCGTGGGTGGACTACCGCCACACACACATATATATATATATATATACACACACACGTACACACACCTATATATATACACACACACACACACATAACGGCGCACCGGGTCCGGGGGCCCGGGGCCGGGACCCCGACCACAAATGTGGGCCCCGGGGGGCCCGGAGGCTCGTCGGACCGCCGGACGCCGTCCAAGATCGTTCGCAGGCGGCTTCGGAACGCTCTCCGATGGCTCCAGATGCCTTCCAAGACGCCTGTCATGACACCAAGAAGGTCCCAGAAGCCTCCAAGACGCTCCGAGAGGCAGCCCAAGAGAGGCCCAAGAAGCAAAAATCGTGCCATTCCTATGGGAAAACGTATATTTTCGCATGTTCGCCTCTTGGGCTTTCACCGCGTCCAAGACGGCCCAAGAGGCGCCCAAGACGGTCTACGAGGCCTCCGGGAGCGCTCCAAGGCTGCGCACGAGTGGCCCAGGACGGCCCCAAGACGGCCCAAGAGAGCCCCAAGACGAGTTCGAGAGGGGTCCCAGACGGAGAAAGCCAACCTCGAATTCCGAGCTTCCGGCCCAAGAGGCTCCAGGAGGCGCCAAAATGCCGCCAAGAGGCGCCAAGAGGCTCCCAAAAGCACCCCAAGACGTTCCGAGAGGCACCCCAAGAGAGGTCCAAGAAACAAAACATCGTGCCATTCCTATGGGAAAACGTATATTTTTCGCATGTTCGCATCTTGGGCTTTCACCGCGTCCAAGACGGCCCAAGAGGCCTCCAAGACGGCCTAGGAGGCCTCCTGGGAGCGCTCCAAGGCTGCGCACGAGTGGCTCAGGACGGCCCCAAGACGGCCCAAGAGAACCCCAAAACGACTTCGAGAGGGGTCCCAGAAGGAGAAAGCCACTCTCGAATTCCGAGCTTCCGGCCCAACATATCCCAGGAGGCGCCAAAACGCCACCCAGAGGCGCCAAAAGGCTTCCAAAATCAGCCCAAGACGTTCCGAGAGGCACCCCAAGAGGTCCAAGAAACAAAATCGTGCCATTCCTATGGGAAAACGTATATTTTCGCATGTTCGCATCTTGGGCTTTCACCGCGTCCAAGACGGCCCAAGAGGCCTCCAAGACCGCCCCAAGACGGCCCAAGAAGCTTCCAAGAGGGCCCCAGGACAGCCCAAGAGGGCCCCAAGACGGCCCAAGAGGCGCCCAAGATGGCCCAAGAGGGCCCCAAGACGGGCCCAAGAGGGGGCCCAGAGGGGGACCACGAACCGCAAGCTCGAGCCTTCCGCCCCAAGAGGCCGCCAGGAGGCCCCAAGGAGGCCCCTCAAGAGGCCCCAGGAGACCCCCAAGAGGCCCAAAGGAGGCCCCGAGAAGCCCCAAATCGGCCCCCAAAATGCTTCGAACCTGCTTCCAGGAGGCCCCCGACAGGTTCAGAGGCTCCCGAGAAGCTACGTCAAACTCCCAGCGAGCGGCCGGACGAGGCCCCCCACAAAATCACAAGAGGGTTCCAGTATTTGTATCCTTCAGCGCTCTCTGGCCTTCTTCCCCCTGCCCCCTTCCCTGCGACTTTCGTTGACTCAAGCTCGCCTCCTAGCTAGAACCTAAGCGCGCGCGAAGCGCGCGCGTGGTTCTAGTGTATATATATATACATATATATATATATTTATGAATCACCACTGGGATCCTGCGACTTTCTACACCCCCGCCCTCCAGGGAGTTACACGCAAGATCCGTCGGAGGGCGTCAGTGTGTCTATTTTCGTTGCGCAGGACCGCCCTTGGACCGACCGGGCCGGTCGGCCGGGCCGCGTAAGTCTGGCGGGGGGGGGCCAGGGCGGGCTTGCGGGACCCCGGCTCGGGCCCGGCGCGGGGATGGCCCGGACTCCCAGCAGCGTCAAACCGATCCCCATCCCTGACGGGCCAGTTTTCCACCACCACTACCATAGGCAGGATGGGGGGCGAAGGGAGGATGGGGAGGTCTTCCTCCTCCTCCTCCTCCTCCTCCTCCTCATCCTCCTCCTCCTCTCCCCTCTCCCACGTGTGGTAGTGGTGGTGCGAACTCGGCGCATCAATCCCCACCGGTCACCGGGCTGGGGTATCTCAGCCCAACCATGGAGGGAAAAACAACAGGGACCGTGTCCGAGATGTCGCGGGACCTTGTCCCTGCCGATTTTGGTTCTGGCCCTGGCATCGCTCGGACGTGTGCATTTTTCCTTCGGCGAGGACCATTGAGGAGCATCCTTGATCATGTGGCGAAAAAACCACGCACGAAACTGAAAAAAACACAGGGAATAGACGTCCGAGCGATGGCCAGTGGCCCATGTCGGCCGTCGCCGATTCGCGAGGACGAGGCACGAGTTGAGGCTGACCGAGAGGGACGCTGACCAAGATCGGCACGACGTTTCCGCGTGCACTCTTGGTCGCGACCAACAGCCCAACAGCCCTCCGTATGGGGGACAGGCCCGACCTGAGCCCGCGGCCGCACGGCGGGCGCCCGGGGGGTGGGGCAGCGCTGGCCCTGGGGCTCCGGGGAGGCCTCCCGGGGGCTCCCGGAGGGGGCCCGCGCATTTCCACGCCGAGTGCTGCACCCTGTGGCGAGAGGGGCCCTCCCTGCGTTCGCGCTCGCTCCGCCCTGGGGCGAGAGGGACCCCGGGTAGCCTCAAAGCTTGCTGCGCCCTGGGGGCGAAGGGCACCCGCCCCCCTGTCCTCTTCCAGGGGGGGGGAGAATTCTGCGCTCCTGGCGGCGCAACTCGAAGAAGAACACAAAACTGCACAAACAGAACCTCTCGACCGTCAGCGCGGATTTCTTTCACGGGGCGTGGGGGGAATTCTGCGCTCCTGGCGGCGCAACTCGAAGAAGAACAAAACGGCACAAACAGAAACGGTCGACGGTCAGCACGGATGTCTTGGATCGGCGCCTGGGTCCCCCCTGGCGGCGCCTCCGGCGCCGACCCTGGCGCGCTCCGCGCGCCAGAGATGGGCGTCCAGCGCAGATCGACGAAATCCGCGCCCAGCGCCCCAACAGCTTGGTTCGCCTTAAATCTGACCCGGGCGTTTTTAAAAGCGTTTGCAGCTCGGCGTCTTGGAAGTCTGTGCTTTGCATTTTCAGGTCTCAACAAAAAAACAACAAACGCGTTGCCAAGTTTTTTTTTGCCAGCGTCTTTAGTGTGAAAACTCAAAACAAAGAAACGACAAGACAGCAGCCCAAAAAACGACGTACAAACAATCATGTTGCGTTTTTGCTATAAAATATGTATATACCTATGTATATGTACGTATGTATGTGTATATAGATATCTATATATATAGCGTTGTCAGCCCGTCAGGAGCACAAAGGAGGAAACGCTAAAACAAGCCCAGGGCGTTTTTAAGGCAAACGGTAAAAACCCAGGGCTACGGAGCTGCGGCGTTTAAGATTCTGTTGCCTGGAATGATTCGCGCGTCATGCCGGTCGACGTGGCTCTGGCGATCAGGGCCTCAAGTCGAGCTACGAGGGCTACCAGAGCAACTACGTGGGCCACCAGAGCTTCGACGACAAGAAGCAAAACTTCGAGAGTCACCAGCAGAGTTACGAAGGCAAGCGGCAGATATCGCACAACTACCAGCAATGCCACGAGGGCTACCAGCAGAGTTCCGACGACACTAGACAAAACTTCGAGAACCACCAGCAGAGTTACGAGGGCAACCAGCAGAGATCCCATAGCTACCATCAGAGCTACCACGGCTACGGGCAGAACGACGAGGACCGCCCGCCGCACTACGAGGACGACAAGCAGAGCTTCGAGGACCACCAGCTGAGCTTCGGCAGCTACCGGCCAAACTACGAGAGTCACTGGCACCAGCCTCCCTGCCACCTGGCTGGGACAGGAACCTCGACCAGCAGGGGCGGCGCTACTACCACCACGCGGCCTAGGACATGACGACGTGGACGCCGTCGTGCACCAGGCCCGCCGGTACACCCCGTCCGAGCTGCCTCAAGAAGCCGCCGCACAATGGAGGTGTAGAGGAGGAGGGCCCCAACGAGAGCGACAAGGAGGGTGACGGCGGGCACGACTAGCACAAGGAGATCGATGAGTAGAGCGAGGCCCGAGCAGAGCTACGCGGGCCAGCTGACCTGCAACAGCCGCCAGCAGAGCCACGTTGGCCGCCCACTGAGCTGCGAGGGCCACAAGCTCATGGGGAGCAAGCAGACCTTTGAGGACAACCAGCTGAGCATCGCAAGCAAACTGCTGAGCCATGGGCACCACGATCTGAGGTGCATGGACAGCAGGCACAACTTCGAGGGCCCCCAGCTGCGCCACCGGGGCCACCGGCAGAACTACGAGGAGAACCTGCTGCGCTTCGAGGGCCACCAGCAGGATCACGAGGACACCCGGTAGAGTTCGAGAGCCAACAGTCGAGTTACGAGTGCCACTTGCCGAGCTAAAAAGGCCACGAGCTGAGCTACACAGACAGCGAGCAGAGGTTCCAGGGCCACCAGCTGAGCCACCTGGGCCAGCAGAACTACGAGAACCAACCCCTGCGCCCTGCTCCTCGAAGGCTGCCAGAGGAGCTCTGGGGGCCACCAGGAGAGCTCCAAGGGCCACTAGGTGAACTACCAGTAGCACCCGCCGGTCGACGAGAACCACCACCAGAACTACCAGGGCCACCAGCTAAGCTACGGGGACCACCAGCTGAACCACGAGGGTCACGAGCTGAGCTACGAGGGCCACGATCTGAGCTACGAGGGCAAACCGCTCAGCTACGAGGGCCACCAGCCGAGCCACCAGTAACAGCCGCTGGGCTACGAGAGCCACCGCTAGATGTACGACGGCCACATGCAGATCTACGAGGGCTACAAGCTGAGTGATCTCGGAAAACTAGGTGCGACCCGAGGGCCACGAGCGGAGCTGCGGGTGTTACCAGAGCCCCGAGGGCCACCTGAGCTACGAGGGCAACCGGCTGAGCCACGACGGGCACCAACCCACCAGAAGAGCTTATACCGCACGATCCACGCAGTTCGGTTGAGGCCGCAACAGCCAGACGAATCGCAGCCACCTGCCAGGACAAATGGGACAAACAACTCCAGCTGCGGATCCGTACCATGGAGGCCGTACGAGGCGGGCCGCATCTCCTACGACGAGTACAGAGAGCGCATCGTGAGAGGCCTGCCCATTGCCCAACAAGATCTACCACCAGATCTTCGTGTGACACCTCACGGTGATGGGGCGACCAGCCTTCACAATAGGCGCGACTGGCCTGTTTGAAACCAGCAGACTGCGGACCAGGCCTGCAGCGTTCAGTGGTATTGTGAATACACCGCATGCTGCCCCAGTACATCTGCAGCGTCTCGAGCAAGGTACGCCGTGTACGGCGCTAGCTACATTTGTTCCCAACCATCCTGTGGTGTTGGGTCTTCGTTTTGAAGAGACAGCGCCCCGCGTTCCTTCCTCCTCCCGCTTCTCCCTCCCCCTCCTCCCTCCTCCCCCTCATTGCCTCTGCTCTCGGCACACCCCTCACCGAAGGTCCCTCTGCTCTCGTAGCCTCATAGGGAGCTCCACCGAAGATCCCAGTGGGGGTGCCCGCATGCGTCCCCCACGCCCAGCACAGCGTTTCGTGGCCCCGTAGGGAGCTCCACCGAAGGCCCCAGTGGGGGTGCCCGCATGCGTCCCCCACGCCCAGGACAGCGCTTCGTAGCCCTAGGGAGCTCCACCGAAGGCCCCAGTGGGGGTGCCCGCATGCGTCCCCACGCCCAGCACAGCGCTTCGTAGCCCCATAGGGAGCTCCACCGAAGGCCCCAGTGGGGGTGCCCGCATGCGTCCCCCACGCCCAGGACAGCGCTTCGTGGCCCCATAGCTCCACCGAAGGCCCCAGTGGGGGTGCCCGCATGCGTCCCCCACGCCCAGGACAGCGCTTCGTAGCCCCATAAGGAGCTCCACCGAAGGCCCCAGTGGGGGTGCCCGCATGCGTCCCCCACGCCCAGGACAGCGCTTCGTAGCCCCATAGGGAGCTCCACCGAAGGCCTCAGTGGGGGTGCCCGCATGCGTCCCCCACGCCCAGCACAGCGCTTCGTGGCCCCATAGGGAGCTCCACCGAAGGCCCCAGTGGTGGTGCCCGCATGCGTCCCCCGCGCCCAGGACAGCGTTTCGTGGCCCCATAGGGAGCCCCACCGAAGGCCCCAGTGACGGTGTCCACTTGCGTCTCCCGTACCCAGGACATCTTGCGTGCCCCCCTCCCTCGTCGCATATCTTTTGCGGTACTCGCAGCTGCATATGGTTGGGTCCTTCGCCAGGCTGATTTTGAGCGGCCTGGCTGCCCACCCATACATCATCCGTCCTCATTATCGTTATCATACTTTGGTACGGTATTCTCTCCCCCCTCTGCCCACTCTTGATAAAAAAGGGTCCCCCTGGTGGCGTTTGGGGGGGCTACAGCAGTCGCGTCGGGCGGGCTGCCCGTCCCGTCGGGCGGCTATGGGTGCGCGAACGCGGCTGGGAACGCTACGGAGCGTTGCGAGAGAGAGAGAGAGGACACCGACGACAAGAACGACCACGACGATCGACGACGAGGACGGCGACTACAGCGAGGACGACGATTTCTTGGGGAGGCTGGACGCCTTCGCGTTTCCGGATCTCGCCTCCCCGAACGCCGCCGGCGTTCAGCATGTAGATCGAGAGATCGACCTGCCACCAGGTGCACCACAGACGGCTCCTATCACCCGGTGGCTCCAGGGACCCGCTAAACTCAGGGACGCTTCAGGACCTTCAAAGATAGGCGAAGGATGTGCCCGAAGGTTTGCCAAATAAAGGTTCGAGAAGCTCACGCCCTTCCGCCGACCTCCAAGGAGACATTGAAAAGGTTGTTGCGCGACTTGAAGGATTAGGACAAGCCTTCCGGACACAAGCCCGTGACAACATGTGCCACTGCGCGTCGTGAGCATCCTGGAGCCAGGTCTGTCGCAGAGTTTTTGGGGCGCCTCCTTGGAGGTCCTGTGGGGGGTTCTCGAGAGCCTTGTTGGTTTGTTTGGGGGTCTTTTTGGGGCCCTCTGCAGTCTTCTTTGGGTTATGTTGGGAACCCCTCTGGGGTATGTTGGAGGTTTCGAATGCCATTTTTGCAGGGGGGTGCGCAGTTCTTATCGTGCGCGCCAGCTGTTTATATTTTCGCGCAACCTCACCTGCCACTCCAGAAACAATGCTCAGGCGAGTTGTGCGCCTTCTTGGGCGGTCTGGCACCTCGCAGCCTCTCCTCTCCCTGTTCCAGGGGAGTGGCGGAGGCAGGCGCCTCCCCGACGGGGAAGAAGGGGGAGTTGGAAGAGGAAGCTCCCTAGACCGCTCACGCCCGAGATGGCTGGTGGGACTCTCCCCTGGCATCGCTCGGACGTGTGCATGTTTCCTTCGGCGAGGACAATCGAGGAGCATCCTTGATCATTTGGCGAAGCAAATCCACGCACGAAGCCGACAAAAAAACACAGGGACTGGACGTCCGAGCGCTGGCGAGCTCCCCCCCGCGCCCGCATCCGTGGGCTCGTCTGGGCAGGGCGCCAGCAGCGGAGCCTGCAGGGAGGGCGTGCGCTTGACGTCGGCGGCGCTCGGGCTGGGGCGCGCGCCCTCCCGGGGAGCGTGAGAGAGGCCCCTGGGCGCCCCGAGTGCTGTCCCGCCCTGGTCGGCTGCTGCGGGCAATAGTTATATCCACATCCAGTGCGTGTTGGAGTTCTGGACTCTCTTCCCCCGAAACCGGGGGCGCACTGGATATGGGTAGAATTCTGGCCCAACAAGGCTAGATGTTTATCCATATCCAGTGCGCCTCGGCCTTGCGGCACCCCTTCCCCGGAAGTCCAAGACGCTCTGGATATGGATATACGCATTGCCCGCAACTGCGGCGCGCTCCCCCCGAAGCCAACCCGCCCCCGTCGGGTCATGGCGGGCGGGGCGAGGACGAGGAGCTGTCCGTTCCAGAGGCTGCTGGGGCGCTCGCAGAGAAGGCCGCGGCGCGCGGCGCTCGGTGCATCCTCCAGAGCCGCCAGATCTCAGAGACTCCCCAGTCATCCTCGCCCGATTTTATCCTCGTCCTGGTTTCGCATTTTCATAAAGACAAACATGATGAATGGGGTTTTGGCTAGTTTCGGCCTCTGGGGGCCCTCGCCGGGCCCCAGGACCTTCCAAAAACGACGCAGAATGAGAAACCGGTCCCTGTGAATGAGCCGAGACCTCTGGGGGTCGAAGTTATGAACAAATCATGACGTCGGGAGTCTGCGCCTTTAGGTCTCCAAGGTGGGGTCGGAGTAGGGTCGGAGGATCGCGACGCATCGCCTATTCGCCCCGGTAGGGAGCCCGATTTTCTCCACGCCGGCATCGCCGATGCATCGAAGACTTCGCCGAAGCATCGGCGATGCATCGGCGAGATCGCGCCAAGGCCGGCGGCGGAGGCGCCGGGGGGGGCCCAACGCCGAGCCACGATTTATGCCGTGTTCTGCTCTGGACAGCACCCCCGAGGACGACGGAGATCGGTCGACCCAGACCCCCTCGCGGAGTGAACAGAGTCATGGCGGACGGATTTTGCTGAACGGTCCGGCCAGCGCACCGGGCATCCGCCAGTCCGAGATCGAGTTGTTCAATCTCGGCGTTTTCTATCTCGTTTCGCCCTCTGGGGCCCGGGTCCCCGGCACCATGAAATACGGCTTCGGGACAGGCGGTTTCCCCCATGGGAAGGGGTCGGTATATCTGCGGTATATCTGCGGCCGCAGACTGAAGCATCATATCAGAGGATGCCTGGGAGACAATGTTCTCTGGGACCAGCGCTTATACTTGGGCGTCTCCTCCTGTTCACGCCGGCCGTCCTCGCCCAGTTTCAGGCCCCTGTGGGCCGTCACAGGCTGATCCCGCTCGACAGATGCCGCAGAAAGATTGGGTTTAGGACTCCAGTCGTGACGTCCGACGATGCTGCATTGTTTTCTCGGCGTCGGACCTCAGAAAACTCCTTGAGCTGGTTCTGTGGAATTCCTGGGGCTCGGGAAGGGCCCCCAGACCCCGCAACCTGCGAGTAAATTCGTGACCCTCTTTCCTGGATCACGTGTTTTCTCTCATGGCGACGTTCAACAAAAATTTAAAGTACCCCCCCAGACCCGTCCTGGTGTGTTTGTTCGTGTGAGTGTGTTTTATTTGACCAGGCCTTAGGAAATTCAGCCGTGGCGACGAAGAATCGATTTGATTCCCCCAAAAACGATGAAACCACACAAATAACCTACCTCGCAGATTCCTCTTCGGGTTAACCGAAGAATCTGTTCAAAATCGGACGCCATACCCGTCCTGGGGTCCATCCCTGCCAGCATTGGTCCAGCTGGCGACGAGAGCCTCCAGAAACGCCCGAAAACCAACCCTCTGCCCCCGATCCTTCATATCCAGACGTCCTCCGATATGATATGACTTTTGCAATCCGCTGCCCCAGGGGTCCGGACCTTCGTGGGCCCTGGAAACGACAGGGCCGTTTTTTTTACCAGTTCCGTTTTGGCGTTTTTTTGCCTGTTCCGACGCCGTTTTTTTACTGGTTCCGTCGCCGTTTTTTTGACCGGTTCCGGCTCCGGTTCCAATCCTGGAGCTGTGCTTTTGCCGTTTCCAGTCGCCGTTTTTTTGCCGTTTCCATTATATTTTCCCCATATCCTAAGATGGTTCTTGTTATTACTTGGACGCCTCCTACTGCCTCTTCCTCCTCCTCTTTCCTCCTCCCCTCCTCATACTCAGCCTTACTCATACTCAGACTTACTCATACTCAGACCTACTCATACTCAGACTTACTCACACTCAGACATACTCATACACAGACTTACTCATACACATACTTACTCACACCCAGACGTACTCATACACAGACTTACTCATACCAGACTTACTCATACACAGTATTACTCATACTCAGACTTACTCATACCCAGACGTACACATACACAGACTTTCTCATACACAGACCTACTCATACCCAGACTTACTCATACACAGACTTACTCATACACAGACTTACTCATACTCAGGCATACTCATACTCAGACCTACTCATACTCAGACTTACTCAACACACATCAGATTTGGAGGATGTCTCAAGCGGGGCGCTGGTTTCAGCACCCCTAAGGGGAGCCGCCAGGGGTGGTTGCACGGGCTCGTTCGCGGCCATTTTGTGGGGATGTCTCAGGCGGTTTGCTTGTTTCTGGGCTCAACATCCTTCGCTTGGAGAGCAGATTGTGAGGATGTCTCAGGCGGGGCGCTGGTTTCAGCACCCCTAAGGGGAGCCGCCAGGGGTGGTTGCACGGGCTCGTTCGCGGCCATTTTGTGGGGATGTCTCAGGCGGTTTGCCTGTTTCTGGCTCAACATCCTTCGCTTGGAGAGCAGATTGTGAGGATGTCTCAGGCGGGGCGCTGGTTTCAGCACCCCTAAGGGGAGCCGCCAGGGGTGGTTGCACGGGCTCGTTCGCGGCCATTTTGTGGGGATGTCTCAGGCGGTTTGCTTGTTTCTGGGCTCAACATCCTTCGCTTTCGGAGCAGATTTGGAGGATGTCTCGAGCGAGGCGCTCATTTTCACCCCCCAGGTGGGCCAGATTTTGAGGATGTCTCGATCGGTTTGCTTGTTTTGGTGGCCAGGCTCGTGGGCGCAGATTCTTCTCAGGATGCCACAGGAGGCTCCAACAGGCTCCAGGAGGCCCCAGGAGACCACATGAGGTCCCAGGAGGCATCAGGAGGCCACAGAAAGACTCAAGAGGCCACAGGATGTCCCAAGAGGCTCCAGGAGGCCCCAGGAAGCTCCAGAAGGCCTCAGGAAACCACAGGAGGCCCCAGGAGGCAACAGGAAGCGCCAGGAGGCCTCGGAAGGCAACAGGAGGCCCCGAGAGGCCCCAGGAGCAGGAGGCCTCAGAAGGCAACAGGAGTGGCTCCAATCCCATGTGTTTTACGTATGCTCCTATCGATTGGGCCTCACCTGGAGCACGATTCTTTGATGTTCTACGTATGTTTCTATAGATGGTCCTTCTCCTGTGTACACAATCCTAAATGTTTTACTCATGTTCCTATGTATTGGGCCTCTCCTGGGGCACGAGTCCTTGGTGTTTTACGCGTGTTCCTATAGATTGCCCTTCTCCTGTGGCTCTAATCCGCAATGTTTTATGTACGTCTGTTGCTATAGATTGCGCCTCTCCTGGGGCACGAAACCTTCCTAGGAGGTCCCAGGAGGTCCCAAGAGGCTCCTGGAGACCCCAGGAAGCCCCAGTAGGTTTCAGGAGGCCCCAGGAGGCCCCAGGCTCATGCACAGAGACGCGCTCGTAGCACTGAGGCTCATTCACACTCCAATTCATTCGCAGTTAGATTGATGTCCAGACCGTCACAACTGAAGCCCGTTAATATTCGAAAGCTCTTGCGCCTAGACATTCACGGCGGACAGGTCCATGCGAGTAGATGCACATATGGGGAGCTCCACGCAGTGAATGATTTCTGGAAGCGGTGAAAAAACGGCCCTGCCGTTCCGGGGCCCACAAAGGTCCGGACCCCTTCTCCGGGGATCTTTGTTTGTCCTGCACGGTTCGTGTTCGGTGGCCCCGGGGCCCGGTAGAGCCCCGGAGGCCGACCTCCTGGAGCGGCGAAGCGCTTCCACGACTTCTCGGAGGTCGGGGGGCCTTCTGCGGAGCGAGGCGCAGGACTGGCCGTCGCCGCAAGCCTTATGCCGGGCGTGTCCCCCTACAGGAGGGGCTTCGACGAACAATGAAAAATACACCAAAAATGCACCAAAAAAGGTCAAAACATTTTTTTTCATTATTTGTGGAGTATTTTTTGACTATTTTTGAACTATGTTTTGGACTATCTTGTACTATTTGTGGATTCTGTTTTGATTATTTGGGGGGTTTTTGATTTCTTTTCTTGACACTAAATAGTCCCCAGAGTATTTTTGGACTATTTTTGGATTTTTTCTGGGTGTTCTTAATGTTTCGCCGAAGCTCCCCCTTTAGGGAGACAGGCCCGACATAACGCAAGCCCGAGGCCAGGGCAGTGGCCGCGCGTCCTGGCGCCGCCCCCGCCCGCAGCCCGGAGGACGCCCCCGCGGTCGTGGGCCAGCTGAAGAGCTACCTGGACGCGGCGCGCCTGAGTCCCGTCTGGGCGCCGCCCACCCTGGTTGGGGGGGCGCCCCGCTTACTCAGGACGAAAGGGGAAGAGAAGGAGGAGGAGGAGGAGGAGGAGGAGGAGGAGGAGGAGGAGGAGGAGGAGGATGATGATGATGAGAAGGAAGAGGAGAAGGAGCAGATGGAGGAGGAGGAGGAAGAGGAGGAAGAGGAGGAGGAGGAGCACGGGGAGGAGGAGGAGGAGGAGGAGGAGGGGAGAGGAGGAAGAAGAAGCATTATCTTCCTCTTGCGGTGCAGATGGCGATGAGGAGTTGGAAGTTGCTGACCGAACCCCCTTCCCCCGTGGAATCTTCACACGGGCGGGTTCCGGGGTCCGCGGATCCGAGTTCTTCCGGCTCCCCGTTGTAATTTAACCATACAGATTAAAAAACAAACAAAAAAAAAAAAAAAAAAAAAAAAAAAAAAAAAAAAAAAAAAAAAAAAAAAAAAAAAAAAACGGTGTAAAAGTCGGATCCGCCTAAAAAAAACCGAACACGGATCAAGCAAATCCAAAATCGGATCCGTGCGGACGGAAATCGGATCCACCGAAGCAAACGCCGAAGTCACAGTTGGATCCGCGCGAACTTCATGGGATCCGACGGCGGTACTCTCAAGCGCGTTTGCTCAAGACTTCAAGCCGTCGTTCCGGACCCAAGAGGAGAAATCTGTCGTCCTGGGGGTGTATCTCAGCCCGAAGAATCCCAGACCTATGATGCTCAAACCTACTTTAGCCTTGACCACCAGAAAGAATTCCGAGCACCAGGAAAATACCGAAACCTCCATGTTTTCACGTGTCGGGCCCTGGGAGGCGATACTCGTTCGAGGCTGTTTCGATCCTTTTCTGGGTCCTCGACCGTATTTCTGGGATGCGGCCCTAAAGCACGCTGGGATCCACATCATCCCAGGCTCCCCCGCGGCGCGACAACAGGCACGACGGGCAGTTCTCGTGATGTCTGGCCCCTGGCGGCCCTCGCTGGGACCAGGGGCCGTCAGAGACCGACTCGGGACAAGAGACCAGTCTCCCGGAGACGGGGTCCAGGCCTCCAGAGAAAACCGCTCGGGGGTGGACAGACCTCCTACCCTGACACGTCGATTAGCGAATCGGCCGTTTTCGGTTCGCGGGAGGGCGTCGCGGCCGTCATATTTTGCGGGTCCAGGTCCGTTGGTTTCGGTCCCAGGCCGTTTTCACTGAAGGGAGGTTCACTATGATGGGCTTGTTTTCCACCACCACCACCATAAGTTGAAGGGGGGAAGGGGGTGGAGGACGAGGAGGAGGAGGACGAAGAGGAGTAGTAGGAGGAGGAGGAGGAGGAGGAGGAGGAGGAGGAGGAGGAGGAGGAGGAGGAGGAGGAGGACCCCCTCCCCCTCCAACTCATCGTGGTGGCGGGGGAAAACAGGCCCAGCATACGAAAGGGAGGCTTGTCCACCGCCGAAGGAGACCGCGAGGTGGGGGGGCGTCGGAGTGGAGTCGGCACGGGCGTAGCATTGCGGTTGCGGAGGCCCGCGCAGAGCCCTGGGAAGAGGCGGGCTCGGGCCTCCGGGAGCGGAGGCCTGCGCTGTCTTCTTCGCCGGGAGGGGGGGGGAAACACACAGACACAATGAATCGTCGATTCCCAGGAAAACATGGGAAAATATGGGAAGTGGTTGGGAAGACGAAAGCCAATAAAATATATGAAAATATGGGGAATCCTTTTATTTGTATGCATTTATTTGTGTGTCCCAGGGCCCCTTCTTCTTCGCTCTCTTCTGCCAGAAGGGGAGGGGGCCACCTGGAGGAAGGAGGCCTGCCTGGAGTCGCGGTGCTGCCTAGACTTAAGTCGGGCCTGTCCCTCTACACGAGGAATATTCAAGGATAGTCAAAAAAGTCTGGGGATGTTTTTTCTTGTTTTAGCATTTTTTCAATTTCTCTTAACGTTCGTCCAAAATCCCCCTGCAGGGGGACAGGCCCGACTTAAAAGAAGGCCTGCGTGGAGTCGCGGTGCTGCCTGGGAGCTCCGCGCCCGAGCCCCATCTTGCCCTCCTCCTCTCCCCCTCGCAATCAACCTCCTCCTCCTCCTCCTCCTTTTCCTCCTCCTCCTCCTCCTCCTCCTCATCTCCTCCTCCTCCTCCTCCTCCTCCTCCTGCTCCTCCTCCTCCTCCCCCCCTCCTCCTCTTCCTCCCCCTCCTCCTCCTCCTCCACCTCCTCCTCCGTCTCCTCCTCACGCAAGTTTTCATGCCGGGCGACGCGCGCAGCGCGGCCCATCGGGGTCAGATGTTTGTGCGTCTGCAGTCGCCGCTTCTGGCGCGAACGCTGACCTTGTGGGGTCCTGGGGCGCCGCCACGTCGCGGGAGGAACTGGCATTTGATCTCGAGGGCCTCGAGGGGGGGACGTGGGCCCGCGCGCTCGCGCCGGTCCAGGGGCGGGGGGGGGGGGTGCTCTGCGAGCCAGCTGGCGCCAGGTCTGCGTCCCCGGACCTCCTCGCGGCGGGGATCCGGGTCCAGGTCCTGCGTCTTCGGCCGCGGACTTCCCTGGGCGCCTTTTCCCGGGTTCTTCCCCTGGGCTTATCTTCGGGACTTCCCCGTGTCGAGTAGGGGATCGATTACAGAACGGACTTACCCTAAAATAAATGTTCCCGTCGAACCCCTGCGACAAAATACGTAGAATATTCAGGAGCGCTGCGGAGCATTGTCATCATGTTTCGTCGATGAGACGGGAAGTCAATGCTTGGGCAAATAGTTTCCTTGTGTCGATTCCCTACTCGATTGGGACTTCTGCAGGACCTCGGAGGCCTCTCTCCCCCCCCAGACTCCGGGCGGAGAGAACTGTGCACATGCACCGATCCTGGCAGGGCACATCCTTGACCCAGGATCGGTGCATGTGCCTTCCTGGCCAAGGCAGGAGGGCGTATGCACCGATCCTGAGCTCAGGATGGGGGCCTGGTCAGAATCGGGGTACGTGCATCGTTCTTGTTCCTCTGAGACTTCCCCCCGCAAAGCCCCAGGCCTCGGGGACGAGGACGAGGACGAGTAGGAGGACGAGGAGGAGGACGAGGACGAGGAGGAGGACGAGGATTAGGAAGAGGACGAGGAGGAGGACGAGGAGGAGGACGAGGAGGAGGAGGACGAGGAGGAGGAGGAGGAGGAGGAGGACGAGGAGGAGGACGAGTAGGAGGACGAGGAGGAGCCACAGTGGTCGAGCCACGGGGAAGGGGGGGGACGGGGCGGTCGCTTCTCCCGGACGGGCTCCTCGTCGCTCTCGTCGTCGTCTTCCTCGTCACCGCTCGCGCTGTTCGGGCGGGTGTTGATCACTGGCCCCTCCTCGTCGCTCCTGAACGATGACCTCGTCGTTCTCGTCGTCGTCGTCCTCGTCGCCGCCTGCGCTGTTCGGGCGGGTGTTGATCACCGGCCCCTCCTCGTCGAAGCCGTCGTCGGCTGCGGCGGCGTCGTCGTGTGTATCGTCCTCCTCGTCGCTGTCCAGCTCCTCCGCGCTGGTCGGACGGCGACGGAGGCGGGGCTTCATATGAGATAATCAAGTACGTGGCGACATACGACGAGAAGAAACATGAACACGATCATGAGTTTGTGCCACTGCAAGTCTTTGATGCCGACTGAACCTGGAGGCCATTACGCAATCGCAGATGGCCTGGGAGGGGCTTGACTCTTGGATGAGCGACGCAGGCGACCACTGCGTCCACGCAGTTGGCCCATTACCAGAGACTTGGTGATGCGTCATAGCCTTGTAAGTTTTGTGAACATCATGCCTGGCGCCAAACACGTGCTCTTGCTGGACTGAGGGTGCGCATCGAAGTATACCGAGGGTCGCATGCCCGCACCCTCCTGGCTGGGTTCGCGCCCGTCCACGGAGCTCATCCGATCTTTCTCGGCTAGCACGTTGTGGGCCCTGACGAACATTGTGGAGACCACGGCTCCGCTGTAGCCAACCGGAAGAGAACCAAAATCACACACACACACATGCATTCCACGCATCAGCGTTCTGCATCGTGCCCAAGAAACGCCCCGTTGAGCAATTTACCTCTGACCTCATGGACGACCAACAAAACCCGAGGGACCGACCCAAGGTCGTCGCCAGAGGAGGGGGAGGAGAAGGAAGAAACGCCGAAGAGCGGAAGCAAGAGGAGCCAGATAACGACGGGGAGGCGCAAAATGACGACTGAGGAGGCTGAATTGGAGAAGCAGGACGGCATAGGAAGTGAGGAGGGGGAGGAGGAGGAGGAGGAGGAGGAGGAGGAGGAGGAGGAGGAGGAGGAGGTAACCTTGAGGAAGGAGGATGAGCAGGACGACGGCAGGGAGGAGGAACGGAAGAGAGAGTACCAGAACCAAGTGGAGCAGAAAGAGGACGATGAAGAGGGCGCGGCCTTTCCCCCTATCTCCTTCTCCTCCTCCGACTCCTCCTGCTCCTCTTCCTCCTCTTCCTTCTCCTCCTCCTCCTCCTCCTTCTCCTCCTCCTCCTCCTCCTCCTCCTCTTCCTACCCCTCCCTCCTCCTCCTCTTCCTCCTCCTCCGTTTTTCCCTGCTCCCCCCACTCCACTCCTCCCTGTACCCTTCTGCGGAGGAGATGAAGTAGGAGGGAGGAGAACGTGAAGGAGGAGGTGGACGACGACGGCGAGGAAGACACGTTCGACGAGGATCCGACGAGGATGTCGACGGTCACGGCGACGACGGCGAAGACGGCGGCGATGACGACGACGGCGCCGGCGACGGCGCCGGCGACGGCGACGGGGAGGTCGTTTCCGACGCGGTCTTCCTGGATATCCTCGGCGGCAGACTGCATCAGGCCCTCCCCGTCCTCTTCTCGCCCTCGCCGTCGCCACAGCAGTGGGGCGTCGTCGTCGTCGTCGTCGTCGTCGTCGTCGTCGTCGTCGTCGTCGTCGTCGTCGTCGTCGACTTCGTCGACTTCGTTGACCTCGACGTCGTCGTCGTTGCCGTAGTAGACGTCGTCGTCGTCGTCATCGCCGTCGCCGTTGTTGTGGTCGTATACGTCGTCGTCGCCGTCGTCGTCGTTGTCGTTGTTATTGCCGTCGTAGACGTCGTTGTCGTCGTCGTCGTCGTCGTCGTCGTCGCCGCCGTCTCCGTCGTCGTCGTCGTCGCCGCCACCGCCGCCGCCGTCGTCGTTGTTGCCGTCGTAGATGTCGTCGTCGTCGTCGTCGTCGTCGTCGTCGTCGTCGTCGTCGTTGTCGTCGTCATAGTCGTCGTCGTTGTTGCCGTCGTAGACTTTGTCGTCGTCGCCGCCGCCGCCGCCGTCGTCGTCGCCCTCCT
This sequence comes from Prorocentrum cordatum, assembly GCA_963575745.1. Classification (NCBI taxonomy): domain Eukaryota; class Dinophyceae; order Prorocentrales; family Prorocentraceae; genus Prorocentrum; species Prorocentrum cordatum. The sequence goes on along the minus strand of CAUYUJ010010972.1, from coordinate 3,705 downwards.
CCTCCTCCTCCTCCTCCTCGCCGCTATCGTCCCCTTGCCGAGGGCTGTCCGGAGAGGCTGGCGCGCGTTCCCCTGGCCCCCGCGCGTCGCGCCATCAAAAGTGCGGCGGGCCGATCCCCTCCTGCATTGTAGTCTTAAGTCGGGCCTGTCCCTCTACAGGGGGAATATTCAAAAATAGGGGACGATCTTTTGAGTATTTTTTGACCATTTTGGATTATTGTTTGAGTATGTTTCAATTGTTCGTCGAGAGCCCCACTGTAGGGGGACACGCCCGACCTAATTTGAATCCTGGTCGGCCTCCGCAGGCCCATGTCCAAGGAAGGAAACAAACACCCGGACCCGACCGCTGGCGTTTGCTACACGGCCCTGGGCGTTTACGAAACAGCCCTGGCATGTTCGATCCCTTCTGCTCAAGCAGTGGCGACGCGCCCTGGCTCGCCTACAGCCCTACCAAACAGTGTTCGGGCCCCGGTTTTGGGCCCCGGGACCCTCCTAGATCGATCCGGCTCGGAAAATGGCGCAGAAAGATGGGGTCTGGGGCATTGGTCGTGATGTTGGCGATGTTGCAATGTTTCCGCAACGTCGGATCTCAGTCAAGCAGTGGCGAAGCGTCCTGGCTCGCCTATAGTCCTACTCAACAATGTTCTAGGAACCTCTTGTGGTTCCCACGAAATGTTCTCAGAACATTTCTGGCGGGGTCTGTCCTCGATGCCGGGTTGCGTTCGCTCCACGGCTTCGCGTGCCGGGGTTGCTTCTCACAGGGGCGGATGTTCTGCCCCCCGCACATCGGTCCCCCGGGGTCCGCTCGGGCACCCCTCGGGGGTGGGAAGAGAACACCGCGCTCCGGCGACCGACGTCGCGCTCTGGGCCGGAGCGGTGGCCCCTCCGAGGGGGGCGGCGCGAGGGCGCGAGGGCGCGAAGGTGCAGTCGCGCGCGGGCGGGGCGCGATGCGCGAGGGGAGGTGGCGTAGGGTCAAGCGATCGGAGGTCGGTAGGCCTCCTACCCTGACGCGTCGCTTAGCGAACTGGCAGTGTTCGGTTCGCGAGAGGGCGTCGCGGCCGTCGTGTTTGCGGGTCCAGGTCCGTCGGTTTCGGTCCTGGGCCGTTTTCACTAAAGGGTGGATCACTAAAGGGAGGTCTGTCCACCTCCGAATCGACGGACGGTCGGCTACAAGGAACGGATTTTGGGGATGGGGGGCGCTGGGGGCGTGGGTCGGTTGATGTGCCCTCGATTCGATCAAAGGGCACGTTGCTGTCTTCAGGCGCTCTTGCATTCGCGACCAGTTCGCACATTATATTCCTACTACTCCTCCCCCTGCATCCCGAGATACAGTCAACCTTCCCACGGGTACCCTTGCATCCTTGCCTCCTCGGTCCATCCTTCGCCGCTTTCGCTGGCCACGCCTCGCCCGCTCGAAAAGCTTCGAAATGGGCGTCCAAGGCCCTTGCATCCTCATCGCGCATCCTTGCTGTACTGGTTGACTGTGCTCTGAGCGCCGTTCTTCTGCTGCCGAAGAGGCTTCTGGTTGCTGCCATTTCTCCTGGAGGGGGCGGGCCGAAACTCAGCATGTGGTCGACCGCCCTCCTGCCTCCGTGCTGCAACCTGCTCCTTCCGAGCTTGGCATCGCTCGGACGTGTGTATTTTTCCTTCGGCAAGGGCAATCGAGGAACATCCTTGACCATTTGGCGAAAAACCACGCACGAAACCGAAAAAAACACAACAAATGGACGTCCGAGCGATGGCGAGCGAGGGACCTATCTGTGCGCCGCTACTGCGCAAGCCCCTCTGCCCGCCCGGCCTTCCTCGGTCTGCGCACCACGCTGCCTCGGGAGCCGCGTGCCCGGATCGGGCCGAACGAAAGGGGGGGATAGGGACCCTGACCTTCCAGAGAGCTATTTTTTAGCACTGGAGACCAAAAAACCTAAAAAGCTGAGCGAAACAGCCTAGAACCAAGACGTAGAATAGCTTTGGTATAGGTTTTTAAGTCGGGTGCTACTTTTTAGCCCTCCTGGAAGGTCAGGGTCGATACATGGGCGCCTCCCGGCGCCGGGAAGCGCCGGGAAAATCAGCTACGTGAGCTGATTCTCACCCCCCCCCTTTGCTATCCCCCCCGTTCGCCTGGCCCGATTGGAGGGTTCAGTGAAGGAAGGGGTCTGCAACAGGGGGTCTTCAATGGGGGCTGAATGGCCCATGTATGCTCAATGGGTCGCTCATGTCTGTGATCGGGTATGATTGGCATTCAATGTTGGCGGTCGTGGAGGGCCAGTCGCTCGTGCCAGCGCGTTGCCCGCGCAGGCAAACGCGCCGTCCATCCATTACCGTTCATGCGTGCGGGCGTTCGTGCATATCGCTCTTGTGGCGGCGAAGTGGAGTGCAAGTGTCTTGATTGTGCGATTGATGATCGCGTGCGTTCCCAAACGATGAGTTGTCGACCCCCAAAACAGATTCCCCCAACATGTGAATTCACATTTTCCCTTTTTCCAAGTTCTGGCCCCTTCATACATATCCCTATGAAACAATTCCAAAATGTGAATTCACATATCCCTCTTTTCAAAATGTATGTTCACATGTTCCTTTTTCCCAACATGTAATTGCGCACTTTGATTTTCCCCACAATGTGAATTCACAGTTTGCCCTGCCCTCCAGATCCCTACAACTGAGGCGCAGCGTTCCGCATGTCAAATGGGCTGGGCAGATTTTGACACTCACCTCACCGCATTCGTTTCTTCCAACCTTTTTTTGGTTGCGCCCCCAGCGCACGTTGCCGTCGTCGCCTTTCCCGAGTCCCCCGCCTCCTTGCTTCGTTTACCTTGAAGTCTCGCGCATGGGTGCAAGCGGGGGTCTTCAATTGGTTCCCCCGCCGAACACATCAATCGAGAATGTATCGCCCATGCATGGCCCATAGAGACACCATTGCCGGGACCCTGCGCCCGACCCCCACTTTCCACTCTTCAACGTGCCCCCCCCCCCCCCGCCGGGCAGGGGGGAGCAGCCGCGGGTGCTCCCCGAGCGCGTCCCACTGTTCGCAGAGTGCCTGCCGGCAAAAGCGCCCGAACAGGACACACATGTCTGCTTCGAGGTCATCCATCGCAGATCCCCCGCGGCGGGTCCGGGCCATTTTCTCGCGAGTGGCTACTTCTTGCGAGTGGTGGAGCGCGCTCGTTGAGATGCCCGGAAGGTTACACCCCAGCCGCAGGTGCTCACCGAGCGCGTTCCACTATTCGCAAAAAGTGCCTGCTGGCAAACGCCCGAGCAAACACACATGTCTGCTTCGAGGTCATCTATCGTAGATCCCCCGCGGCGGATCCAGGCCATTTGCGAGTAGGTATTTTTCGAGTAGTGTCAAGTCGGGCCTGTCCCTCTACAGGGGGAATATTCAAAAATAGTCAAAAAATAGTGTAGGGACTATTTTTTTAGTATTTTGGGGCATCTTTTGAGTATTTCTGACTATGTTTTATTTCTCGTCCAAAATCTCCCTGTACGTAGGGGGACAGGCCCGGCGGCCCCGGCCCGCGGTTCTCCGCGCCTGCGCGCGGGGGTGCAGGCGTGGCGTCCGCCTGCGCGAGGGGCCGGGCCTGCTCTCAGCAGCGGCATCGTGTAGCCTTATGTCGAGCGTGTCTCCCTACAGGGTGATTTTCGACCAAAAAATGAAAGTACCCCGAAGATACACCAAAAAGCTCAAACAAATACAAAAAAGAATAGTCC
>CAUYUJ010010971.1:17500-25474 GCA_963575745.1 Prorocentrum cordatum | reverse complement strand
AGGAGGAGGAGGAGGAGGAGGAGGAGGAGGAGGAGAACAGGCGATGGGACCAATCAGGCGGGGCATCATACCACGGAAAAGTATAAAGGATGAGTTCAAGGTTAGGTATGTCGAGGCACTGGCCTTTTCGCGTCTATTTCAGCAGGTTGAGATATGGCATGAGCTGGGGGAAGGAAATGAGTCAAGATTGAGAGCTGCGTATATGAGGGGATTGAGGATGGCAACGGGACTAACACATAATGCAGGTACTGTGGATCACTATCTCGATGAATATGTACTTTGGAAAGCAAAGCGGGCGGATTACAATACGATTAAGCGTATGAGGAGGCTGCGATATCTTGAAAGGGTGGTGAATCATGCACCGGCGACCCTACGAAGGTTGGTGGATATTCTTGGGACTGAAGGTACGTGGCTGAGTATGCTGGAAAATGACTTTGAATGGCTACAAAAATGGAGGAATGCAGGTGACACGCCAATGGAGATGCGACAGTGGATCGAGCTCATGCGGCAGGCCCCCAAGAAATATTTGGCAATATGTACAATGGCATGGAAACGGTTTATGCAATGGCATGTCGATCATTGTCAGCATGGGGTATGGCAGCAAAAAATTAGAGGTATCGTCCCACGGGAGAATGAGATGGGTCAGAGATTATTTTTTATTTGTTATGAGTGTGGAGCCACGTTTGAAACTGGGTGTGCGTGGCAGTGTCATCGCACCAAAGTGCATGGCAACAATGATGACATACCTCGGTATGCGTACGATGGGTATTGTGCTGCCTGTGATGTGAATTTTCACACAAGGAAAAGGTTGATATATCACTTGAAATATCGTCATACCAAATGCATTGACATATTGAGGGGCATAGTGGAACCGATGGCTGATGAAGAGCTGGCAGAAATGGATGAGAAAGATATAAAAGAAACGGCGATGCTCAAAAGTATGGGATATTCTGAATCAAAAGCATTGAGACCACCTACCAAGGGACCGAGGTATTGCAGGAATTCAAGTTCGAAGGAGGAAATGATAGTGGCAATACCGCAAATTTTGATCGATGAGGCCCCATCCACTTGCAATGAGGAAAGTCCGACATACCAGTGTGTGGACAGGGAGTCGCAGTTACTCTTGATATATGACTCCGAAAGTGAATATACTGCATGGTTGGATAGTTTTAATGAGGACGTACCATTCCAGATCAAGATGATAGATATAAGGACAATAGAAATGGACGCGATTGCTACTGATGGTATGGGTCACACAGTGGTGAAGGATATATGCAGGCGGAAGATATTTGGTGTTGTTGGAAAGACATATGGGTATTTTGGTATGCGACTGTGGGGTGGTACTGAAATCCGTGGGAAATCGTTGGCTAAGCAGATAAGGGCAAATACCGTATTTCGAGCCCTAATGATAATATATCATGCATGTGGGAAGGCCCGAGTCCCAATGTGCGTAACCACGGACATGGCCAGGATACCCACTGGTATAGATGACGAGTACGTGGAGAAGGACATCATGGTCGGAGTTGGAGGCCAAAACTTTGAATTCGAATATTGGCATGACGTATGGTGGATGATGAATGGGGAATACGTATGAGGACTACTTCCTGGTGAGGGTGCGCGGGTCGTGGCCCAGGGGGGGTGGATTCAGCCCACAAAGTAACAACCCCCTGGGCTAGACGGCTGAGTCGGGGCGCCCGACGCTGAACGGCAAGGGCGACGCCTGGGCGCTGCTGGCGCAGGCCGCGGCGGCCATCTGGGACCTCTGAGGAGGCCGGTGTGGTGAGCCCCCCAGGGTGGGTCCCCACCTGGGGGGCTCGACGCCGTCGTGATGGGGTCGAAGGAGCCCTTCGTTCTTTTTGGAGGAGTGAGAGGAGGAGTAGGATGAGGATCAGGTGGCCATTTCGACCCCGTCGCGAATGTATGTTAGGCCCGCAGCGCGGGCCGTGGAGGAGGAGGAGGAGGAGGAGGAGGAGGAGGGAAGGAGGAGGAGGAGGAGGAGGAGGAAGAGGAGGAGGAGGAGGAGGAGAGGAGGAAGGGAGGAGGACGGGGAGGAGGAGGAGGAGGGAGGAGGAGGAGGGAGGAGAGGAGGAGGAGGCGGAGGAGGAGGAGGATTCTTAAGATGCAGGAGGAGGAGGAGCGAGGAGGAAGAGGAGGAGGAGGAGGATTTTTTTTGGGAGGAGGAGGAGGAGGAAGTGGAGAAGGAGGAGGAGGAGGAGGAGTGAGGAGGAGGAGGAGGGAGGAGGGAGGCGAGGGAGGAGGGAGGGAGGGAGGGAAGGAGGGAGGAGGGGGGAGGAGGAGGAGGAGGAGGAAGGAGGTAGGAGGGAGGAGGAGGAGGAGGAGGAGGAGGAGGAGGAGGAGGAGGACGAGGAGGAGGAGGAGGGAGGAGGAGGAGGAGGAGGAGGACCTCGCCGCGGCCGGGCCGAGCTCGGCTCAGCTGCACCGCGGCCGCCGCCTCGTCCGCCGCGCGCGCGCCGCCCGAGTCCCGGCGCGCGGGGGTGCTCGCCGGGGTCGGCCTGCCGGACTCCCGCCAGCGCGAGGCGCCGCCGCTGCTCTGCCTCAATGGGGGCCCCGCGGCTCCCGCCCGAGCCCGCTCGGCGAGCGCCCGAGCCCGCGGCGGCCGCCCGAGCGGGCAGCCGAGCGGGCTCGGCTCCCACGGGGCCAAGGGTTAGGTCGGGCATGTCCTCCTACAGGCGGGCTTTGGATAAAAATCAACATAGCCCAAACATAATCAAAAACAGTCGAAAATTGTCAAAACAAAAAACGTTCCCGGATTCTGTCTTTCCTATTGTTTGAAATTCCTCCTGTACAGACACGCCCGACTTAATCCAGGGGGCCTGAGCCCGCTGTAGGGCCGCCGCAGGGGCTCTCGGCCGAAGGAGTCCGCTCCGCTGCCGACTGGGCTCAGACGCCGAACAGGCTCAAAGGGGAACCCTGGGTGCACGGTTTCCCCCGGGGCCGTGGGCGACCCGAGGAGGAGGAGGAGGAGGAGGCGGAGGAGGAGGAGGAGGAGGAACAGGAGAAGGAAGAGGAGGAGGAGGAGGAGGAGGAGGAGGAGGAGAGGTGGGGGAGGAGATGGAGGAGGAGGAGGAGGAGGAGGAGGGGAGGAGGAGGATGGAGGAAGAGGAGGAGGAGGACAGAGAGAGGAGGCGGAGGAGAAGCGAGCAGGAGCAAAGAGCAAGAGCAGGAGCAGGACCAGGAGGAGGAGAAGGAGGAGGAGGAGAAGAGGAGGGGGGGGAGGGGGAGGGGAGGGGGAGGGCGAACAGGAGGAGGAGGAGGAGGAAAAGGCAGGAGGAGGGAGGAGGAGGAGGAGGAGGCGGAGGAGGAGGAGGAGGAGGAAGAGGGAAAGGAGGAGAAGGAGGAGAGGAGGAGGAGGAGGACGAGGAGAGACGCGGGAATCGGGAGGAGAGAGGAGGAGGAAGAGATGAAGAAGGAGCGAAGGAGGCGGGAGGGTGGAGGAGAAGGAGGAGGAGGAGGCAGGAGGAGGAGAGAGCAGCAGCCAGGAGGAGGGAGGAGAGATGAGAGGAGAAGCATGAGGAGGAGGAGGAAGGAGGATGGAGGGAGGCAGAAGAAGGGGAGGAGGAGGAGCGAGGAGGGAGGAGGAGGAGGAAGGAGGAGGGGAGGTGAGGAGCGGAGGGGAGGAGAGGCGGCGGAGGCGGGAGGAGAAGGAGGAGGAGGAGGAAGGAGGAGGAGGAGAGAGTTGGAGGAGGAGCGACGCAGACGACGACCGACGACGACGAGGAGGGACGACGACGAGGGGTGGAGGAGGAGGAGGACGACGAGAGGTGGAGGAGGAGGAGGAGGGGAAGAGGAGGAGAGGGAGGAGGGAGGGGAGGAGGAGAGGAGGAGGAGGAGGAGGAGGAGGAGGAGGCGGAGGAGACCAGGATTAGGCGTCGGGCCCAACCTCTCTCAATTTCACCTAAATGCTGAGGCCACCTCCTGCACTCCCCCGCGCACGAGACGACCCAGTAGAGAACCGTAGCGAACGGGCACAAGGAGACCACGACAGCGAAGTCTATGGAGCATGAAACGATACCATAGCGAATCCCTCCAAACTTGCTCAGCACCCGCGACAAACGGTACTAGACACGCCTGGCTGAAATCCGGCCCTACCGTAGATAATCGGGCAAACTCCGGGAGCCCGCCTCATCCACAAACAACCTCACAATGCAGCGCCGCAGCCACAAATGTCAAACAAGCACTTGATTCCTTCCCGCCGAGGGCTGCACCCACCCATCTGCTGAGAAAGCATGCGACTTGCGCGCAGCATGCTGAACACACGCCAGACCACCCGACAGCGCGCCCTGCCCCCCGTGAACGCAAAAAGACAGCCCCGACAATATATAAACCAAAAGTGTCAGACCAGCTGTAAAGAAACGCGGCGCTCTGCGGTAGCCCACAAACTGCAGAACCAGTGCACGCCCAAGAATACAGCTTGCCTTGCACGCTTTGCAAACACCCAGAGCTGTAAAAATGCAGCGCCCCCCAACAAGGCCATACCTCCCCGAGCGGCCGTGGGAGAGAACGACATGATAACTGATGAAGACTGCACTGGAAGCCCGTCTACCACCAAGAATACCTCCCCGAGCGGCCGCGGGAGAAAATGGCATGGTAGCTGAAGACACCTGCACGCGATTGAAATCGGCAAGCCAACAGTGAACCCCAAGTGAGAAACCCCGAAATGAAACACTAATTGACCTCTACACAATACGTATATGGCCTGATGGGCCCATCACCGAAAAAACACTGAAGCTGTCCCAGCATAACAATGATTGGCAGCCGACGACAGAACCCTGCAGACCCCGTGAAATTGGACTAGCCACAAGGCGCACCCACTACTGAAGCCCGTTGGAAGGCCGAGCCACCGCTGTCGAAAACAACCACATCACTGCCGCGTTGAGTGACGCATGGCGGCATATCTTGAATGGGCAGCATTTTGTTCCACTTCATCCTGCTGCACAGGACGCCCCAGCCGTTCTGACAAGAGCTGCTGATACCGCCGCTCACGAGCACGATCGCAGCAGTCCGCGTAGATCGACGTAGCCGCCCACGACCTTGAGCGAGAAAGGTTGCCCCACTCGTGGTGCTGGGTCCCGTGGAATAGACATCGGCGAAAGGCTGGCTAGCACTCCCACGGCACACCCGCGGCACAGGCTTCCGCCCCACTGGCCTGTGAATAAGACACGCCACCGCCACACTGTTGCTCGAAGGCACATAGCCACAAGATTGACCTCGCCATTGCTTTCTTCGTACTGTGACGGGTCGAAAGGCCCCTTCGTGTCGATGCGAGCCACAAGATCGCGACCACCACCCAACGGACGTAGGAGTTCATCTGGTCCATGATGGCATTGAACCGGTGTGTAGCCAGGAATAGACTTCAAGGACACAACGGCAGAAGGCGCATTAGTAGCTCGAAGACAGTCCGAACGTCTAGAGATCGACACCACCGTGGCCTTCGGAAGCTGTCCCACTGTTGCTTCAAATGCGAGGCTGTCGTACACAATCCTCCTCTCCGTAGCATCTACTCGCCATCGCAAATACTTGCACCGAAGATTGTCTAGCACACCTCGAACGTCACACGGGGGACATATGCATGCGATGATCACGATGGACGGCACCGCAGTAAGCGCAGCATCCTGAAACAGCTGGAATACATCCCGGTTGCAGATATGCACACCCACTTGCCGAAGGATCGGACCACAATGCCTCTCCAAATGATCCGTTTGAAGATCAGACGCCTCCCACGTGGACAACCGCAGCTCTTCCTCTGAATCTGCCATGTATACACGACCAAACGAAATATCACTTTGCCTCGCCTCGCCACCCGCTCCAGGAAATCTGCACGCTCCTTCGGAATACGGTCCTTCCCTTCACGGGGCCCCCCAAGCGCTGCGCGAAAGCGCGAGGCCCGACGCCAAGCCTAGTTGGAGCCAAAAGATGGATCTACAGGGCTTGGGCCGCATGTGCTTGAGAGGGGGAGGAGGAGGAGGAGGAGGAGGAGGAGGAGGAGGAGGAGGAGGAGGAGGAGGAGGAGGAGGAGGAGGAGGAGCGGGAGGGGGAATAGGAGGAGGACGGGTCGCCTAAGCCCTTCGGAGAAACCTTCCAACCCTGGGGTGGCGACGCACCGCGCGACGACCTCGGACTCCCCCAGCGGTCTCGCCGCGCGGGGGGCCGTCGCCGCACGGTGCCAGGGCCTCGGAGGCCCCATTCGCTCGAGGCATCCTCGGAGCACTGCCCGCGTCCCAAAAAACCGCGAGTGTAGAAGAAGGAAGAACGGCAGAAACAGAAACTTGTGGCGCTCCGCGCGGACCTCCGAACGTTTATGCTTATAGCGTGTTTTCTACTTCGAGCATCCTCGGAGAACGACCCGCGTCCCAAAACCGCGAGGTGGTCCCGAAGCCCCGCGGACTCACCGCGGGGTGTGGTCACCGCAACGCCCGCTTGGAGCCCCCCCATGCCGCGGGAGGCTGGCCGGCGAAGGCGCGGCGCTCGTGCGGGGCGCGGACTGCGGCACGGGGTAGAAGAAGTCGTTCCTCTCGGAAGGGGGGCCAGTCGAGGCAACCCAGGGGGGGGGCTGCGAACGCAGGAGGAGGAGGCGGAGGCAACCCAGGGGGGGGTCTGCGAACGCGAAAGGCCCCGAGAGGGGCCGCTCGCAGAGCAGCAGAATGGCCAGTGCTGCTTCCAGCAGCTTCGACAACCCCGACCGCCAAGAGCAGACTCGGCGAAAGTATTGGCTGGCAGCCGCTGGTGAGGATCATGGGAATCCGCGCGGCGCACACTGAGCCTGCAGTTTGTCGGCCCGCGGAGCGTGGCCGAGCGCGCTGGATATGACCCCCTGGACCACCAAAAATGGGCCGGGGCTGCACCACGGGGCAGAAGAACTCGCTCCTCTCTGGGGAAGGAAAGGTACCGATGCCGCCACCCGTGCCTCGTTCTCCCCTTTTATGGTCCTCCTGGGTAGAAGAATTCTGAATTCTCGCTCCCCTTGGCGAAGACGGGGGGGCACCGACATCAACTTCGGGAGCTCCGACAGTGCACGCTTCCGCCGCCCTGGCCTCGCCTTCGGCTCTGAGGGTCTCCTGGGAGGCCCTCGCCGCCACCGCGGCAGCCGCCTCGCCCTTCCCAGATCGCCACACTTCGCACACCGCGCCCCCGCGGTGCGCGACGCGCGAGCATCTTCGCTCCCGCGCGCCCTCACGCCGCGCCCCGGGAGAAGGGCGACCGATCTGGCCCAGGCCGCGCCGCGCGAAGCGCGATTCGCTTCACGCACCCGCGGGTGACCTGCAGGATGCCGGTACCGCTACCCTCCTCTGGTTGCTCCCCGGTTTGGGCCTCCCGGGAGCCCCTCGTCACCACCGCTGGACTCGCCTCGAAGTTCTGGTCGGAGCGCACCCTGGGAGAGGTCTGGGGAACAGCTGAGCACCGTTTGCCCGACCCCTCTCCCCAACGGCGTGGCCTGGGCCCCACTGGCCGACTTACCCCCCTTAGAGGGGGGGATCTAGGCAGGTCCCTCCGGGTCTGGAGGGGTACGTCCCCAACTGGGGTGGTAAAATGGTAGGGGTCCGGATGGAGGTGGGTACCCAGACGTCCGGCTGCTCCAATTTTTTCGATGCGTGGGCCCTGGAGGTCTGGAACACTTCCCCAGGCCCGTTTTGTTCGTCCTGAGTGGCTTTTTCACGGTCCTGAGGCCCGTCGGGGGCCCCCGGAGGCCGAATGCGGCCAAAAGCCCGCCGCCCCTGGGCCATGGGGACAGCGAGGGGTTGACGAAACGATGCCGAGCAGCAGGACATCGGCATCGCTCCTCTCGGAGGAGGGCCTATCGGGGCAGCGGCGCCCGATCGCTGCCTCTCTCTCTTGTCCGTCCCCTCCCCGCCCTCCTGGAGGCGCCCCGCCGCGCCACGGCGGGGCACGGGCCGGGCTGGATCCCAGGAGTTGGCGGCGAGCGAGGGGGCGGGGAAGTGGGACTTCTCAGAAGCC
>CAUYUJ010010971.1:0-15000 GCA_963575745.1 Prorocentrum cordatum | reverse complement strand
ATGCGGATCTCTATAAGGGTTCCTGGGAATCCCAATGCGGATCCCTATGCGGATTCCGATGGATGTCTCTATGCGATTCCCGTGCGGATCCCTATGCGGACTTCTGTGCGGATGCCTCTGCGGACCCATATTCGGGTTCCTATGCGGATTCCTATGCGCACGGCGGCAGTGCCGGGGGCGCACTGGGGACCGGAGCGTTGCGTTATGGGGGGGCGCGGGGGAGCCATAACGCGCGTTTTGGCCCAAACAATGAAGAAGCACGCTTCCTGGCGGCGGCCAGGGAGTCTGAGCTGGTTGGGCCCCGAGACAATCGGTCAAGAGGGGGGGAGGAAGGCAAATCCGCTCAAAATCGGGCCCCAGACCCTCCCAGGGTCCATCAGGTGATCTCTGGTCATCCCAGATCCATGTTTGTGAAGGGGCCCTGGGACACATTAATAAATACACACAAATAAAAAGGATTCCCCATATTTTCCTATATTTTCTGGGTTTCTGTCTTCCCCCCCACTTCCCATATTTTCCCATTTTTCCTGGGAACCGACGATTAATTGTGTCTGTGTGTTTTTTCCTCTCCTGAGTTTGACGGTCACGGGGCCCGAGCACAGCCCCTGGAGACCAACAACGGCAAGAGCAGAGAAACTTTGTTTGATCCGCGGGTCGAGAGCGCACCTCTTCCGGTCGAAGCTGAGCGGGCCGCGCACGGCTGCAATTACAGAGGGGGGAAGGCAGAAGGCAGAAGCAAAAACAAACAACAACAAAAAACTTATCGAACCCAGCATCGCGAACCTGACCCACACCCTTCCTGCTGGCCGCAACCAGTGCTAGGCCACCTCAGACTCGGCGGCGAGCGAAGGGGGGGAAGTGAAAAGGAGGAGGCCTTCTCGGAAGGCGGCGAAACTTCTCAGAAGCCCTCGCGCCTTCCGAGGAGATCTCGGCGTCTTCGGGGAGGGCTTAGAAAACTGCTCAGCAGGCCAGGGGTCTCCTGAGCCTCCAGAGAAAGGCAAGCCCACTCTCACTTCCCCCCCCCGGGCTGGGCCACCTCAGACCCCCAGCCAGCTCCAAGTCCATGGCACTTCCCTCCAGGGCTGGACCTAAACGCTGTTGTTCGTTTTGTTTTCGTCTTGTGTTGTGTTTGGCTCTACCTGTTTTCCTGTACCTCCCTGCCACAACGAAAAACAAAACACTGCCAAAGCCCAGCAACACAGCGTTTAGGTCCAGCCTCCTTCTTCCTCGAGCTCCTCGACCCGGACCGCAGAAGCCCGTGGCCCATGGTGGCGCCCGGGGGCGGCTGCGCCGGCCCCACGAGCTGGCTGCCCCCGAGCTGCGGGGCGTGATACCTTCGGGGGCGTCCGAAAGGGGAGGCTCGCAAGTCATGGTTCGAGACATGTGCACGGAAGAAGGGGGAGGCCAAGGGGGGCACTGAGAGAGGACCCTGAGCTCCTGGCGTCTCATTTTTTTCGAGCCAGTCGTTTTCAGAATTTTCGGGCCCCGGGACCCTCACAGATCGCTCCGGCTCGAAAAATTGCGCAGAAAGATAGGGTCTAGGGCTCCGGGCATGATTTTCTACAGTGTTGCCATTTTTTCGCTACGTCGGATCTCAGGGGAAGTAGGGTATCATGGCCCTGGCCATGATATCCAACCCCCCAATCGTCACCCCCTTCTTGCCGGAGGCGCGTTCCACGACTCGCGAAGGAACTGCTCGCAAATGGCCTGGGGACCCGCCGCGGGGGATCTGCGATACATGATACCGAGGCGAACATGTGATTCTCGGACGCCTGCAAGCGGGCACTTTGCGCGATTAGTGGAACGCCTTGGGTGACCCAAGAAGGGTCCAGCTGAAAGGGGGTGATGCAGTAGATTTGGGGCAATTGTGTTGCAAATGTAGTGCGCCAGAGAATTGTATTGCATTGTATTGCGAATAACGTATTGAACGCGAAAATCCAGCAATACACTTGCGCCCTGGAATGTATTGCACGCCCCAAATGTACTGCAGCCCCACAAATCTGTTGCACCAAATCCATTGCACCACCCCCTTGTCGCTGGACCCCCTTCTGGGTCAACCCGAAACGCGCTCGGTGACACTCTTAGCCACCCCCGACCACCTGGGCGGCGGCTTGCTCCCCAGGCTGGCCCTGCTCTGCCGGGCGCGGAGCTCCCAGGAGGGCGCCGCCGGTGCCCTCTGCACCGCGGCGGCGGCCGAGGCGCTCCTCGGCGCCCGGATCGGGGCGCTGTCCTTAGGGGGCCACATGCGAACCCTACCCCTACCCCCCACGATTTCTGAGGGGGAGGGTGGGGTTCACTTCGTTCGGGAGGTCACGAGGGAAGTGAACCCCACCCTCCTCAAAAATCGTGGGGAGTAGGGGTAGGGTTCGCTTGTGGCCCCCTAGTCCTCCCAGCCCCTGGGCCAGAAGCCAGGGGCGCTGCCATGCTTGCTGCCGCTGGCGGGCCTGCTCAGGAGCGCCCCGGCAGCCGTGGGGCTCTCCTCGCTACGGAGGGCAGCTCGGAGGAGCCGAGCAGAGCACTTGGGGCTTGGGACGATTGTCGGAGTCTCGGGGCCCTCAGCGGGCTCGGGGCCCTCAGCGGGCTTCGGGACCATCAAAAAGAAAGCCTGGGGCTGAGAAACCAGATCTCGGAGAGCCCACGCTGCGATCCGAGATCGAGACCTCGGAGAGAAGGTCCAGATCTCGGAGATCTCCGAGGCCGAGATGTCGGGACCTCGGGGGAAAGGCCGAGATCTCCGAGGTCGAGATCCCCCGGTCCGAGTCCGGATCTCGGGGATCCCGCGTTGCTGACAGATCGGGACGTCGGAGGCCAAAGGAGGATGGAGGGTTCGAAAGAAAAAAGGATCGGGGCTGGATGACCGAAGGTCGAGGATGTAGGGCATTGGTGGCCTTCTGAGGGGCCCCAGAGAGACCTCCAGGGAGGGAGGGGGGGACGCGGAGACGAGGAGGAGGAGGAGGAGGGAAAGGAAAAGGACGAGGAGGGGGAAGAGGAGGGGGAGGAGGAGGCGGAGGAGGAGGGCGAAGGCGAGGAGCGGAATACCTCCTCCTCCTCGTCCTCCTCCTCCTTCTCTTTTTCCTCCTCCTCCTCCTCTCCTCCTCCTCCTCCTCCTCCTAATTCTCCTCCTCCTCCTCCACCACCACCACCACCATCATCATCATCATCATCATCATCATCATCATCATCATCATCATCATCATCATCATCCTACTTCCTACTTCCTACTTCCTACTTTCTCTTCCCACTATCATCTTCTGAGCTTGTATGCCCATATCCACCCTGCTGATCACATCTTCCCACCTCCCTCCTACACTCTCTTCCATCCTTCTCCTCCTCCTCCTCCTCACCACCACCACCACCATCCTCCTCCTCCTGCTCCTCATCCTCCTCCGCCTCCTCCTCCTCCGCCTCCTCTCCCTCCCCCATCCATCATGATCCTCATGATCATCATCCTTCCCCCGACCCCCATTGTACCACTTCCACCACCACCACCACCACCACCGTCATCAAAGTTCACGTCACAACACCACCATCAACAAACCATCATCAGAATCACCCCCACGGCCATACCATCATCTTTATCATCAGCATCATGATCATCATCATCATCATCATCATCATCATCATCATCATCATCATCATCATCATCATCATCATCATCATTATCATCATCCTCATCATCATCATCATCATCATCATCAGCATCATCATCATCATCATCATCATCATCATCATCATCATCATCATCATCATCATCATCGTCATCAGCATCAGCATCATCATAATCATCAGCAGCAGCGGCATCATCATCATCATCATCATCATCATCATCAGCAGCAGCAGCAACAACAGCAGCCTCATCATCCGCGTCATCAGCAACAGCGCCATAAACCGTGTCATGCGCTCAGCTTGAACCATCAGAGCAACAAGAATAATTATAGCATCGGCACCCGCATCTGCATCACCGTCACAGTCTGAATATCATCGTTGCCGTCGACATCATCATAGGCCTCATCCTCATCATCATCATCATCATCATCATCACCATCATCATCAACAACATCAGCAGCATCATCATCTCATCATCAGCAGCAGCAGCATCATCCTCATCATCATCATCAGCATCATCATCATGATAATCATCGTCATCATCACCGGCAGCATCATCATCAACATCATCATAATCTTCGTCGTCGTCATCATCATAATCCTCGTCGTCGTCGTCCTCCTCGTAGTCGTCGTCGTCGTCAGTATCATCACAACCATCATCACCATCACCAACGCCACCATCATCATAAGCAGCAGCATCATCATCACCATCACCGTCGTCATCAGAATCCGCATCATCATCACTATTATCATCATCAGCAGGTGAATCAATGTCATCATCAACCACTCATCAGCATCATCAACATCATCATCGTCATCATCATCAGCATCATCATAATCATCATCATGATCATCATCATATTAATCAGCATCACCATCGTCGTCATCTCATTAGCATCTCATCACCTCATCATAACCGTCTCATCATCAACAGCATGACGATCATCATAGTCACAACCACCATCATCACTACCACCAACATCGCCACCACAATCGTCGTCATCATCATCAGCAGCATCACGATCGTCGTGATCGTCAGCATCATCAACGCCATCAGCACCCTCATCATCATCATGATCATCATCATCATCATCATCATCATCATCATCATCATCATCATCATCATCATCATCATCATCGTGGTCGTCGTCGTGGTCGTCGCCACCATAAGCATCATCATGATTATCAGAATCGAAATCACATTAGTCCTCATCATCATCGTCATCCTCATCATCAGCACCACCGCCAGTATCATAATCATCAGCATCATCATCATTATTATCATCATCATCATCACCATCATCATCAGCAGCAGCATCATCATTATCATCATCATCATGATCAACATCCGCATCAGCATCATCATCATTACCATCCCCAATATCAGCATCATGAGAAGCAGCATCATCATCACTAGTAGGATCACTATTGTTAACATCGCCATCCTCATCAGCGTCATCATCATTATCGTAAGTATCAGCAGCATCATCATGATCGTCATCGTCACTGTGTTCATCGACGTCGTCATCATATTACCTCGTCGCCATCATCAGCAGCAGCAGCGTCGTCACCATCATCATCATCCTCATCATCATCACCAGCACCATCACCATCATCATCATCATCATCATCATCATCAGCATCATCATCGTCCTCATCATCATTATCAACATCTTCATCATCAGCAGCAGCAGAAGCAACAACAACATCATCGCCTTCATCGTCATCGTCATTGTTATCTGCTACTCCTCCCTGCCAGCACCCCCGTCTCCGGGTCAGATCGGCGCGCTCCCGACGGCAGCATGGGGCGAGCCCCGCTGGCGCTCGGAGACAGCGGCTCCCTCTGCACGGCGCCAGGCGGCATCAGGGCTCCTCCAGGGGAAGAGAGCCAGAGTGAAGGGCGAAGTCGGAGGGAGAGGGGAAAGGAGGGAGTAAGGAAGGAGGAGGGAGGGACGAAGGACGCAGGGCGAGGGAGAAAGAGAGAGAGAGAGAGACAGATGGAGGAGGCAGGAAGTGAGGAGAGAGAGGCGAGGGAGGAGAGAGGACCCCTCGGCGCGTCGGCCCGACGTCGCTCAAATAATCCGTCTCCTGGGGCGGGTGCTAGGCTAGGTCCAGATCATGTTGCGGCCTCAGGTGAACTGTTTTGCATGCCATATGTCGGCCTTGCCAGACTCCACCTCCTCCCTCACAGTGTAGAAACTATATGTATAGATATGTAATTTAACGCGCGGACCAAAAACAATGCGTTGGTAGCAACATGTGTGATGATATCAATGTGGAGCAATCTATGTGGTGCAATCGATGTGGAGCAGAATATGTGGCTCGATCTACGGCGATCTACGGCGTGCAATCTACGGCGTGCAATCTACGAGTGCATCTACGGCGTGCCATCTACGGCGTGCAATCTACGAGTGCATCTGCATGTATGGTGTGCGATCTACGGCGTGCAATCTACGAGTTGCAATCCACGTTGCGCAGTCCAGATGGTGCAAACCGGGTCATGCCATCCATGTGGAGCAGTATATATGGTGCAATCGCTGTGGTGCGAAGTAGGCGGTGCTATACAGGTTGTGCAATATATGATGTGCACACTAGGTGGTGCAGTCTACGTTGTGCAATTCACGCTGCCGAACCTGAATGATGTCAACTCCACTGCTCGCGCAATCATCCCACCCACCCGCAACTTGGTTTGCACAACCCATGCGGCGGCGATTGCGATGACTGCTTGACGATGGTTGATGTGTCGGTGCGGCCGCGCTAGCGCGCGCATGCTCGCGCGCAGAGCGGCCAGCTAGTCTAGCGCGACCGACGCGGCCGCGGTGGCGCTGACCGCTGGGGACTTCCCAGCGCGTCTCGCAGGCCGCACTGAAGCGCGGGCAATGCAGTGCGAGTCGGTGACTTGGGCGGGCGCGGTATCATGGCGACGTCGACAACGGCAGACACGCTGATGATTGCAGCGATGCTGGTGACGACGATGACGATGACAACGGTAAGGCCAATGACGGCGCCGACGCTGATCAAGCCGACGACGATGACAGTGTCCACGAGTCGGTGATGAAGGTCAAGGAAGAATTTCGACCTGCGCACGCGACCGACGGGCGAAAGTGGCCCGCATAGTAATGTTTGACAAGGGTCGTCCCCCCCCGCCCGAGCGGAAGGGCGTTCGAATGATTTCGACATGCGCGCGCGAGAGGCCCGTTTGTTCGCAAATGATGAATATGTTGAAACAACGAGGCTCTTCTGAAGAATTCGCAAGTGCGCACGCGCAAACATACTTGGAAAAGTCCTGTAGCACAAAAATGTATGTTATATGGTTCGGTGCAGTCGATTGTCATCCTTGGAAAAATGTACGGGTTGTTGAAGGAATCGGGCATGCACGTGCGACGACGCGCGCGTGTGCACTTCGTCTCATTCGTTGCAAGGGGTTCCTGAAAATTGAGGATACTTGATAATCAAGTGTGCGCGCACACTCTCTGTTACAAAAAACGAGGTGTGGTGTCGATACCGGCTTGAATGGGATGGTGTGACTTCATACAGAGAATGAACGATGGGTCAGCATCATGTGTAAACTGCAAATCCCAGGAGGGTGGATAATACCGGCTTCGGGGGGCTGGCAAATCCTTATCTACTTTTTAGCCAGGATGGTACATTTCATGCAAACTACGTTGTGTTGTACAGTCGATGTGGTGCACTATATGTTGCGCAAACTATTTAGAGCAATGTATGTGGTACATCTACGAGGTGCAACATATGTTATGCTTTCTATGTGATGCAGTCTATGTTGTGCCACCGATATGATGCAGTCTAGATGGTGCGCAGGATGTGTTGTGCAATCGATGGTGTGTAATCTATGTGGTGCGCAATATATGTTGTGCAATATACCAAGTGTGCAGTATGTGTGGGCGGCGACGAAGCGGCGACGACGGTGAGATAGCCGCAAGACCGTCGCACACCGGCCCAGACGACAGGCGGCGTCGAGGCGACGACGGGGCAGCGACGGCGGCAGCATAGCCGCCAGACCGCCACAACGGCTCAGACGACGGGCGGTGTCGAGGCGGCGACGGGGCGGCGACGGCGGCAGGTATAGCCACCAGGCCACCACACCAGCCCAGTTCCTTAGAAAACAAGTAAGGACCCCTAAGTGCAAGCACTGTTTGGGGTGAGGGCAACAAGAAAACTTTCGAAAGTCCGAACACTCATGCTCATGATGCTTCCTGGTTCTCTACGTTCTCCCTCTCCTCCTCCCCCTCCTCCTCCCACTCCTCCTTCTCCTTCTCCTCCTCGTCATCGAGGCGGGGCCGTGGAGAGCAGAGCCGAGCCGAGAGTGAATTGAAGGGGTCTGGAGAAGAAACTGGGGGGAGCTGACCCAGAACAGGGTCGCTGGGGGCGATGATGATGATGATGATGATGATGATGATGATGATGATGATGATGATGATGATAGGAAGAAAAAAAAGTCATGATACGATTGGCTCAGGGAACGTTTCTGGAATTCCTGCATCTCTGACAGCCCCCGGTCACTCGTGCTCGGCAACTCGTCTCTGGCCGGTGGGGGCAGCAGGGAAACCCAGAAATCTTGGAACGCGGCATCAAGCAGGACTCCACGGCGCCGGAGCTGGCCACCCAGGGGAGAATGTTGCTCACGCCATGCAGGGGGGAACGACAGGGGGGACCAGCAGAGGGGGGGGCGGGGGCACATCGAGCTTGCACCGCACGCTCCTGGGCGGGGAGGGCCAAGTATCAGGACCCTGTCGGCGATCCAAGGGCGATCGGGAGACGATGCGTCGAGCCTATCCCCCCCTGACGTTTGCCCTCGGGCTTTCGGGCCACAACTCAGCTCTGCAGCGGCCGCTCGGGACGAGCTGGGCACCCCCAGCACGCCCGCGCCCAGGCGCAGCTGCCGCCACACACACCCCGAGGCTGGAAAACCACCGACTACGAACGAGAACGTCCGAAAACCTCGAGCCTCGAACCCCCCGAGAAAGTCCCCCCCCCCCGAGGAGGAGGGAGGAGGAGGAGCAGGAGGAGGAGGAGGAGGAGGAACAGGTGGAGGAGGAGGAACAGGTGGAGGAGGAGGAGGAGGAGGAGGAGGAGGAGGAATACTGAAAAATAGTCTTAACACAATCATCAAAAAATAATCCAAAAACAGTCTGGGAACGATGTTTGTAGTGTTTTGGGGCACTGTTTGAATATAATCTGACTTATGTTGTACTTTTGTCATCCAAAATCACCCTGTGGGGGGACACGCCCGACTCAAAACTGTCCGCCCCCTCTTCCTGCCCTTTCAGGTCGGACAGGACGGAGGGGGGCAAGGCAGAGACTGGCCGACCGAGGATCGATCGAGGATCGAGGATCGGGGCCCCGACCGCGCGAGGGTCGATCGAGAATCGAGGCCCTGACTCAGATCGAGGATCCACCGAGGGTCCACGATCGATCGGTCGAGAGGGTCCCAAAAAGGGTGCGGCGACAGGCCGTGCGGTGACCTCGACATCCCAAGATGGAAGGGGCCCTCGGACACGCAAGGAAATCGACACAAAGAGCGGGACTCCCCATGTCTCCCTGTATGTTCTGGGTTGCTGTCTTGCCCTCCACTTCCCATGCTTTCCAAAACCTCCTGGGGAATGGACGATGGATTGTCTCTGTGTGTGCGCTTTTTCCCCCTCCCGAGAGACACCTCGCCGCACAGCCCGTCGCCGCACGGCTCTGGCTGGGGCCTCGGAGGCCGCGGCCGCCCCAGGGCGTTCTCCGCGAGCGACCCCGAGGCCCAAAGCCGTGCGGCCCCCCCGGAGCGCCGCTGCCCGACCACGCGGCGCCGTCCAGGGCGGAACTTCCTCCTCCTCCTCCTCCTCCTCCTCCTCCTCCTCCTCCTCCTCCTCCTCCTCCTCCTCCTCCTCCTCCTCCTCCTCCTCCTCCTCCTCCTCCTCCTCCTCCTCCTCTCCTCCTCCTCCTCCTCTCCTCTCCTCCTCCTCCTCCTCCTCCTCCTCTCCTCCTCCTCCTCCTCCTCCTCCTCCTCCTCCTCCTCCTCGTCGCGTTTCTCGTGTTCGTTTGGTTTTCCTTTTGCCTCGTTTTGTCTTCAGTCCGCCTTTACCGCAGAGCGAAGCCGAACCGAAAACGGCCCACGAAAACGCCAAAACACCGTTCAGGTCCAGCCCTGGTGCCGTCGCTGCACCGGCTGGGGGCCCCCGGGAAAGCGGGTGGGGGGCGGCAGCTCAGGGGATGATGGTAGAAGAGGGCTCCAACATGCCCCCGAGATATTCCAGAAGGCCCCAGAGAGGCATCCCAAGAGACCTCAGATTCATTACTTCCACAATCGTCGCAAACACTCACTCCTTATGAGGGCCGGCGGAATGGCATATGCCACTTGATACAAAAAGAGAGGGGTGCCACTCAGCTCAGCTATAGCTGGGTTTCCCACCGCCTCCCGGCACCGGAGGCGCTCACGTGCTGAGGGAAGCGCTCGGCGGGGGAGCCGAAACCGGCTGCACGCCGCAGTTTTCGCGAGCCCCGTTCCCAATTCCTCCTCTCTTCTCCTCATGTCTTCTGTTG
The DNA here is from genome assembly GCA_963575745.1 of Prorocentrum cordatum. Classification (NCBI taxonomy): domain Eukaryota; class Dinophyceae; order Prorocentrales; family Prorocentraceae; genus Prorocentrum; species Prorocentrum cordatum. The sequence goes on along the minus strand of CAUYUJ010010971.1, from coordinate 4,848 downwards.
GGGGTGAACTAATGGGAGGGCGATACATGGCGGGGGGGAAATGCCCTTTTCGGACCCTAAAGGCCACCTTCTGGGCCGCGAAAGGGCCCCTTCAGGCTCCAGGGGCCCTAAAGGGCTCTTTCCGGCAGCCGTCGCTCGCCCCCCTTGCTCCCCCTGGAAAACCATCGGCTTCCCCCCACTTCTGTGTGCTGGTTGCTGAATGTCTCGCCGACCCCTCGTTGGGACCCCCCGAGGGGGAGGGGGGCGGGGGCTGGCCCTGTGGCGGGCTTGCCTGGCCCAGGTGTCGCGGGATCCAGACCCCCGACGCCATCCTTCGCTCGCGGCGTGGACCCCCCGGGAGGTCTGGACCCCTTCCCGGGGCCTGTGCTCCATCCCGAGTCGCTGCTTGACGGCCCAGGGGCGCGGGAAGGCCCCCAGGGAGGCCGAGAACAGCCAAAAACATGCCTCCCGCCATGGCGTTTCCGCGGCGGGGGCCTCTCGGGGTCGGGCCCCCCCCCGTGGACCGCCAGGAAAGGCTCGGAGCATCGGCAGCAGCCCTCGTGGATACCGCTGTTCCCCAGACCTCGCGGGGAGGACGTCCAAAAACCTCCCGTCGCGACGTCTGTCACGACGCGGGGGGGTCGAGGGAGGCGTGGGGTCCTCCGGCGGGGCCGCCGTGCGGCGTCGTGCCGGTGCTGATGGGGGCGGGTGCCGTGGCGGGTCTGCTGGCGCCGAAGCTAGGCGCCTGCGAGTACTGCCGCGGCTGCAGCCTGGCGAGCTCGGCCGAGTTGGAGCGCTCGGGGGAGGACCCACGAAGGCATCAGAACCCCTCGAACCTCGAGGAGTCCACCTCCCCCTCCCCATCCACCTCCCTCCTCCTCGTCCTCCTCGTCCTCCTCCTCCTCCTCCTCCTCCTCCTCCTCCTCCTCCTCCTCCTCCTCCTCCTCCTCCTCCTTCCTCCTCCTCCTCCAATCCTCCTCCTCCTCCTCCTCCTCCTCCTCCTCCTCCTCCTCCTCCTCCTCCTCCTCCTCCTCCTCCCCTTCGACTGTCGTGCCCAAACGGGTTCGGCTCTCGCCCCGCAAGTTCTGAGCGTGACTCGCGCCTTTCGAGGACGACCGAACCGAACCGGACCTCCTCCTCCTCCTCCTCCTCCTCCTCCTCCTCCTCCTCCTCCCTCCTACCTCCTCCTCCTCCTCTCCCCTCCTCTCCTCCTCTCCTCCACCTCCTCCTCCTCCCTCCCCCTCCTCCCCCTCCGCCCCCTCCCCCTCCCCCCCCCCTCCCCCTCCCCCTCCCCCTCCCCCCTCCTCCTCCTCCTCCTCCTCCTCCTCCCCTCCCCTCATCCTCCTCTCCTCCTCCTCCTCCCCCTCCTCCTCCTCCTCCTCCGCCCCTCCTCCTCCTCCTCCTCCTCCTCCTCCTTCTCTTTTCTCTCCTCACTCCTCCTCCTCCTCCTCTCTCTCCTCCTCCTCCTCCTCCTCCTCCTCCTCCGCCTCCTCCTCCTCCCCTCCTCCTCCTCCTCCGCCTCCTCCTCCTCCTCCTCCTCCTCCTCCTCCTCCTCCTCCTCCTCCTCCCTCTCCCCTCCTCCTCCTCCTCCTCCTCCTCTCCTCCTCCTCCTCCTCCTCCGCCTCCTCCTCCTCCTCCTCCTCCTCCTCCTCCTCCTCCTCCCTCCTCCTCCTCCCTCCTCCTCCTCCTCCTCCTCCTCCTCCTCCCCACCTCCTCCTCCTCCTCCTCCTCCTACTCCCCTCCTCTCCTCCTCCTCCTCCTCCTCCTCCTCCTCCTCCGCGTCCTTCCCCTCTACTTCTGAATGGGAACGGTAAGGGGGTAACCAGTTAGGGGGGGAAACGTCGACGTGGAATCGGCGATACATCGCCTATTGATCGGCGACGAACCCCCGCCAGCGAGTGGGGGTCGATGCATGCCCCCTCAGCCGATCCTCCCCTAACGTTCCCCCTGAGATGATCCTCGGAACGCGTGTTGGCGCTAGCGTGCCCTCGTCTACCGACGCTTTTCGAAGTCGACGCACCCTGAGTGAAACAGGCCGAACCATGGAAGAAAGAGAACTGTGCACGTGCACCGATCCTGGCCACGCCCATCCTGTACCCAGGATCGTGCATGCGCTCGCCTGGCTAGGCCAAAGGGGCATATGCACAGACCCAGGCCCAGGACGGGCCTGGCCAGTATCGGTGCACGTGCACAGCTCTCTTCGTCCGAGAAGCAGGCCGCCTGCTGTCGGTGGAGCTGAGCGGAGCAAAAAACACGTTGGGCCAGCACGCATCCTGGAGAGCACCGCTCAGCGCGAGGGGCCGCGGGCCTGGGAGGAGAGGGATTCCTGGGACCCTCGGCATCGCGCTCTGGTCAGACCGGGCGATCCTGCCCCATAGTTTCGAGACCTGGGACCCTCATCCTCCCCAGACATGCTCGCGTAGTGAAAAAATACGACGGCAGGTGTTTCGCATTTTTCAGACTCCAGGAGCCCTCGCCAGGCCCACACACACACACACACACACTTTTTCCTCGTCGGCGGCTAGGCAAAGGGACTTTCATGGAACACACAAAACGCGAATTGAGCCGCGGTGCAGGAAGAGGAGCCCGGCGCAGGCGGGAGGGAGACGGAAGCTGGGCCTGCTCAGAGCAGGGACAGGCAGCGGCGGGGCGGGCGCCGGGGTCTGGGGGCCAGCAGCGGCGGCAGGGCAGCAGTGGGGGGCAGGGAGTCAGAAGGCTCCCGGGCACGCGCCCAGGGGAGGCGAGGCACAGAAGGTCCAGCACAATCTGGAGGTGGAAGCAGCACAGCGAGGCGACCGTACGTCCAGCAGGACAAGCTGGTCCACACACACACACACACAAACACACACACACACACACACACACACGCAAACCGGTCCAGGGGAATGGGTCGACACCTCTGGAGGTCAACTTTATGAGAAAATCATGACGTCACAGCTTCCCCCCTCCCGAACCACCCAAGTCGAGTTTGTTCACAACGTGGACACCTGGAGGACTGGACCCCTTCCCCGCGACCGGTGTCTCGTCCCGAGCCGTTGTTCACGAGCACAGGACCCAGCGACGGCCCCCCGAGGCCGAATATTGCCAAAACTACCTCTGTTGAAAGATGCGAGGGGGCAGCAAAGGTTCCTCCTCCTCCTTTTCCTCCACCCCTCCTCCCCCTCGTCTTCCTTACCTCCTCCTCCTCCTCCTCCTCCTCCTCCTCCTCCTCCTCCTCCTCCTCCTCCTCCTCCTCCTCCTCCTCCTTCTCCTTCTCCTCCTCTTCCTCCTCCTCGTCCTCCTCCTTCTCATCCTACTGGTCGTCGATGTGCTTCAGGGTCGGCGGCGGCGGCCGCCAAGCCCTCTCGATCCTGCCAAAACTACGTCTGTCGAAGGACGCGAGGGGGGGCCTGGGTCCAGAACTGAAGCTCGGACCACGGACCTGCCCCGGGGCGCGTTCTGGCCAGAGTTTGGAAGCAAATCCAGCCACGGCAGCGAGGAGGCCCAGGGGAGGCCACGAACAGCCTCCGGCTTCGGCCCTCGAGCCTCGGTCACTGCAGCTCGATATCATACTCCCGCGCCATCTCCTGTGCGCCTGCCCCCTCCCACGTCTCCCGCGCCCTCTCCGCTCCTGGGCGGCGGAGGCGGCGGAAGACGCAGGAGGAAGGAGTAGGGAAAGGGGGGACGGGGAGAGGAGGAGGAATCGGAATTGGAAATGGCACCCTCGCGATGCGAAATTACAACACCCCATGGCCGCCCCCTGAGCGCGAGCAAGAAGTAGCCGTACCAGAGGACGAAGAACAGGAAATACAAGAGCCAGAGGAGGACGACCACTGCCGCGCATAGAAGGAGGGAGGAAAAGGGGATGCGGAGAGGGAGCAGGAGGAGGTTGATTGTCCAGAAATGAGGTGGGGAAGGTCAGGAAAAGGGCGCGAGATAGGAAAATGGCGCGAGATTGGAAAATGACTGAGCGGGAGAAGGTGGTGGGGAGAACGAAAAGGAGGAGGAGAAGGAGGACGAGAAGGAGGAGGGGAAGAGAAAAGGAGGAGGAGGAGGAGGAGGATGGGGAGGAGGAGGAAGAGGATGTGGAGGACGATAGAGAGGAGGAGGAGGAGAAGGAGAGCAGGAGGGAGGAGACAGAGGAGGAACAGAAGCAGCAGCAGCAGCTGCGGAGTAGGCAGAGGAGGAGGCAGGCAGGGGAGGAGGAGGAGGCAGGAGGAGGAGCATCTTCCTCCTCCTCCACCTGCTGCTCCTCCTCCTCCTCCTCCTCCTCCTCCTCCTCCTCCTCCTCCTCCTCCTGCGCCAGCCCTCCTCTCTCTCTCTCTCACTCTCTCAATCTATATATATATATATGTATATATAACATACATGTATAGCATACATGTACGCATATACACATATATATATATAAATAAATATATAAATATATATGTGTACATGCATATAAATATATCTATATATATATATGTGAATGTATGTATACAGATATCCCTCTCTCGCCTACACGTAAGAGCCACCCTGGGCAGGCGGTGACCTCTGGTGCGCAGCCTCAGGGGGCCGCGCAGGGGGGCCAGACCGAAGTGCGCAGGCCACTGATGTCGCACCGAACTCGGCGATCGGGAAGCCCAGTGGGCCCGCACCAAAAGTACCTCCGGCGAGTGGAGGAGCGGGAGGAGGAGAAGGAGGATAAGGAGGAAGGATGGCAGCATCCCATGGGATTCAGATGCCAGTAGCGTCAGGAGAAGGGGGGGATGACAGCATCCCGTGGATTCGGATGCCAGCAGCGTCAGCATCAGGAGGAGGAGGAGGAGGAGGAGGAGGAGCAGCAGCAGCAGCAGCAGCGGGAAAAGGAGAAGGAGGAAGGAGGAGGAGGAGGAGGAGGAGGCAGGA
>CAUYUJ010010970.1:0-25475 GCA_963575745.1 Prorocentrum cordatum | reverse complement strand
CCTCCTCCTCCTCCTCCTCCTCCTCCTCCTCCTCCTGCCACGCACAGAGGGGGATACGGCTGGCCCGAGGTATAAGATCGAGGTCGGTTCAGGGAGCATACCCTCCTGTGTTTCGTGCTTGTTGGATGTTCTTGCGCATCCTTGGGGAGGGTACCCTCGAATGTGCTTCAATTTGGGCAGGCGGAGGGTCTGACGTCCCTGAGGGATGTTATTTTGTCCTAGGTCCGATTGTAGGGGGAGGGGGAGGCTTCTTAGAAGCACCCATGCTTCTTAGAAGGCGCGGGGCCTGTCTACAGAAGGAGGGCCTGCGCCATCTCAGAGGCAGCCTCATTCTACGAAGTATTCCCCTCTCCCTCTGCACCCCCGTGCGCGCCGCCAAAAGGGAGGGGGGGAGGAGAGAGAGGGAGAGAAGGAAAGGCAAGCTGGGTGCGCTCGCGCCACATCTGGCGTCGGACTCCTCCTTCCCACCTCGTCCGATGACGCTCGTTTCTGTTCTGCCCGCGGACACGTGCCACAGCCGACCTGGAATTCCAACAAAGAGACCCCTATCGTGTTGTGGGCAATGCACAATCGGGAAAAATGGGAGCTGCGTGCCCCATGCCCGCTGCGGCCTCGCTGCTCCTTCTCCGGCGGTGGCGCACCTGGGCGGCCCTGCTTGCTGGTGGGAAGGTGGTGTCCGCAGGGCGTGGGGGCGCGGCCTGGCGGCCGCCCTGTCTCAGAAAGCCGGTGCGGCAGCAGCGCCTGGGGCGCCTGGTGGCGACCCCTGCCTTGGGGGGCGGCTGCCACGATTGCCTCTGGGGAGACATCATTTGCCGTCGGTGTCTTTGGTGGTTAACGGGCGAAGAACGGTATGAAATCAACTTTCCAGCCGCCCAGGGGCAGGTGTCCCCGACGGCGGAAAGTTTATGTTATACCGTTCTTCGCTCGCTGAGGTGGTTCCGTCTTGGCGATCGTTTCCACATAATCGATGGCCCATGGCATGGTTGAGCCTTGCACGTGTACCATGGCGTCGGGTGGGGACGTTGCCGATCTGACGTTGGCAAAGTCTCCCCTGGTCCTGTTGTCCCACCCTGCGCGTTGGACTTCACAGTGCCATATGAGGGAGGCAAGGACCTTGGCGATCTGAGTCCTTGTAGCACTTTGGGTCTCGATGCCTGTGATGCGGTACTTGGTGTTAGCCATTGCAGCATTGGTTCCTCGGAGTTCGATGGCCACGGCTTCGGCTTCGTCCGTGCTCGGTTTGACTCGGATATTGATTCTTTCGTGTGCACGAACGGCTCCGTGGGTGTTCAGCCTTCGAGATGCCCAGCGGCTCTCGTGGAACGCACCCTGGCGGCCGTCTTGGCACCACGCGGTGATAGACTTGCTCAGTCCAGGTCCCTTCGAGCCGCGGTAGCTGATTTCGAGCCGGATGCCTCCTTGCCTCGAGGCGGAAAGTATTGTCGGGACGTCAGTCGGTTTGCTGCCGAACGTTGCCGTGAGTCTCCGTTTGCCTGCCACGGGGCCGTGGCGTTCTAGCAGTTCCATGGGTTCCTGGATAAGGACCATGTTGAAATGGGAGGTGGAGATGGCTGCGACGGCGTCGGTGAGGTCGTCGTCGAGTTGTTTGCGTGCGTGGTCACCGTGGCTGCCTCGTGACGTTCCTTGGCCTTAGATTGGGCCATCCCTGTTGCTCCTGGTTGCCGCGTGCCTGTGGGTCGCAGCTCCTGGGAACTGGGATGTGAAAAGAGCTCTTGGAGGGACGGCGCGACAACGATGGCATCCGGTTGACAGATGGCTCCGCGGATCCAGATCATGCTGTCCGCTGGGCACAGTGCAACTTCAACCACTTTCCGAAGGCATCTGACCTCGGCGCGGCCCAGTTGGTACACCGTTCCCTGGATGTGGTCTGGCGTGGGAATGGTTGCGGTTCTAGGAGAACGGGGATGGGGATCTCTTTACTTGGGTAGTCAGTGCTGGTGGCACCCAGGAAGTCTATCTATTGCAAGGGGCGTCTCTTGCAGGCGGAGCTGCTGCAGGAGGCGGCTTCCCTTCTCTGGCGTGCGTGGCGAGATGTTGCTGGTGTGTGATGTGCCGTCCGCCGCCCTGGCGGGCGGCGGCCGAGCGTGCGTTCACGAAGGCCAACATCATAGGCGCAAAATGCCTTCTTTTGTTGCCCCCAACGCCCCCCTTCTCCGCGCCTCCGCGCAGGCCTCTAGAGCATGACCCCTGGGCGTTTCCAAGCGGTTTATATATATACACATATATATATAAATAATAATAATAATAATAATAATAATAATAATAATAATATATATATATATTATATATATATATATAAAAAAAAGAGGGGAAAAAAAAAAGAACAAAAAACAAAAAAAAAAAAAAAAAAAAAAAAAAAAAAAAAAAAAAAAAAAAAAAAAACTCGACGGAAGAACCCCACATAAGAATCCTCTGGGCGAATCTGGAAAAAACCATCACCGTCGTCCTCGTGGTTGGTGAGGCGTCCTGGCTGTCTCTTCTGCGTATATTTCCTGTCGCCTTGGCGCGGGCCCCCCTTCCACTCCTTACGTTGTCCCCATCCTCGCCCCCCTGTTTGTTCCGCGCCCCGCCACCTCCTCCCCTTCCTGTTGCATGAGCGCGCATGTCGATGTTCCTCGGCGCCGTCGCCGCCACGGCCAGCACAGGCGCGTTCTCTACTGGTCACGTCGCGCAGCCGTTGGGACAACCCCGCGGGCCAGGCTGTCGGGACAACCCCGCGAGCCGTTGGCGCGCAAGACCAAGCCGTTGGGACAACCCCGCGGGCTTCGAGCGAGGCGCAGCCGCGCTCAGGCGGAAGGCAGCACGAAGCCCAGCTCTGCCGCGAGCTGCTTCGCCTCCGCCCTGGACAAAACCGCTCTCTTGTCGAACTCCAGGAGCGCCTTCCGCAGGGACGCCGGCGGCCCGCTCGGATTACCAACATGATCTGCGGGCCCCATAGGGAGGGGGCTCCCGCCTGAGCCTTCCTCAGAATTCACTCACAGACGAGGCTCCCGCCTGAGACTTCCTCCAAATTCAGGCTTGAGGAGCCCAAAAGTGACGACAGTTACAGGTTCCGATGACCCGCTCGGATTACCAACATGATCTGCGGGCCCCATAGGGAGGGAGCTCCCGCCTGAGACTTCCTCCCAATTCACTCACAGACGAGGCTCCCGCCTGAGACTTCCTCCATTTTCAGGCCTGGGGAGCTCAAAAGTGACGACAGTTACAGGATCCCGATGACCCGCTCGGATTACCAACATGATCTGCGGGCCCCATAGGGAGGGGGCTCCCGCCTGAGACTTCCTCCAAATTCACGCCCCTGGAGCCCAAAAGTGACGACAGTTACAGGATCCCAATGACCCGCTTCGGATTAGTAAGATGATCTGCGGGCCCCATAGGGAGAGGCTCCCGCCTGAGACTTCCTCGCAATTCACTCACAGACGACGCTCCCGCCTGATACTTCCTCCAAATTCACGCCCCGGGAGCCCAAAAGTCACGACAGTTACAGGATCCCGATGACCCGCCTCGGATTAGTAAGATGATCTGCGGGCCCCATAGGGAGAAGCTCCCGCCTGAGACTTCCTCGCAATTCACTCACAGACGAGGCTCCCGCTAGATACTTCCTCCAGATTCACGCCCCAGGAGCCCAAAAGTGACGACAGTTACAGGATCCCGATGACCCGCCTCGGATTAGTAAGATGATCTGCGGGCCCCATAGGGAGAGGCTCCCGCCTGAGACTTCCTCGCAATTCACTCACAGACGACGCTCCCGCCTGATACTTCCTCCAAATTCACGCCCCAGGAGCCCAAAAGTGACGACAGTTACAGGATCCCGATGACCCGCCTCGGATTAGTAAGATGATCTGCGGGCCCCATAGGGAGAGGCTCCCGCCTGAGACTTCCTCGCAATTCACTCACAGACGACGCTCCCGCTTGATATTCGAGTGAGTGACGGACTGACTGAGTGATGTGTGACGCCAACGGATGATATCCTCATGTGATGATCATGATGAGTGAGTGAGTGAGTGAGTGAGCGATCGAGTGGTGTATGGGTAAGTGTGATGGTGCTGAGGAGGAGAGGCGTGGGTCATGATGATGATGGCTGATGATGATGATGGCGAGAAAGAGGAAGAGAGAGAGAGAGAGGGTGTGAGATCCTGCGCGGGGGGTGTGCAGAGAAAACAAGAACCCCACTTTGGATGTGGGGAAAAAAAATGGCGTTTCCGAGCGGGCGCCGGGGCGATGGGGTACACCCCGCAGCCTGCGCACCGAGGCTGCTGGGCGGGGCCGCGGCCGAGGCCGCGGGCCCCGGTGGGTCACGGCTGGAGCCCGCGGGGTGCGTCGGGGGGAGGAGGGTGGAGGGAGGGAGGGAGGGAGGGAGGGAGGGAGGGAGGGAGGAGGAGGAGGAGGAGGAGGAGGAGGAGGAGGAGGAGGAGGAGGGGGAGGAGGAGGAGGAGGAGGAGGAGGAGGGGAGGAGGAGGAATAGGAATAGGAGGGGGAGGGGGAGGAGGAGGAGGGGGACGAGGAGGAAGAGAAGGAGGAGGAGGAGGAGGAGGACACGGTGCAGAGGATGTCCGATCCCCCCCACACAGCTTCCGCAGCTCGCCCCCGCGGCTTGCGCTGGTCGGAGCGATGTCGTTGGCATACATCCAGATGAGGCTGCCACCCTCGCATCGTCCGCGCCCTTTTCGCCCTCGCATGGATGTTCACTGATGCGGACAAGCGAACAATAACAGCTCTGTGATCGGATGACCCTTCCAAATCTGTCTAAATCTCAGCCGCCCCCACGATATTGAACCGCCCCTCCGGCGCCAGGATAGAATACATTTGATTTAAAGCGGAGGTGTTGCGCAGTCTGCGCGCACGCAATTCTCCAAGACGACTGAAAGAAGAGAGCTATGGGAACCAAGCGAGAGCCGCGTGGCCAATGAGCCGATTGATGTCCACGCTTGTTCCGCCTCCTTCTGCCACCAAGCAGGTTCTTTGGGTGGGGAGCACAGTGTAAAATCTGAAATACCATTTCGATTTATTTTCGAGGATTCAATATGCAAAAGGTGAATCACAAGACGGAATGATTTTGAGGTGCGAAACCCATATGGATTTCACCTTGAGCCCTCCACAGTAAGAAAGTGCTAAGTACCACGCGGGCCAGCAATGCGGCGATCACACGCCAGCGTTCGCTTCCCAAGCACCGCATTCGCATCAATTGCCACTGCCATTGTCCTCTTCGCCCTCCGCGCCTGCTCCAGCAAGCCATCCAAGTCTAGTAGATGCTGTGTCGCATTCGTCGCCGGGCTGCTCTGCATGACAGAGATGATCGGCGGCGAGCGGGGGGGGGAAGCGAGAAGGAGAAGGCCCTCTCAGAAGGCGGCGGGAATGATTATGTCTTCGGGGAAGGCTTAGAAAACTTCTCAGAAGGTCGGGGGCTTCCAGACCTTCTGAGAAGGCCCTCTCCCTCTCATTTCCCCCCCTCGCTCGCCGCCGAGATGGGCAGTTACAAAACAAAATGCCAACCCAGCTAGACTAAAATCCACTGCGGCCGCGGCGGGGTTGGCTACTCGAAAACGCGCCGTCGCCCCTGCCTGCGCCCACCGTCGATGAAGTAGTACACCCACGCTTCGTTTATTACATGCAGGCGGTGAACAACACCATAAATGCCCAGACTCCAACATTCCGCAGTCGACTCTATCATGGTGCCCTCCTGGCACAACAAAACGTCCCAGCGCGGACCGTTGTCTAAGGTGCCCCCTATATCTGTAATCATCCTTTCCTCCATCCCCTTTGAGTTCCGGCTCAGGACCGTCAAAGACTTGATCACGAATGCGTTGGATGCTTTGTCGCCTTTCACGGGACAAGAAAAATCAACCTGTGCAATTGGCATTGTTTTCACCATCCCTGCCCCCCGTAAAATCGACAATAGTACATTTCCGCCAACCCTCGTATACTGTCCTCGCCCCCTCCCTGGAGACCCTCTGGTGCTTCCTTTTTGCCGCACAGCTCATCGAACTTCACTTTGCACGCTGCCGCGCCCCCGGTGAACTGCATCTGGCCGTCGGCCCGCATCGCTGCACGCTTCTCCTTCCACCAGACGATCCCCTTCTTGTTGTTCGTGTCGATGTCCCGCTTGATGGAGTCGCCGACCCCCCGTTCTCCTCGATAATGGCCATCATCAACTTCCTCACTGCTCTCTCTCGTCTTACCCCCTCTAAGTGCTGATCCTGTTGCTTGAAATAAACGCTGCAATAGATCCGCTTACCCTAGTACTCGTGCCTGCGCCGAGCTGCGGCTCCGCCGATGTAGTCCCGCATGGCGTCCGCCGTCTTGAATCGGGCCCCCTTCTTTCTGCGAACTTTTTGCCGCATGCGAAAATCTCGTCCAGATCCGCCACCACTTCCTTCAAAATGCCTTCGATGAAGGTCACGACGTTGGTTGCCTTGGTATCTTCCGGGAACGTCCCGACAGTGATCGTGCGCCCTCTTCCTTCTTCCCTCTTCCCTCCCCTCAATTATCCCGCTGCCTTGCCCCCCGGTCGGCCTTGCCGTCGGCGTCGTCTTGGCAATGTTCCTGAAGTTTTGGGATTCTTCTTCCAGCTCCTTAAGGTGCACCATTAACCACGGGGGGTGGGGGGGGAGATCCTAATATTCTCTCGAACAGGGAAAATACATGTGGCGCAACCTGCGGGGCGCAAGCATCGCGGCGCCATTCGCCCTGCCGAACTTGAAGTTGTCTTTTCCTTTGCTCGCGCACTCATCCCACCCACCCACCCGCAAATTGGTTTGCAAAGCCCATGCGGCGGCGATTGTGATGACTGCTCGGCGCTGGCTGGCGCATCGCCGCGGCCGCGCTAGCGCGCATGCTCGCGCGCGCAGCGGCCAGTTTGTCTGGCGCCACCGACGCGGCCGCGGTTGCGCTGACCGCTGGGCACTTCCCAGCGGGCGTTTCAGTGCGAGTCGGCGGCTTGGGCGGGCGTGGCATCATGGCAACGTCGACAATGGTAAACACGATGGTGATGGCTGCGATGTTGGTGGCGATAATGACAACGACGACGGCACAGCAAGTGACAGAGCCAATGCTGATCACGCCGACGACGATGACGGCGTCCTCGCCTCGGTGATGAAGGTTCTGGAAGGAGTTCGACATGCGTGTGCGGCTGACGCGCAAGAGTGGCCCGCATGGTGTTATTTGACATGGATCGTGCCCACCCCCCGCCCCACCCCCCCAGTACGCGCACAAGTGCGTTCAACTGATTTCGGCATGCGGCGCAAGAGGCCCGTTTGGCCGAATGGAATGAAAATGTTGAAACGTTGATGGTCCCCTTAAGAACTCGCAAGACAGCGAGCGCAATCTTTTGTTGGAAACCTGGTGTTTGAAACGATTGTGCGTTTATGCGTGTTCGGGACATTCGATTTCGAAATCATTGCGAAATTCCGAGGTTTTTGAAGAATTTTGGAATGCGTGCGCGACGACGCGCGCGCGCATTCCGTCCCATTTGTTGCAAGGGACATTGCGACAGCACGCGCGAAAGGGCGTCGTTGCGATTCCGACATTCCCGCGCGAGGGGCCCGCTAGGTAGCATGTTACGAAAATGTTGAAAACCCCTGGTTGGTTTAAGCATTTACAGAAGCGCAAGCGCAGGTTTGTTTGAAACACGTTGTTGCGAAACCATGTATTTTGTTTCATCATGTATTCGAGACAATCGGTTTTGAAATATGTACGAAACTTATTTGTTTGAAGGATTGCGGCATGCGCGCGCGACGGCGCGCGCGTGTGCACTTCGCGCCGGTTTTGCAAGGCACTCTTGACAATTTATGAGTTGTATGTTTCGGGCGCGCGCGGTTTTTTCTTTGGGGGGGAGATCGAGGGAGGGGGATTATCGATTTGGCTGGGATGATGTGGGCCACTGTTACGATGGACGATGGGGCAAAATCAAATGTTAAATTCAATCCGAAAAGAAGGGCCCGTTAAGTCGGGGGGGCGGGGTAGATCTTATTACTGCTCCAGACAGGAGAAGCCATGTGGTGCAATCTATGTGGTACAGTGTGTGTTGTGCAACGTATAGGGTGCAATCTGCGTGGTGCAAATCTACGGGGTGCAAGGTATTACATGGTGCATTGCATGTGGTGCAACCTATTACGTGGTGCAATACGTGGGATGCAATCTATGTGATGCATCATGCGTAGTGCCATCTATGTCGTGCAATCTGTGGGGTGCAATCTACGTGATGCAATATATATATATATATATATATATATATATATATATACGCGGTGACATAATTTTGAGCGGCGGCGAGGCGGCGACGGGGCGGCGACGGCAGCAACATAGCCGCCAGGCCGGCAAAGCGACGACGCGGCGACGGGGCGACGGCAGCAACATAGCCGCCAGACCAGCTAACAGGCCCAGACGACAGGCGGCGACGGGGCGGCGACGGCGGCAACATAGCCGCCAGAGCGGCAGAAATGCCCACTTCTTGAGAGCAGTAGCAAGAGCCCCTAAGTGCAAGCACTGCTCGGGGAACATCCGGAAGATCACCTTGCTTTCAAAATTGCTTGCACCAAAAATGTACGCGGAGACGGCGGGACATCTTCGGGACAGGGTGAGTGAAGGGAGGAGGGTTGCATTCAGCATGTAGAGTTGAAGAGCGGAGGAGGAGGAGGAGGAGGAGGAGAAGGAGGGAGGAGGAGGGAGAAGGAGGGAGGAGGAGGGAGGAGGAGGAATAGGAGGAGGAGGAGGAGGAGGAGGAGGAGGAGGGAGGAGGAGGAGGAGGAGGGAAGAGGAGGAGGAGGAGGAGAGGAGGGGAGGAAAGAGGAGGAGAAGAGAGGAGAGAGAAGGAGGGAGGAGGAGAGAGAAGAGAGGACGACGAGCAGGATGAGGACGAAGACGAGGAGGACGAGGACGAGACGGGGACTAAGACGGGGACGAAGACGGGGACGAGGGGGGGAGGAGAGGGAGGAGGAGGAGGAGGAGGAGGAGGCGGAGGAGGAGGAGGGGGAGGAGGAGGAGAGAGGAGAGAGGAGAGAGGAGGAAGCAAGCTTACCACACTCACACCGTATCCGACGTCCTACCTCTCCGTACATCCCTTTTCCACTGCGTGCACGCTTTCTCTATTCGCAGAATCGGGTATAGTTGACACCACGGTCTTTCCCGGTGATACAAAGCAGAGCACGGCACGCAAGAGCCGCCCTTGGGAATACACAAAGCACATGCGGAAGCGGGGGGCGGCCAGCTCCGCGGCGAGATCGCCGTTCCGTTGGGCGGAAGGTGTATGAAACAGATGTGCCAGTGTTCACAGCATACCTCTGCTGACTGACTGACTTACAAGCAGCACACCGAGCGGTGCGTGGGCATGAACGCTGGTTTGCAGAAGAGCCTGGGCCTTGGCTACACGCCGGGCCACTGCAGTCGGATCCCAGTGAGAAGCTGTACTTGTGCGCTGGTAGCCAAGGGCAGCACAAGCGGGAACGGCGCGCAAGTGGGTCACACTGGGACGGCCAAGAGGAGGAGGAGGAGGAGGACGACGAAGAGGAGGAGGAGGAGAAAGTGAGGAAAAAGGAGCATACCTCTACACGTCGAAAGGTGTGCCGCTGAAGCGCATCACGGTTAGACCAGACCAGGAAGCGCGCAGGGAAGAAGTCAGGAGACAGTTGAGCGGAGAGGCGACGCGCATCATGGAGTTGCGTTGTGCGCGAGACAGAGGAAAGGAGGAGAGGAACGGGAGGGAGGGAGGAGGATGAGGCGGAGGAGGAGGAGGAAGGCGACAGTTTTTGATTCCACTGGCACTGATGACCGCCCAGGCCAAAAACAGATGGAGGGAGACGCGGGGATGAGGAGGAGCAGCAGGAGAAAAAGGAAGGGGAGGAGGCGAAGGACGCGGAGGAGGAGGAGGAGGAGGAGGAGGAGGAGGAGGAGGAGGAGGAGAGGGAGGAGGGAGGAGGAGGAGGAGGAGGAGGAGGAGGAGGAGGAGGAGGAGGGAGGAGGAGGAGGAGGAGGAGGAGGAAGGGGGGGAGCGCAAGACCCGCCATTGAAGGGGGCCCGCCTCTTTTGTACTGGCTCCTTTGCTGTCGCCGCCAGGCCGGTGTCAGCTCCGAGAGGCAGGAGCGCAACAAGCACAGGAGAAGGGGATACTACCACCAATTCGCTGGCGGCTCCCAGGGCATAGACACGGCGAAAGTTGAGAAGGTGCAGAAGATGACCAAAGCCATGTCGAGGGACTTCGACATGACCGAGAGCCAAGCCGTGAGAAGGATGAAGTCGTCACAGTCAGATCCCGAGCTGGAAAAGAAGCTGAAGTATCGAATGCACTCGATGAGGTCCGCAGTAGCCCACAACACGTCGATGCTCGCGTCGCTGATCAAGCACCACCACTTCGACACCGCCATCACCATCATCGTTCTTCTGAACGCGCTGCTGATCGGGGCTCACACACAGCTACAAGCCTTGCACTACAACAACGCCCCAAGCACGCAAGTGTTCCTGGTGGCGGCGGAGAAAAGAAGTGAGGAAGCGAGGGGGGGGGGGGCGCAGGAGGATCGGGCCGAACGAAAGAGGGGGATAGGGAAAGGGGGGGGGGTACGAAATCTACTGCATGTAGCTGGTTTCGGCCCCGCCGCGGGGCCCATTCCTCGATACATGGGCGCCTCCCGGCGCTGGGAGGCGCCGGGAAAATCAGCTACGCGAGCTGATTCTCAACCCCCCCGCTTTGCTATCCCCCTTTTCGCCCGGCCCGAGAGGAGCGGGAAGGGAGGTGAGGACAGGGGGCGGGTGGACGAACGCGCCAGGTGGCGGAGCATAGCTGTACGCTCATATTCTTGGTCGAGCTTGTGGCTCGGATCTGGGTGCATCAGGGCAAGTTCCTCTCAGACCTCCACGAGAAGTATTGGAATGCATTCGACGCCTCGCTCGTGTTCGTGTCCCTGCTGGACCTCGTCATCACGATGTCCGTCGCGGACGATGACAGCGGTTCGGTGTTGAAGGTGCTGCGGGTGATCCGTGTAGCCAGGGTCATGCGTATCCTCCGCACAGTCAGGTTTGTGTCCGAGTTGAGGGTAATGGTGCAGATGATCATATCTTCGATGTTGTCATTGTCTTGGATACTGGTGATTATGGTGGCCCTGATCTACGTGTTCTCAATCATCTTGACCACAGGGGCGACAGACTATTTGAGTATTCATGTCGAAAAGAATAGCGACGCTAGGCCCAGTCAGTACGACCATGTCCATGATGCATTCGGGTCCCTCTTCGAGACCATGTACACACTTTACAAGGCGATGGCTGGCGGTATAGACTGGGCGGAAGTGGCCTCCTTGTTGCGCGAGGCTGGTTGGGTCTACGAGGCGATTCTGATATGTTACACGTTTTTCACAATTTTTGCAGTGATCAATATACAGTTGCGCTGCCGCGCGAATCTGCTCCCGCGTTGGGGGGGTGCCAGTGAGGGTGCAGGGGTATGAAAACGGAAAGCGATACGAGGAATTATGATGTCTCTTTGTGTGTGGAAGGCGACAAATCAGGGACCTGTTGTAAATCTTGAATACACGTGAGGCGCAATGCGTCGGGGGCCTATCTATTGCCTCGAAAGGAGCGAAGGTAACGAATACATCAAGGCCTCGACGCACATGAACCGCTCAACATGTTATTCGCGGCCCCCCGCGGAAGCGAATTGTCTACGAAGCAGTGTACCTCCTACGTGGTGTAGACGGGATGGCCCCCGCCATGGCAGAACACTGCGAACGCTCCTCCTTCGACGAGGACACTTACAGCGGCGACCCCATCTTCTACGACTGTGTCGGCGAGGATCGGGACGTCGCCTCGGCCACCGACGACACCAGCGACGTCGAGGCCAACCACCCTCACGAATGTTTTGACCCGCTTCTTGGAGGCGGAGGACGGGGCGGGCTGCGAGCTCAGCGGGGGCGGGGTGCCCTGGCTGAAGATTTCCAGCGCCAACTTTTCCAACTGCAGGCTTCAGTTCGCGACCTGGCAGCCCAGGTTCGAGGGGGGGAGCCTGAACCTACCACTCCAACTAGACGTCAACGCAGGGAGCCTAAAGTGTTGACGAAGCTGCGCCGCCTCATCAGGAAGGTGGACCGACAGGGCCACCCTCCCACGGCGAAGGAAGTGACGGACACGCTGCGCTCGCCGATCGACGACCCTCCTCCTTCGACTAACACCACCACAGCTGGCGCCAGTCCACCGACTCCGACGCCTCAGACCACACAACGCTACCAGAAGCTGGTGCCCAGTACATGGGGTACAGCGCCAGTCTGGCCAGCCAATACCATCAAGGATCGCACGTGTGATCCGACCAAGCCACCGGTAGTATCTTGTGTGTGCCACCTTCGTTTTGTTCCAGGAAAAATCTCACGAACCAGGCTGGACAGAAGCCGACGTCCCAGTGGAGGGGCCACAGGGAGGTGCCGTTCTGGCAGCCGCTCAGATCTACTACTTGGGAGCCACGACGCTCAGGCCTTCCGCACGGAGTTCGCGACGACGCTGGGGATCCCCCTGTGCAGGAGATCACCCCAGCCTCCATGCGGCTCACCATCACGAGAGATTTCGCCGAGGACGTGCTCTTCGCCCAGGCTGCGGAGAAGCCCGTCTCGGTCGCCTCCCTCATCTTCAACCCCACCCTCGCCAAGCAGGTCGTCAAGACCAAAGGCGCGGTCGCCTACGACACGGAGGTCACGGCCATCGTTGTCGTGCGCGCAGCCGCAGTCGACGACTTCCTCAAGTTCCCGCTCCCTCCGGGAGTCTTCCTGAACACGCAGGGCAGCAAGCTCATCCCCGTCTGGCACAAGCTGCGGGAGGACGAGACCAACCCCGCCCACTACAAGCGCGTCCTGGCGGCCACCACGGCCGCCGCCGGACGCATGGTATACCGCCCTTCGGACAATTCGTCGCTCGGTATCCTCGCGGAGGGCGTCGTGGCGGCTGGCATCCAACCTCGCTGGCTCTTGCAGCGCACCAGCCCTGCCTGGTCACAGGAGGAGGAGGAGGAGGAGGAGGAGGAGGAGGAAGAGGAGGAGGAGATGGAGGAGGAGGAGGAGGAGGAGGAGGGGGAGGAGGAGGAGGTGAGCGAATGGGCCACGCGCCGAGGCTTCAAGAACGTCTCCCACATAGTCCGCGCTGGGGTTCGCCGATGGTTTCTTCGCGGCGACCTGGCCGCCATCGCCAACGACCAGGTGCTTTCCTTCTCCTCAGGGGCTCCTGGTCAGCCTCGCGCCACCCCGACGCGGACAAGCAAGGCCCACGCCTGCGACGGCTCCGACGACGGCCTGGGGCACCCCTGGCCCAGCCAGACCGTCCCCCCAAGCACCTCCTCCCCCACCGGCGGCGCCGGAAGAGCAGGAGGACGAGGAAATGACCAACAACGACGGCTCTAACGAGCAGGACCAACGCAAGAAGGTGGCCACAGGACGAGCAGCAGCTGCTGCGGCCCCTGCGGCCCCTGCCCCATGCCCATGGGAGCCCTACTTCACGGCCAAGGAGTGCGGCGGCAAAGGAGACTGCTTCTACTGCTGCGCTGGCTACTTCAAGCACACGTCCAAGGCTCACGCCAAGCCGCTCGCCGACGCCGACCTCGCCCCAAGTGGCCGACTCCAGGCGCAGATACGACAGGCGGTGTCGGCCGAGCTCCGAAAGCAGAAACATCCCGAGGCCGCGGCCCAAGGTGCCGCCGGGACATAGGCCACCTCCAAGGCAATTGAAACGGCAGCCAAGGTCCTCAAGACTAATTTCGCTGTCTGGGAGAAGACTACGTCAGGCTGGGTACTGTTCACAGCACCTACGTCGATCACGACAACACGCACGGCATGGCTCACACTCGTCGACGGCCACTACCAGCTCCTCACGAATACGACCCCCTGCCGCCATCCACAGAAGAAGAGTGGAAGAAGTCCTCTCGTCCATACCCCCACCACTGCACCGGCGGGGGAAGGCCAAATCAGCGTCATCACGTGGTCTCCGCAGCTTGCTCAGCTTGGAGACTCCATCGGTGACCTCACCAAGTACTACTCGGACTCAGCAGCCAAGACGCCTCTCAAGCCGAGGGGCGCGCAGCATCCTGAGCCTACCGACGCCGCCTAAGGCCCCCTCCCAGGCGGGCACTGCCGGAGTACGACAACTCCTCAGCATCGCGGGCGACCCCGACGACGCCGTGACCCCACCGGTGGCACCCACGTGCCCCCGCTACGACGCCGACACCTACTGGCACTGCGAATGCGGCTGGAAGCCCAACATCCTGAACCAGACGGTCAACCAGATACGCAACGAGGCCCGTGTCCAGTGGCGCTACTGCCAAGGAGAGGACCTTCCCAAAGAACTTTTGGAAGCTCGACGCGCTCGTTTGGGAGTCGGAGGCTCTGCGACCGACGCCATGAATCGACGAAAACGCTTCGCAGTTTGGCAACGATTTACCACTTGGAAGACGGAGCTGGCCCAGCAGGCACGGGACGTCATTTGCGACCCCGTCGAGGCCTCCGCGTACACGACCCAGTTCTCACGCATGAAGACCACCAAGTACGCCTGTTCTCGCTGCGGCAGGAGCCTCCCGCTCGCCTGCTTCAAGAAGACGGCGCGCAAGAAGCGCCCTGACGGCATGACCCAACGAGCAGCTCTTCGCACCCTCCTCGGGCAGGCCAGGGCCGACAGCTTCCTCGAGGGAGCCTACAGGAAGTCGCGCAGACGCGCGGCGGAACGGGAAGCAGAACCTGGCCACTACGAGAAGCAGTACTACAGTCGGGGCCCTGAAGAAGGAACCCTGTTCGTTGGGGAGGGGCCCCGCGTTCCTTCGTTGTTTCCCAGTTTGCCCCACGTTTTCCTTAGGGCTTCGATACGGCATCGAAGTTTACCTGATGGGAAAAAGGGGCCTCGTGTCTTATTTAGGGTTCCTTAGGTCAACGCCTCGACTGTAGCTCTACGGCCGCCAGACTTACATCCCCCGGATGTCTCGCCAGAAAAGGGGAGGCAGCCGAGCCGCGCCGACGCGCTCGCCGACGGCCTGCCGCTGCGGCCTCCAGCAGCCGACGGGGCCCGCTCCCCGGGGGGGAGGCAAGACCCCTCGGTCTGCACGAACGAGATGGGTACGGAAAGAATGGGTACAATGCCCAACAGCAGTTCCCGTTCATTTTGAACAGGACTCGCTGTCCGCGCCGCCGCGGCCTGTGTCCATTTGAGACAGAAGGCCGCCCGCCCAACAGCGGCCGCTGTTGGTTCGGGACAACATTTGCTGTTGGGCATTGTACCCATTTGTTCCGTACCCATTTCGGGCGTCCAAATTCGGGGGCCGGCATCCAGGAACGCATCTACCTCTCCGACGTGCCAGCCCACGGCACCGAAAAGAATTCGAATCAATGCTTCAGATGCCCATCCAAATTCTCAGCAGACGCCCACGCCTCAACGGCGGCCATCGCAATTTACCGCCGATGATCCACATGGCAAGCGGCCGCGGACGCAGTTTTCTCCAGAGGGCGGCGGAACTCTGGCTTCATTTTCTTCGCCGCCAACACCTACGGCAACGACCCTGCTGCAGCCCCTCTTCTGGGAATGATGGTGTTTCTTCCTACTTGAATGCGCCCTCGTCAATTTCGGCAAGGTCACCACTGCATGTCCCCTCTGGGACTCGGAGTCCCCATACTGCCCACGACGGCCCGCGGGCCAAACGACCGCGGCACGACCCTGCCAGCGGCGACGACGCTGGTGGCGACGCCGACAAACCCATGGAATCGGACACCACGCCCGACCCCGTGCAACTCCAAGTACGGTAGGTTCATGCGGCGTTGGCGCGCCGGCTACGACAGCGAAGACGTTCAAGGTTGAATTCTGTGACGCGGACGCATCGAGGGACACGGCGACGCCATTGGACCCGACGGAATTCAACCTTGAACGATCGGAGCTGCGATCGATTCAAGGTTGAACGATCGACGAGGTGTCAAAAACCTCTGCGCGTGCCAACGCCGCACGAACCTATTGTATGCACTATCAAAGTCACTAGCCTCCCCAAGGCCCGCCTGACCACCATCCTGTCCCCCCGAGACACGATGGCAGCTGGCACTGCGTGCCTGCAGGAGATCCGCCGGCGGGAGCTTCGCCCCAGAAGGGTCCTCCGCCTCGCCACGAGCCTCGGTTGGAGAATCGCTTGCTCCGACCCCCCCCCCTGCCACCAGGGGCGCCACCGCCGCTGCGCGCCAAGGGGGGTGCGCCATACTCTGGCGACGCTCACTGGGCCGTGTCCACGTTGTCCGAGACACGATGCTCGGGCACAGGATGGTGGGTATTCGCACGGCACACGCTACTGTCCTCTCGACCTACGGCCCCGCCGAGCTCGACCGCGACTGGTCCCACCGCAGTTTCATCTTCTTTCGCGCGCTCGGCCACCTCGGCCACCCAATCTTCGTCGGTGGGGACCTGAACTGGCGCCCCACCTACGCAGGGGTCATCGGACACGGCTGGCGCCTCGACACCACCGCCGACGGCTCACCATCAACCACGACTACGGTGAATACTTGCCCGCCGCGCGCCCTGTTCCGAGGAAGCCCCGACGCCAGGCCACCATTGCACACCAACACCACGCTCTTGGCTGGCATTCCGCACCACGGCTTCGCCAGCTACACGCTCAACGCCCCGCACACGGAACAAACCACCCACCGCCTCCGACGGACCGCAACCTACTCCCCAGCCCGCGACGCTCCTCCCGAAGAGAGAGCTCTCATGCAGAAACTGGTTGATTTCGAATTTGGCCCTCCCCTGATTTCCGACGACGACGACAGCAACCCGCCGCTCACGGACCGATGGGACTATTGGCACCTACGCGCCGAACAGGCGATGCCAGTGGCAGTTGACCGTGGCTGCATGCAGCTCGACCAACTCGCCGAACGGCCCAAGGGCTCCAAGCCCACGACTCGACGCACCTCGCACTCACCAGCACACCGACCAGACCAGTCGATAGCGCTCCGACGCCTGCCGCGCCTCCACAGGGCCCTCGCAGAACACCTGCGCCAGGGAGGCCGAAGCGACGACTACCTCACGCCGAGGCACCACCGTTCGGTAGCCCAAGCGGCCCTCGACGGCATCCTCAACGTGCAAGCCTGCGGCATCCCATGCTACTCCGACGCCCCCCACTGGATCTCCCAGGCGACCTCGGCGGAGCAAGCCCGTCTCCAGGACGGGGCTAAGCGCCAATGGCGACAGAGATTCGCCACCTGGAGCAACGACCTGGCCCATTACGACCCCCATGTTCAAGGCCACGCCGCCGACGCCCGCCATGAGCGTCCACGACATGCGCCAGCAATGGCATGACCGATTGTGCCCCGACAACTACGACGGCGACGCGCACCACCAACACTGGAAGACCTATGCCGCGGACACCGTCTTCCCGAAATCCGACAAGGCCTCCGACTGGACACCCACCTGGGACCAGTTCCGGGAAGCCATCCAACGCGCCAAGGGTTGCCTTGGGCTTGACGGCTGGAGCTGTAAGGAGCTCCGCGCTCCGGCCCACTGGTTCCCCGCCATCGTCCGCGAGCTGTTCGACCTCTGGACTGCCACGTCCACAGCAGCTGTCCAAACCAAGGGCCACCTCCCGCCCGACCTCCTCTCCAGGGTCTTCCCCTGGAGGGTAGCAGGGGTGCCCAAGGGGGAAAGCGACACCCGGCCGATCTCGGTCGGCTCGGTACTCCTCAGAGTCTGGCTCAGGTCCCTGTCCCGAGCCGTGCCTGAGCCGCCAGACAATCAGCACGCCAACCGCTCTGGTGCCAGCGTCACCCACGCCATAGCCGCCTGGCTATCCGACTGCGCAGACTCTTCCGACGGAGTGGAAATGGACCTGTCACGGGCCTTCAACAACATCGGTCACGAGCTAGCCCAAGAAAGCCTCATCCAGAGCGGCCTGCCAGACCTCGTGGTCTACACCTGCCGCGCTGCGTGGTCGGGCCCCCCCCACTGCTCCCTCATGGGCATGACGGCGCCACCGATCCACCCACAGCGGGGCCTCCCGCAAGGGGACGCCATGGCCCCAGCCACGATGGTGGCTTGCCTCGCCCCTTGGCAGCCCCTATCCTCTGGCCACGCCTTCATGGACGATCGCGCGATTGTCTCCACCTCGCCGGGCGCGCTGGCCACCGACATTGCAGATACTCAGAGCTTCGACCGACGAGTGGGCTTTGTGGAAAACATCGGCTAACGACAACACTGGTCCGACCAAGACGTCGTTCCACGACGCATCGAGCATCTCGGAGTGCTCGCAACACCGACCGACTCCAGCTTCGGCATCATTCCACGCCAAGGGTGGGCAGAGCTAGAGACCTCCATCGCCGTGCTGGCCTCCATCCCCGGCAGCAACCAGGTTCGCCTCAAGCTCGCCTTCGCCTACATCCGTCCTTCGTGGCACTGGGCGATCCCACTGGTCATCCCGCCGCCCATCAAGTGCGCCAGGACCCTGGCGCGAGCCGTCTGGCACACCGGTTGTACCTGTTGGTGCCATGGGAGGTGGTGGGCCCAAAATGTATTACTTCATCCAGTGTATTACGCTGCTATCTTCGCTTTCAAGAACATTGTAGATCCTAAGCTGAAGTGGTTTGTGCTTTTCCCCACATGTTTCGTGGGGGTCTGGTTTTCTTCCCTGCCACGGCGCACCCGCGTCTCCTCCTCCCCCCTCCCCTTCTCCTTCTCGCAGCTCAGCTCAACTCAGCACAGCACAGCACAGCACAGCACGGCACAGCACGGCACAGCTCAGCTCACCGCACAGCAGCACAGCACAGCACAGCACAACGCCACAGGGGGTGCGCTGGGGGTGGGGGCCCTATGCATTGTAGGCTCCCAGGGCGTGGCAGGCGTGGCATATCCTGGGCGCCGACACCAGAGGGGGTGCGCAGGGGGTGGTCTCTCACCGCGGCCGCTATCCGTGACGGTCGTCCAGGGCACAGCAGGCATGGCATATTCTCGACACCATAGGGGGGGCGCAGGGGGTGGTCTCTCACCGCGGCCGCTATCCGTGACGGTCGTCCAGGGCACAGCAGGCATGGCAGATTCTTGACACCATAGGGGGGGCGCAGGGGGTGGTCTCTCACCGCGGCCGCTATCCGTGACGGTCGTCCAGGGCACAGCAGGCATGGCATATTCTCGACAC
Source organism: Prorocentrum cordatum (assembly GCA_963575745.1). NCBI lineage: Eukaryota > Dinophyceae > Prorocentrales > Prorocentraceae > Prorocentrum > Prorocentrum cordatum. Next base: position 6,352 of record CAUYUJ010010970.1, on the reverse strand, counting down.
CATAGGGGGTGCGCAGGGGGTGGTCTCTCACCGCGGCCGCTATCCGTGACGGTCGTCCAGGGCACAGCAGCATGGCCATAGGGGGTGCGCAGGGGGTGGTCTCTCACCGCGGCCGCTATCCGTGACGGTCGTCCAGGGCACAGCAGGCATGGCATATTCTCGACACCATAGGGGGTGCGCAGGGGGTGGTCTCTCACCGCGGCCGCTATCCGTGACGGTCGTCCAGGGCACAGCAGGCATGGCATATTCTCGACACCATAGGGGGTGCGCAGGGGGTGGTCTCTCACCGCGGCCGCTATCCGTGACGGTCGTCCAGGGCACAGCAGGCATGGCATATTCTCGACACCATAGGGGTGCGCAAGGGGTGGTCTCTCACCGCGGCCGCTATCCGTGACGGTCGTCCAGGGCACAGCAGGCATGGCATATTCTCGACACCATAGGGGGTGCGCAGGGGGTGGTCTCTCACCGCGGCCGCTATCCGTGACGGTCGTCATGGCCAGCATCCGTGACGGTCGTCCAGGGCACAGCAGGCATGGCATATTCTCGACACCATAGGGGGTGCGCAGGGGGTGGTCTCTCACCGCGGCCGCTATCCGTGACGGTCGTCCAGGGCACAGCAGGCATGGCATATTCTCGACACCATAGGGGGTGCGCAGGGGGTGGTCTCTCACCGCGGCCGCTATCCGTGACGGTCGTCCAGGGCACAGCAGGCATGGCATATTCTCGACACCATAAGGGGGTGCGCAGGGGGTGGTCTCTCACGGCCGCTATCCGTGACGGTCGTCCAGGGCACAGCAGGCATGGCATATGCTCGACACCATAGGGGTGCGCAGGGGGTGGTCTCTCACCGCGGCCGCTATCCGTGACGGTCGTCCAGGGCACAGCAGGCATGGCATATTTTCGACACAATAGGGGGTGCGCAGGGGGGGGGTCTCTCACCGCGGCCGCTATCCGTGACGGTCGTCCAGGGCACAGCATGCATGGCATATTCTCGACACCATACGGGGGTGCGCAGGGGGTGGTCTCTCACCGCGGCCGCTATCCGTGACGGTCGTCCAGGGCACAGCGGTATCGGCGGGACAGCGGCCACCAACATTATTTCTCACATGCTTCATTTCAGCTCTCATCACTTCCTCCATAATAAAAGGTATGTGGGGTTCATCGGTAGCGTAATTGGAGCATCCGATCGCTACTCATGCAACTGCGTTGGGTCTCACCTACCGACGTTTCTCTCCTACGCAAGGAGTTCAAGTGGAAGCCAATCCCACCGACGATCACAGTGTGCTGAAAGCGGTGGAGGAGCACGTGGACGACTACTGGCGCTTCTGGTCGGGGTTCTCCAGTGCTTTGCACGTCCTGCGAGTTATCGCACGCATCCACTGACTACAAGCAGTGGTTCCTACGCGGCACGACGCGGAGGAAATCTCCGACGTCGACGTCGAGATCTGCTCGGCCATGGCCTGTACGCGCCGGGTGGGTACACTCAGCGACACGGACAAGACACTTCTCTCGATCCTTCGCTCTGGTGCCGTCACCAGCGAGACTCGCAGACGAACCGGGTTCGCATGCAAACACTGCGGTGCAACTACCCCATCGTTTCGCCATGTCTGGGCTGAGTGCCCGAGGTGGCACCATGTTCAGAACAGGAAAAACACATAAACACAATTTGTTTGGAACGCGTGACGGGTGGAAAGGCCGCCCACCAGCAACTGGCAGTCCTCTGCCTGCGTGCCAGAAGAAATCCTCGCGCGCTCGCAACGGGGCGTGGGAAAGGGGGTCGGGAAGAGAGCGCGAGTCTCCTTCCAAAGAAGCCCCTTCGATAGGCGGCGAACAATTTTTTCCTGATCATATGCCGCACGGCCAACCGAACGAACGAACAACTGTCTCGGCGCGCAGCGTTAGCTTCGCTTGCGCGCATCCTGGCTTCCTTCCGTTGCTTCCTTCGCTTCTTTCTCGCCCTGTCCCGCCCCCCCTTCCTTTCCAGCTCGGAGCTGCCACCGCGCGCGAAAAGCGCAACCCAAAGGGCGTTGCTGTAATTCCTTTGTGTGGCACGAAGTCTCGTGTAATTCCTGTGTGCACGGTCTGGTTACATTGCCAACGCGGGGGGCACACAAAGGAATTTCATTTGCGTGCGATCATTTTCGCCGTCCCCACAAGAGCACGCGCGATTCCTTTGTGTAGAGCTTGTTTTCCCGCCTCGAGGAGCGCACGTGGCCTGGCGCTACAAACACAAGGCCGCGGCGCCTGGCAGTGCGATGCAGCTGCGCCGGGTACCACGCCCAAAACGATCCTACGTGGATTTTGGCACTTATGCCGAAATCGCGCTGGCAGCTGGCCAGCCACATCGTCGGCTCTGCATGCCCGCGCGCGCTACTGCGTTCTGCTGCCGCGACGCGTGCTGCTGTCAACGGATGAACAAACTGACGTTGCATGGTGATTTTGGTTGTGCCAAACCACCATGAAATGTGTCTGCTGGTAGAGGAGCTTGGGATCTTGTCGCCGCCGAAAGCGCTGCCACACCATACATGTCAATTGCATATTATGGCACCGCCGTGCATCAACCTTGGTTTGAATCGCCAGGGATCCGGTGGCATGGGTGCACATGCGTTGCGTCGTTGGTGGTGCCAAAACCCGTTGTGTGAAATTATTGTGTGTGTCTTTTTCTTCTGGCTCCTACATGCGAGATCCAACATCGGAACTCGCTACATGCTTCCCGACAGTTTCTGGACATGTGCTCCTAGGTGTACAGCGAAGTCGGGATGGGTTACTTACGCTCTTGCTGATACCCCAGAGGAGCGGACTCGAATGCTTTTGGCCTCTTGCTCGTTAGGCATTATGATATTGGCGAGCGGAAATGAAGACACTCTTACTGATGCTACCCCGCTACCTTTTTCTAAAAGACGGCGTTTTGGTAACAGGAGTGTAGACTAACATCTTAAGTTTGGATCTATCCCACACGCCAGGGTGTTCCGTTTCAACTTCTCTCTCTCTCTCTCACTCTCTCGGACGCGGATTGTCACGGGAGTTTTCGTGGACGGAGCCATCGAGTTTGCCAAACGTGACCGCACGATGCAGATCCAGAAGAGAGCAAGGGAGATGGCGTACCACGAGGGAAACTTGCTAGCCCTACTGCAGGCGATCGACCACGACGGAGACAATTTGGTGTCCGCCGCGGATTTCAAGATCGCGCTGCAGCGAGCAGAAGTTCGAGAGTTCATCTCGGCCATGCAGGTCGAGATCAGTGACGCCCACGCCTTTTTCGACCTGCTCGATGCAGACAGCAGCGGCGAGGTCGACATCGTGGAGTTCGTCACGGGCATGCAGAGGCTCCGAGGAGAGGCGAAGAGCGTCGACATCCACATGATGGTGCACGAGAACAGGCCACAGGGCTGTCGAAGAAGGATGCAGGCGGCGGAGGGGAGAAGGCCGAGGAGAACGTGGACGCGGAGAATGAGGAGGAGGAGGAGGAGGAGGAGGAAGAGGAGGAGGAGAACGCGGAGGAGGAAAATGAGGAGAACGTGGAGGAGGAGAAGGAGGAGGAGAATGAGGAGGAGGAGAAGGAGGAGGAGGACCAGAGTACGCCAAAGATGCATAGGCGATGCTGCAATGCACGCCCCCCCGTCCCGAGCTCCTTCCTCACACTCCCCCACCGGCCCCATCGTGTCCACTGCAAGATGCGTTCCCCGCTGAAAGAGGCGAGCACCGTTGGGCTCAGGGCTGGACCGAAACGGTGTTTTTGGCGATTTCGGGGGCCGTTTTCGTTTCGACTTCGTTCTGCGATAGAAGTGGATTGAAGGCAAAACGAGGGAAAGCGAAAACATAACGAAAACGAAAGACACCGTTTCGGTTCAGCCCTGGCTGGGACGGGCCCGCCATTTTGGCGAGGGCCCCTCTTTGAAAAGGAACCGCCTTGCATGCTACCAGCGCGTAGTCAGGAAGGCGATACGCTTCAAGGAGAGCCGGTGGAGCCGATGCGTTTCAAGGCCTCTTCTCTTCTCACCCGTGGAGCCGATACGTGTCAAGGAGATGTCGCATCGCACCGGCAGTGCGTCCGCAGCGGGCCGTTTCGCTTCCAACATGCACCTACAGTCGGGGCCCTGAAGAAGGAACCCTTTTCGGACCGAACCGAATTCATTCAGAACCGAACCGGCGAGAACCGAACCGAACCAGAACTGGAACAGAACCGGAACCGGACGGCCCCTGAACCGAACCGACGGGAACCGAACCGAACCCCTTTCCCCTCCGGTCCGGACCCCAGGACCCCGATGACCCCCAGGACTCCGGGACCCCGATGACCCCAGAACCTCTCGAATCGACCCCGATGACCCCCAGGACCCCCCTGGACCCCCGGGACCCCAAGACCCCAGGACCCGACGGGGGTCGCAGCCCCGAGGGGGGTCGCAGCCCCGAGGAGCGTCGCACCCGCGAGGGGGGTCGCACCCACGAGGGGGGTCGCACCCGCGAGGGGGGTCGCACCCGCGAGGGGGGTCGCACCCGCGAGGGGGGTCGCACCCGCGAGGGGGGTCGCACCCGGGAGGGGGGTCGCAGCCGCATGTGGGCCCAATCCCAACCCACTGGGCCCAATCCCAACCAACTGGGACCAATCCCAACCAGTGCGAAAAGCAAACTGGGCCCAATCCCAACCATCTTGGGATAGCCCCACAATAGGATTTTAATTGTAGAGAAGCCCAAGACGACTGCGAAGACCAAGTGACACTCCTTATGTCAACGCAGAGGATCTGGAAGCCAACATGCGTGCTCGAGTTGGAATTGGTCTCAGTTTTTGGTCTGCGCACGAGCACTACGTTAAGATGAGCAAGAGGGCACTGGAGCGTAAGCAAAAACGCACCGAATTGCATCGAAATATGCAAAGGGGTCCTCCTAGTAGTAGTAGTAGTAGTAGTAGTAGTAGTAGTAGTAGTAGTAGTAGTAGTAGTAGTAGTAGTAGTAGTAGCAGTAGCAGTAGTAGTAGTAGTAGTAGTTGTTGTTGTAGTTGTAGTAGTAGTAGTAGCAGTAGTAGTAATAGTAGTAGTAGTAAGTAGTAGTAGTAGTGGTAGTGTAGTGTAGTGGTAGTAGTGGTAGTAGTAGTAGTAATATTCGTAGACAGTGTAGTGTAGTAGTAGTAGTAGTAGTAGTAGTAGTAGTAGTAGTAGTAGTAGTAGTAGTAGTAGTAGTATAGTAGTAATAGTAGTCAGTAGTAGTAGTAGTACTGGTGGTGGTAGTAGTAGTAGTATGTAGTAGTAAGTAGTAATAGTATTGGGCGAAGTAGTGTAGTATAGTAGTAGATAAAAAGACGAATAGTAGTAGTAGTAGTGGTAGTAGTAGTAGTAGTAGTAGTAGTAGTGGTGGTAGCAGTAGTAGTCGTAATCGTAGTCGTAGTGGTCGTAGTAGTCGTAGTAGTCGTAGTAGCAGTAGCCGTAATAGTAGTAGTACTACTCGTAGTAGTAGTAGTAGTAGTAGTAGTAGTAGTAGTAGTAGTAGTAGTAGTAGTAGTAGTAGTAGTAGTAGTAGTAGTAGTAGTAGTAGTAGTAGTAGTAGTAGTAGTAGTAGTAGTAGTAGTAGTAGTAGTATTAGTAGTAGTTGTAGTAGTTGTAGTAGTAGTAGTAGTAGTAGTAGTAGTAGTAGTAGTAGTAGTAGTAGTAGTGGTAGTAGTAGTAGTAGAAGTAGTAGTAGTAGTAGTAGTAGTAGTAGTAAGACTAGTATTAGTAGTAGTAGTAGTAGTAGTAGTAGTAGCAGCAGTAAACTCTCGGAGGGAGAGCCGTAAACTCTCGGAGGAATCCAAAGGAATTCCGAAGGAGGAATCCAAAGGAATTCCGAAGAATTCCGAAGGAATCCTAAGGAATTCCAGGAGAATCCTGAGGAATTCCGAAACCATACTGAGGAATTCCGAAAGCATCCTAAGGAATTCCGAAGGAATCGTCAGGAATTCCGAAGGAATCGTAAGGAATTCCGAAGGAGTCTTAAAGAATTCCGAAGGAGTCCTAAAGAATCTTGAGGAATTCCGAAGGAGTTCTCCAGAATCCTGAGGAATTCCGAAGGAGTCTCAAAGAATCCTGAGGAATTCCGAAGAATTCGAAGGGATCCGGAGGAATTCCGAAGATCCCATCCGTGGTTGGAATTGGTCTCATTTTCGGTTGGGTTGGAATTGGTCTCATTTGTGGTTGGAATTGGTTTCTTTTCTGGTTCCAATTCGCTCCGAACGGTTGGAATTGGGACTAGTCGGTTGTAATTCGTTCCATTTCGGGTCGCAGCCCCGAGGGGGGTCGCACCCGCGAGGGGGGTCGCACCCGCGAGGGGGGTCGCACCCGGGAGGGAGGTCGCAGCCCCGAGGGGGGTCGCAGCTCCGAGGGGG
>CAUYUJ010010969.1:0-25483 GCA_963575745.1 Prorocentrum cordatum | reverse complement strand
TCCTCCTCCGCCTCCTCCTCCTCCTCCTCCTCCTCCTCCTCCTCCTCGCGCGTCTCCAGGGACGCGCCGGGTCCTCGGCTGGCCGAACTGCTCGCAGACCTCCTGACCCGAAAGCGAACTAAGCGGAACTGCGCCATGGCCGCTTCGGGACTGACGATAGGCTGAGATGGAGACGACATGGCTGCGAGGAGCCTCTGGGAGAGCGTCAAATTGAGCCTCTCAGGGTACAGATGGTCACGGATCGCACGGTGTATCATCTTCTGCGGGTGCAGCTGCTTGGTCGAGAGGGTCGGGTTATCATTCCTATCCTGCTCAAGACTCCTGAGGGCGGTAAGTCCTGCAGAGTACAACTTAGGATGGGCAGGGAAACCGAGACTCGCGTCTTCCAGGATCAGGGCAAGCGGTGGCTGTTTCCAGAGGCTCGACGGAAAGGCGCCAGCGAACACGGAGACGAAAGGGAGGTGAGTCCCGGCATTCCCCCTCAAGTCCTCGAGGGCCTCACGCCACGCGCTGAGCGTGAACAGCGCGGCTCGCACGAGGCTGGCGAGGCTGAGTGCCACCATGCTGGTCAGAGCAGGGCCATCCCGCTCGGAAGCTCGCATCCAGTCGGCATACTTGAGACGGGGGCGCGGCATATGGAACACCCTTGAGAACTGGACAAACTCCGCAGACAGCAACTTCTGAGGCGCGTGCGAATATTGAGCGAATATATGCGAGAACCGTGATGCAACGTTTATTGCGCGCATTGGCTGCGACTTCCGCGGCCATACCAGCCGCTGTGAGCTCGCGGCATCTGTGGAAGTACTTCCGTCGCGGCGCAAACCACTCGTTCCCGAGCACCCCAGGACCCAACCACATCCCAAGGTATTTAGCTTTGTCCTGACTCTGGAACGTCGACCATTCGGGCATGTTCAGCGGACGCCAGCGGAAGTACTTCAACTTCAGAAACTCGTTAAACTGCTGGCCCAAGAATATCAGGATGCACTTCGCGGCCTTCGAAACGAGGCAGGCGATGTCTCCCGCCTCCTTAAAGACAGCGCGCACAGAACGAAGGTGGCGAAGGTCTCGCACGACCATCTCCAGGTCGCCCGCGCAAGCTCTCGTTTTGCCGCGCCCAGGCACCTCCAGGACGTCTACGAAACGTCGCGGGAAAGGATCCAAGCCCAAGGAAACTAATGGACAAGAGCCAGGTCACCCCCGAGCAATGCCACTGAGGATCAGGAAGAGGTCAGACATTTCGCCCCCGAGACGCCCATGCAGACGACGTCGCGGCGGAGACTTTAGATAAGGATACCTTCGATGAGGAACCCACGGTCTCGTGACCGATGGGCGGCCAAACGCGGGCCACCCACCTCGCCTTGAAACAGCGCAGAGGCGCCGGGGTCTGGGCCCCAGGAAGACGTTCCTCATCCAATGCCGCCGCCGTAGTGCATACTAGCTCAATGCTTCTCATGGGGGGTCGGGGATCAGCATCGACGAGATCGCCGTCATCAACCCGGCCTGGGACATGGACGGGAAGTCGCGGCCGAAATCGAAGCACGCACGTAGAGGGTGCTTTTGGGGGGCCTCAAGACCAAGAACTCGCGCACGACCGTCCAGCTCGATAAATGTCGCCCCCGAAGTTTCCTGGCTGGGATCAAGGCAGGAAGGGACCGTTCTGGCCAAAGGTTGACAGATGGCACGAGTGATGATCTCGTTGTCAGTTTTCTTCAGCCCATGAGGCCGCGTCTCCGAGGCCCCCCGCGCCGCGCCAGACAAATCCCCCACCTCTTGGCCCTCGCCTATAGGGGCGCCGAGGGTGCGGTTGCAATCGGGCGGGGGCATCTCGCCCTTCAGCGCGGTCATCGCGCCGGCACAAAGCACGCCCAGCCAGCGCGGCGCCCGTTGCCAGGCAGCATAGGGCTGATCAGGGCCGGGAGCCGAGCGTCGCACGCGGCCCAACAGGGCCTCGAGGGAATCGCGCGCGGGAGGAGGGGCGTCATTCGCCTGCGCGCGCGGGGTGAGTCAGCAATAGTTACGCTGCTTTTCCCATTGAAATCCTTCTGCGCAAAAATCTGGCCCCAGCGCTCCACCAAGGCTGCTTTCATTGCGAAGTGTTCCGAGACGACGTGGCCCTGGGAGCCCCGAGTGCCAGCGAGATAGACACGCCGATCGAACGGGCTCCAGAGGGCCTCGGCACGACGCATCTTCCTGGCACGTTATCTCAGACGCCGTTGTTTGTGATGGTTGGTTCCCCTCGCAGCAGCACTGGAGACGCGGCCCCCGCTGCGCACCGCGACCGAGCGGTGGGGCCCTGCCGGCGGGATGGCGACGGCGGCAGGGCCCGCCAGCTGAACGCTCTGGGAGCAACGGCCGATCAAAATATGATCTCTGGCGAGCTGATGCGAGCGCTGAAGCTCGACTGCCAAATAAACGTCACCGCGAAAGACTGCGCGTGCAATGCTGCGCTGACGAGCTCTCGGGGCGGCGAAAGATGATAGCGCTCCTCGCATACCTCGCAGACACTCTGGGGGGGGTCGGGAGGAGCACGCCCAATCGCTTTCGTCAAAAACTCGGCGCAGTCCTTAGAAAAAATCCTTCGAGATCGGTCGACTCTTAGCCCGCGCCTGCTCCCTAGGACGGACGCGCGCAGTCGTCGCAGCGCGGTCTGAGATCCGCTTGGCCTGGAGAACTTCGGGGGCCCCCACAACCTCGCCGCCCTTGGAAAACTGGCTCAGAATCCACTCGGGAATGTTCACAAAAATACGAACGATCGTCGAAGGGCACCTCGTCCCAGGGCGGCAGGGGGTGGCGCCATCAGTCGCCACTTCGGCCAGGGCCCCAGGGCCCCCCTCTAAACTTTCGTCGGCGGGGTCGGCGGAGGAAGATGCAGGCCGCCGGGCAGAAGAGGGCGCAGTTCTTCAGCAGTAGAATTCGAATCGCCTGTGACCGACGCGATCTCACAGGGCAGGCCCCCTAGGGCTTCCAGACGAGAGGTAATGAAACGATCCAGGATACACAGTATCTGACTCCGAGACAAACCACGATTGCAAATGTTATAGTGCGCGATGCACGCGGCTCCGTTCGCCGCCGCAATCGCGGTAACCAGCGCGCGCCCATGCAGAAGCACAGAGGAGGAGAGGATCGGGGGAGAATCGCCGCACGTCGCCCCACGATGCTCAGCGGGGCCGAGATTAAAAGGGGGGCAACAACAACAGCAACAACAACAAGAAACGTAACAGCACCTCCAGAGCGAGAGCACTTGGGATGGAAAGAGGGTGAGAACGAGAAGGTAGAGGAGGGGTTGGAGTGGGAGGAAATCCTGAACACTATCAGCGATGCCTTGCACCTACTTCCCAGCCGTCTTTGCTCCAGGCCGAAGGAACTTCTCGAGGTGCGCACACTTGGCCAGCCGCGCGCGCTCCTCATGCTGATTGGGGGCCGCAGCGTTCCAAGTTGAAACTCGAAGAGGAACATCACCCCTGGGAAGGCCACTTCACAGGGTCTGGAACGTGCTAAACACTCCATTCAGAAGCCGCCGACGACGTCCGAAATGCAATGCAAATCCAGTTCTCAATATGGTCCCTCGCGATACCCTCCGGCTGGAGGTTGGCCATCGCGACCATGACATCTGGAATTTCCTGATCAGGCAGGGGGCGGACGTGGACCAGCGGCTTCCAGTTCGTCAAGACCGCACGTTTCTGCTTGTCCACGAAGAACGTGTCGTGGGGAAGATAATCGACAGCACTTTCTTGACGCTCTTCGCTGAAATCTCCCTCTGGATCTCCTCAGCTCTCCTGTCTGGGCCCACGTGGGTCACCGATGGTGTGTCGTCCACTGCCAGGCCATGGAATCGTCGCCAAGGTCCACCACGCTGAGTGGGACGCAATTGAGTGAGACAGCGTTGCGCTCTGCGACTGGCGAAGCCCACAGCACCTCGGAGTCGCAGTACAAAACGCTTTGCAGTGGGATCACCTTCAATCGTCCATTCTTCATCAGGAACATTCGCTTCACGAGGCCACGGGAGCAGGACATTGGCGACGTTACTCTTGGCGATCTGCTCCTGGATCCGCAGGATGATGACACGAGTTTCCACCTCACGAGAAAATGCCGATCCAGGCCCAGCCATGATGACACGCTCGGAAGCCGTAGCGCGGACGATGCCCAGCTCCTCGGCGAATTGCGAACGTAGTCTGGCCAGTTCACTCTCCATTGACTCCATTTTCGCGCGGTGAGTTGCCATCTGCTCCTCCACGGGTTACACACGCGCTGCCAAGTTGTCGATAGTTACATTGATATTGTTGCCGAGGTTGGTGCATGTCTGCGTGACTGTGTTCGTGAATGTCTGCCATGTCGTTTCCACCGTGTGCTTGACTTCGTTGGCCTAGTCCACGAACTCCCAGTGGATGCGCTCCACGTATGCACGCATGTCTTCCCCTTCGAGATCGTCACGTCGTGGAGTGAGAGGGTCACCACCGGGAGCAGCCAATGTTTGTCGTTTCGATGCTGGAAATTCCGTTCCGCCAGGTCAACGCTGTCTGCACCCGCAATGCTTCGCTCGAGAAGAGGACCCACAAGCAAGCGAGGGGAACAGCCAAAAGACTGAGGCGCAGAATGGTGGGAACGGAGAATGGGGCGCTGCGCCAGAACTCGAAAACCAGCTACGGACGAGCGCAAAGCTAATCGCTGATTCTCGGGCATCTATAGACCTTCACAACGTTTAGCCTTGAGCCAAAATGGCTACGGACCTCCTCTTCCTCCTCCTTTTCCTCCTCCTCCTCCTCCTCCTCCTCGGGTGCCATGCTTCGCACGCCAGTGGCTTCACCCCAGCATCCCCGTTTCACCGTATTTCGGCGACACGTGCGAGGGAGGAAGCGAGCAGGACAAGGCCTTCTCAGAAGGCGGCGGGGCTTCTCAGAATCCCTCGCGCCTTCTGAAAAGTTGTCTGCGTCCTCGAGGAATGCCGAGAAAACTCCTCAGAAGGCCCGGAGGCTTCCGAGCCTTCTGAGAAGGCCCGCCCCTGCTCACCTCCCCCCATGGGCTCGCCGCCGACCTCTTGCCGGCGCACCTCTGACGCGCACGGCTTCCGTCTGTCCGTCGCCCCCAAAACCCACCGACTCGGAACACCGAGGAATAAGGTCGAGGAGGAAGATCGAGGTCGGCTCGAGGAGGGTACTCGAATGTTCTCCGTGCTTGTTGGATGTTCTCGTGTATCCTGGGGAGGGTAACGCTTCTCGTGCACGGCCACATGGTTTCATCACCGCACCGCCCGGGGGGGCCCCCGATGCTCGAGCGGCCAGGGGGTGCGCGGAGCGAGGCCGCCCTAGCCTGCGGAGAGGGCCCAGGCGCGGTGAGGGCGCGGCCCCGCGCGGCCCTCCCGCGCGCGCGCCAGGGGGGCCTCCCCGCCCTCCTCGAAGAGCCGGCGCCGCTCGGACTCCTGGCGGGGGGGGGGGCCAACGGGCCAACCTTCCACCACCACCACCACCAACCACCATGGGTAGGACGGGGGAGGAGGGAGCATGGGAAGGCCCTCCTCCTCCTCCTCCTCCTCCTCCTCCTCCTCCTCCTCCTCTGCCGTCTCCTCTCCTCCCTCTCCTCCCTCCTCCCTCTCGTCATATCCTTCCCTCTACTCCCTTTCTTGTGTGCTCTTGTTGACTGTTCGTCGGCCGGAGTTCGGGACGCGTCCGGACCTACTGCGTTGCCAAACTTCGTACCTTTTGCACGTGGTCCAGCAAGAGGCTTCTCAAATCAGCATCAGGCAGCATGACTAATGAACCTCACCTCAGCAACTTAAACCAAGATGTCTACTGAAAGCACGGTCTGACATTGCCAAGAGGACGGGATGAGATTGCCCGTCTGCGTGATCAGAGTTTCGCCCAACTCTGCCACTGCGGCGCTCTTGGGCACGATGCAGAAGAATGACGAAAGATGCAGAGGAACTCAAGACGAACCGAATTGGAACCTGGTTCGAACCTGCTTTTCGAGGAAGTCCCACGCGAGACGCTCACGAGACTACTGTCTGGAACCGAGTTCGAGCCTGGTTCGAACCTGATTTTCGAGGAAATCCCGCACGAGATGCCCACATTTCTACTGTTTGGAACCGACTTCTGTTGTGTGTAACCGACTTTTGTTTGCAACCTGGTCCGAGCCTGTTTTAGGAAGCTCCACGCGGTTCGCCGTTTTGGAAACACCATCCCATCTAGCCTTATAAGAGCTCAATTTGGGGCACAAGCCCGAAATTGCCTGCCCCCCGCTGACGCAGCTCCGCTCCCGTCACATCGTACCAGGCTCCGCGCGCCTAACGGAGCACCTCCGATCCACTCTGCGCTAGCCTGTCAAAAAGGATTAGGAGGAGGAGGACGAGGAGGAGGAGGAGGGAGGAGGAGGAGGACAAGCTAGGTGCGCGCGCGTCGTATCTGACGTCCTACCCCTCCCCATCCCTTACTATGGCGTAGATCCCCCTCTAGTCGCACAGTCGGATGTCGAGCAGGGCAATGATCCCGAGAGGGTGCGCGATGCATCGTAGAGCACGGCGTAGCAGGGTGTAGAGGAGCACGGCAGAACGTATTAGGTCATAGCATGGCGTGGCGTTGCGTAGTGAAGAATTGTATCACGAAGCATTGCAACGCAAAGAATGGCATCGCACAGCGGTTCATAACAGAACATGGCATAGCATGGCGTTGAAAATCAAAGCGTAGCATTGCATAGCACGGCATGGCACTGTGTAGTCAAGCCCTGCATATCTTAGCATTGCAGCTGAAGGCATTGCACAGCGGAACACCACATAGCATTGCATTCCATGCGACGGCATGGCACTGGAAAAAAAGACGCCAGCGCTGCAGCAGGAGCACGATTCGGAACGAGCGGAAGCGCGGAAATGAGGCCAACGCTGCAGCGGGAGCACGACTCGGAACGAGCGAAGCGCGGAAATGAGGCCAGCGCTGCAGCGGGAGCACGATTCGGAACGAGCGAAGCCCGAAAATGAAGCCAGCGTTCAGCGGGAACAACATGTTGAAAAAAAGCCAAGCGAAAACCCAACTCCTGGGAATCCTGTGTAAAAAGGCAGTACGCGGAGGGGGGCCGAACAACTTCTGGACGTCATCAGGGGAGAGAGGAGCAGTACTCAGAATGTTTAATTGTGGAGGAGGAGGAGGAGGAGAAGGAGGAGGAGGAGGAAGAGGAGGAGGGACTCCCTATCCTCCATCTTCCCACGTCCTTCCCATGGTAGTGGTGGTAGAAAATCGACCGATCAGGGGGGAGGGAACGCCGCGGCGAGCAAGACGGTGGGGGTTGTCCCTTCGGGCACGTCAGATGCCTGGGCACCCTGACCTCGGATCTTTTCGACCGGCATCGGGGTGCGACTGGGAGGAATGGGTATAAGGAAAAGGTAATGGAGGAGGAGGAGGAGGAGGAGGAGGAGGAGGAGGAGGAGGATCGGACGCCCACAAATTAGAGGAATCGCAAATGTTGTTGAGAAGCCCTGGCCACTCGAAAACTGGCGCCGCGCGGGGTTGCCCAGGCGTTGCCCATTTCTCATTATTTCATCACCCTCCTGCCAGTTACACCCCCGTCGTCACCCCTCATCCCCATCCTCCTTTCCTTCCCCATCCTCATCCTCGTAATCATCACCCTCACCCTCCTTCTTTCTCCTTAACTTTGTCTTCCTCCGCCACGCCCTCCTCGCCGTACCCCGTACCTCCCCCTGCTGCTGGGTTACCCACTCCTGCTGCCGGGTGTTCCGTGGGCTGGGAGACGAAGGCCTTCGAGAACCTGACGAGCCCTCCGACATCCCTCCGAGACGACGACGACGACGACGACGACGACGACGACGACGATGACGAGCACGAGCAACAGAGAAGCCCGCTCCCTCAGAGCTCGATCGGTGAGCCTGTACGTGGGCGCCAGCAGGATCCACAGGTCGTCGAACGCATCCACCACCTCGTCGACCTGGGCCACGTGTGGCCGGCTGGACGTCGAAACCCTGCCAGCTTCCAGCCCCCCCCCCGACAGGACGCACCGTGCATAGGCAGGCCTGCCATAACATCACTGCTGCACGGGAGAGGGGAGAAGAGGATGAGGAGGAGGAGGAGGAGGAGGAGGAGGAGGAGGAGGAGGAGTAAGAAGAGGAGGAGGAGGAGGAGGAGAGGAGGAGGAGGAGGAGGAAAGAGGATGATGAACCCAGGAATCCAGGAGAAGGAGGAGGAGGAGGAGGAGGAGGAGGAGGAGGACAGGCAGGAGAAGGAGGAGCAAGAGCAGGAGGATGAGGAGGAGCCCCTGCTCCACGGACATCCGTGGAGGACCCTGGCCGCCTCCAGAAGCCCACACGGAGCCAGCGCACGCCTGGACCCCTCGGCCGATCCTCGATCCTGGCGAGGAAACGGGCGGTCCTGGCCAGACCCGCCCTGGACCCTGGGCTCCTGACCACTACCACAGGCAGGACGGGGGAGGAGGGAGGATGGGGAGGTCCTCCTCTGTCTCCTCCTCTTTCCTCTTTCCCCTCCTCCTCCTCCTCCTCCTCCTCCACCTCCACCTCCTCCTCCTCCTCCTCCTCATCCCTCTGTTAGCGGTGGTGAAAAATCGGTGGCACATTAGTGGAGGTGGGAAGGCGGGAGGACGAGCCAAGAGATCTGGTGTCGTGACTTTTCTTAGAAACGGTCCCCAGAGCTCGTCGACGCCGTTCCAGGGACCACTTTCCCATCCCGGATCACTGCTGGCGGCCCCAAGACGGCATCTGGGCGCCGAGAATGGCAAACGCCGCGCCTTGATGGTGCTTTCGACTGGTTGGAGGTCTGGGAGGAGGAGCAGGAGGTGGAGCAGGAGGAGCAGAGGGAGGAGGAGGAGGAGGAGGAGGAGGGAGGAGGAGGAGGAGAGGAGGAAGGAGGAGGGAGGAGGAGAGGAGGAGGAGACAGATTAGAAAGGATTTGAAAGGAGGGCATGCGGAGGAGGAGGGGAGGAGGGGAGGAGGAGGAGGAGGGGAGAAAGGAGGAGGAGGAGGAGGAGGAGAAAGGAGGGCACGAGGGGAGGAGGGGAGGAGGAGGAGGGAGGAGGAGGAGGAGGAGGAGGAGGAGGAGGAGGAAGGAGGAGAAAGGAGGTGGGAGGTCTGGGAGGAGGAGGAGGAGGAGGATGAAAAGGAGGAGGAGGAGGAGAAAGGAGGTGAAAGGAGGAGAAAGCAGGAGGAGGAAAAGGAGGAGGAGGAGGAAGAGGAGAAAGGAAAGAGAGAGGGGGGCCCGAGAAGGCCGAAAGGGGGGGCGGCTGGCAACCTTCGCGGCAACGAGCGGGTCGGCAGGGTACAAGGGGCGCCCGTCGTAGGTGGCCAACTTGCCGACGTACCTCCGCGGGTCTGGCGGGCCCCTCCTCTCTCTCTCTCTCATTATCTTCCTCCTCCTCCTCCTCCGCCGTCTCCTCCTTCGTTCCTTCTCCTTATGAATAACTTCTCCCAGTCGCACCCCGAGGAAGGATTTTAGGGCGGGCTGGGCGTTTCGCCTGAGACTTCCTCACCACTTATGACCCTGAAGCTTAGAACATGGCACCAGTTTCACAGATGGAGGGCGAGTCGGTTTTAAAATGTGGCTCTCGCCTTTACGCCAGGCACATTCGTTTCAAACATGTGCAAGAGTTTCACAGATGGAGCGCGGGTCGTTTTCAAAATGTGACTATCGCCCTAGCGCCGCGCACATTCGTTTTCAAAATATGCAAGAGCTCCACAGATGGAGGGCGGGCCGATTTTTGTTTAATTCCCTACCTAGGCTCTGCCTAGAAGGGTTCTTACTCGGTATGCTTAAAGGGGCGGGCAGTGTTCCTCGCCCCGGGCGGTTCCCCCGGCATCCGCTCCGCGGTTCCCCCAGTGACGTTCCCTTAGCTTAGCGTTGCTTATCTCATATTAGCTTAGCTTATTTCATCTTAGCTTAGCTTAGCTTCATCTTAGCTCAGGTTTATCTTAGCTTAGCTTACCTTCATCTTAGTTTCGCTGAGCTTTAGCAGAGCACAGCACAGCATAACATAGCGTAGCATAGCCAAGCATAGCATAGCATATCATAGCGTAGCATAGCATAGCATAGCGCAGCATAGCATAGCATAGCATAGCATTGCATAGCATAACAAAGCATAGCGCCGCTTAGCATAGCATAGCATAGCATAGCTTAGCATAGCACAGCGCAGCCTGACATAGCATGTATTAGCATAGCATAGCATAGCATAGCACAGCATAGCATAGCATAGCATAGCGCAGCATAGCATAGCGCAGCATAGCATAGCATAGCATAGCATAGCATAGCGCAGCATAGCATGGCATAGCATAGCATAGCATAGCGTAGCATAGCATAGCATTGCAACTAATGCTGCTTTCCTAGGCGCTACAACTTCTAGGTAGGGTCGCACTGGGGTAATGTGGCTCTCGCCTTAGCGCCGCGCACACTAGTTTTCTAAATGCTAAAATAGCTTCACGGATTGAGGGCGGTTCCATTTCAAAATGTGGCTCTCGCCTTAGCGCCGCGCACATTCGCTTCTTGAATGTGCAAGAGGTTCACGGATTCCCACGATCAGCGTACTAGAAACTGCGTTTTGAAAGGATTCAGGATTCTGAGGGTGCAATTGTTACGTTGATTCGTGGTGCTGAAGTCCCAGGAATGGCGTTCTGGCATGATTCAGGATCGTTAAGACGCAACAGTCAAGTTGATCCGTGGCGTTGGAATCCCGAGAACAATGTTTTGGCATACTTCAGGGTCTTCAAACGGATGTCTTCCAACGAGGCAGTTCCCTCACTGGAAATTAACCGTTGTAGGGGCCTGTGAAGAGGGAGCTTGAAGGGAGGGTTTATTCCAACATCGTTGATCACTCTTGGGTTCACACTGGTCCTCCTCCTCCTCCTCCTCCTCAACCTCCTCCTCCTCCCAAATCACTGGATCACTGGATCAAGGGATGAGATAAGCTGGCTGGATCACTGGATCAGCTGGATCACTTGGATCAGCCGGCCGCATTACTGGATTGTCGTATCAACTGGATCAGCCAAATCGCTGGGTCTCCTGGCCAGATCACTGCATGAGCGATCAACCGGCCAAATCACCAAATCACTGGATCACCAGACCAGCCGGCCTGATCGCCGGATCAGCGGATCACCAGATCACCCGACCAAATCACAAGATCACTGGATCACCGGATCAGCCGGCCAGATCACTGGATCACCAAATCAGCTATCCAGATAACTGGTTCACCAAGAAGCCGCCGGGAACCAACGGAAACGCCCAAAGCCTTGACACTCGAGACTAACCTCCCCTTACGTTGATCATGAAGAGAAGCCCCCACAGCGTCCCGAGGCTTGAAAATCGTAGAGATCCAACGAAAACGCTGGAAAGCCTCGAACCTCGAACCTAAGCCCGCCTAACGTTGTCACTGAAAAGGAGCCCCCAGAGCGTCCAACGAAAACGCCCGAAAGCCTTGTGCCTCGATTTTACGTCGGCCAGACTCTGAGCGACGGAGCATGTAGGCGTTCGCGATCAAAAAACAACGCTCGAACGCAATGCGCGATAGACCTGCGACCTTTGTACGGATGCCCCGGGTGTTGGCAAAGTGCGTGCCCTGGAAGGAAGAAGGGAGGCGACGAGGTGAGGAGGCAGATAGAAGCCCTCTCGGGCGTAGAGGAGGCATCTGGCAAGGAGCCTTACTGAGCGAATCTCGACCTCCCCCCCTTCGGTGGCAACTCATGGGAGACTCCCGTACAATCTTGTCGGCTCTTGCGAATCGGCACTAATCGACGCTAATCGACGCTAAATCGACGCTAACCGACGCTAAATCGCAGCAATCTCACCGACTCCCAGACTCTAATTGACGCTGATCGATGCGAAAGACAGAATCACGAGGATACACGCGGCTACCATGATCTGCTGCCGAAGAAGCCCCCTCGGGCGTAGAGGAGGCATCTGGCAATGACCCTTACTGAGCGAACCTCGACCTCCCGTACATACACAGTATATTCGAACCCTGTGGCCCAAGATGCCCCCCAGACCCCCCGAAAGTAATATTGATGGCGTGGCGACGGGGGGGGCGTGAGTGGACAGAAACATCCGAACCCCAGAGCACCGCCTCTACTGAGATCAACATCGATGTCGGGGGCGCGGGGTGATTTAGAATCCCCCTCGAATGTGTAAGGGTTCGAATATATTGTAGATCTACTGTCCCCCCCTAACGTTGCCCCTGACCCTCCTTCTCCTCGACCTCCCCCTCCTTCTCCTGCGCCTCTTCCTCATCCTCCCGCTCCTGCTCCCACTCCTCCTCCACCTCCTCCTCCTCCTCCTCCTCCTCCTCCTCCGCCTCCTCCTCCTCCTCCCTCCCGCGCCTCCCGCGCGCTGGCGCGGCCTGAGTATGGCCTTCGTCTGCGCCAGCGTCGTGGGCTTCGGGCCCCGCGGGTCCAGCACGAGCACGGGAAGCTGCCCTGTTCGGGAGCGCCGCCGTGGCCGTGTCGCCTCTCTCGTCGCTCGCCGCCTCTCGTCGCTGCCGCCGCATAGGAGAAACACATCCTGAGCAGAACAGCACGCAACGCAGCACGACGACGACGACGACGACGACGACGACGACGACAACGACGACGACGGCGACGACGACGACGACGACGACGGAGACGAGGCGCGCCAACGATCTGCGCCGAAGCACGGATCGGAGAGCAGGCCCACCACGGCAGCGGCGCTGCCGCCGATACCACCGCCGCCAAAAAGGCGAGGTTCCCGATCGAGGCATCCACACAAGTAACTCATGAATGAGGATTAGCATCGCGATGATGATGATGATGATGATGATGATGATGATGATGATGGTGGTGATGGTGATGATGATGATGATTATGAGTATGATGATGATGATGATGATGATGATGATGATGATGATGATGGTGATGATGATGATGTGATGCTTGACGGCTGTGATAATGCTGATGATGGCACTGCTTGATGGTGATGATGATGAACATGGTGATGATGATGATATGCTGATGATGATGATGATGGTGTTGATGATGGTGGTGATAGTGTGGTGCAAATAGTAGTGATGGTGATGACGATGGTGGTGATGATGGTGATGCTGATGTGAATATGACGATCATGATGATGATCACGATGACAACCAGGATGATGACGATAACCACTGACGACGGTGATGACGGGATATTACAAATGCTGCCGATGATCACGATCGTGATACTCCGAATCATGAGTACGGAACACGAGAACGACGATGATGACGATGACGATGGCGTTGGCGATGACGATAATGATGATCATGATGTTTCTGATGATGATGATGCTGGTGTTGATGATGATCTTGACCCAGTTAATTATGATGGTGCTAACGAAGCTGATGATGGTGATGATGATGATGACGAGGTGAGGTTGTGGGTGTAATGGTCCTTGTGCGGGGGGGGGCCTAGAGAAAACAATATCCCACTTACGATTGGAGAACAACTGTCTTGTTACCTGTAGGCCGATGCCCGCTTCGGATTGAACACGATAGGTGGGAGCCCTAGAGAGGGGCTCCAGACCAAGTCTTCCTTGCAGTTGTTTACTCGCATACGAGGCCCCAGCTCGAGGCATCCCCAACAAATTCTCAAAAATCAGGCTCCCACCCAAAGACTTCCCCAAAATTCATATGAACGAAGGTCATGTGATGCTGCTGATGCTGATGATGGTAATCATGATGAACGCCTTGATGATGATGATGGTGATCATGATGGTGATGGTGATGATAATGATTATCATCATCATGGCCATGGTATTGATCAATGTCGCGATCATGATCATGATCATGATCATGGTGATGATGGTGGTGATGACGACTACAGACCATCAGGTAACCTGGTACGTTTTAAGAGGCCAGCACGAAGTCTCAAATCGCACGAAAGGACCAGACTGTCGGTCCAGCCAGGCCAGGGGCCGTCGGCCCGGGCAGCCTGGGGAAAGGGGATGGGCGCAGCGTCGGACGCCCGAAAACGAATGCAGGACCCCCAGCAGACGTTGACGAGGGCCCCCGCTCGGGAGCATCAACGTCGCCTCGGACGTCGGATCAGGGTACGGATCCGCTACGGATCATATGCGGGTCCGATGCTTGCTGGACGGATCCTATGCGAATTCGATGGGTTGTGGACGGATCCTGTCGGACCGCTGCACCCTTGCAGAATATTACTTTTAAGCCTTATGGAGCAGGCGCGACAGGGGGGGGGGAAGGCGCCTTCTAGAATTTTACTCAGGCGCTCCTTCTAGAACTTTACTCAGGCGGCTCCTCCTAGACCTTTCCTCAGGCGGCTCCTTCCAGGACTTTCCCCAGGCGGCTCCTCCTAGAACTGTACTGAGCTGCTCCTCTGCTCCTCTGGGTTCCGACGTGTTGGCCGTCGCGCGTTCTGATCACTGGACCTCGCCGTCGCCCGCGTCATCGTCGTCGGCGCCATCTTGAGGTTCGGACCCCAGTCATGCGTTGATTCAATCACGCCTCCTGTCAAGGCGCATCGCACAAACTTTACCTGACTGTCTGTACTGATGACGGTGATGATGATGATGATGATGATGATGTTGATGATGATGATAATGATGATGATGATGACTAGGATGACGATGATGATGATGATGATGGTGGTGATGATGATGATGATGATGATGATAATGATGATGATGATGATGATGATGATGATGATACTGATGATACTGATGATACTGATGATACTGATGATACTGATGATACTGATGATACTGATGATGATGCTGATGGAGATGATGGTGGTGATGGTGATCATCATCGTCATAATCATCATCATCATCATCATCATCAGAATCATCAGCATCATCATCATCATCATCATCATAACCATCATCATCACCACCAGCATCAGCATCATCATCGTCATCATCGTCATCATCATCATTATCCTCAGCCTCATCATCATCATCATCATCATCATCAGCAGCAGCAGCATCATCATGGATGGTAAGCATGGTGGCGGTGACAACGACGACGACGGCGAACGATGAGGAGATACTCACGCGCAGGGTGTCTGGAGAAAACAATAACCCCACAGATGTGGGACAATAAAAACTCGACATCTGTTTTCTGCCTCCATTCTGGAGAATCTGTCCTCCAATATTTGGGGAGGCGTAGAAAGGGGGGTAGAATCAGAGGTGTGGTCGAATGAAAATCGCTACGGACGGCCCCATGGAAGAGAAAATCGTCAGCCTCAAGCTGGGTTCGTTCCCTAAGCCTACCTTGGGCTAAACCCCCACTGCGTATCAGGCAAATTATTTTCGTGACGACGACGTGCTTTGCTTCCGACACCGCGAGGATCGCTCAACCTTGCACCGCCAGATCGTTCCATGCCGGCCGACTGGGCCACTGGCGGCGTTCAACCTCGAACGGCCGCGGCGAGGTCGCTGCCGCATCGACACGGCACGAGCCTACCGCACCCTCGAAACATGAACGTTCGACGGGTCCCTGGGGATCGGCCCCGCGAAGCTCGGCCGGCGGCGGCGCGGCGAAGGCGGGGCGCGGCGGCGCCGTAGGGAGTCTGCGACTTGAGGCTCTTCCACTCCTCGCCTGGCGCTGGGCACGAGGGAGGCGCGTGGCCGCCCGACGAGCGGGGTCGGAGGGCGGGCGGGACCGCCGACTGCAGAGGACACGCGGGGGAGCCTTGGAGAAGGCATCCGCTCCGGCCGGGACACCGCCCGACCACCTCGATTACCAGACCACCCCAAACCCGACCCGAGGACCCAAGGTCTCGGGTCGGGGGAGGGTGCGGGTTGCACACGCGTGTGCCTCTGCAAGGCTCCCCGACGCCCCCCGCCCCCACCCAACTGGAAACGGAGTTGGACCCAGGTGGTCTGGTGGGCGGTGACCTCCGCTCCCCCGCGGGTGGCCCCAGGTCCCCGGGGGTCCTCCCGAGAGGCGAGGGGACCCCCCCGAAAAAAAAGCGCCAGAAACATCAACTTTTGGCGCTCCGCGCGGGCTCCTTGGATCTGGGGCGGCGCCCGAGGCGCCGCCCGGGGGGGGAGGGTGCCCAGCGCGGATCCGAGAGATCCGCGCGGGGCGCCAAAAGTTTGTGTTTAGGGCGTGTTTTCTCCTTCGAAGTGAGGAGGGGGAGCGTTTTTTGGCGGCGCGCAGAGGGGGGGAGGGGGAGGGGGGAAGGCTTCCTGAAAGGGGGCTGCTTCTCAGAAGGCGCCGGCCTTGCATGTATAGAGAAGGCTCGCGCCTTCTGAGAAGCAGGAGTACTTCTGAAAAACCTTGCCCCCTCCCCCCATCCCCCCTCTGCGCGTGGCCGAAATGCTGGCTCTTGCGGATCGACGCTGGTCGACGCTCATCGACACTAAATCGGCGCTGTCCCGACGCACAAGGTTCTTGTGGGCCGCTGCTCAACATCTCACAATAGCGGGGAGGTCAAAGAAGCGCTTGACAGCACGCCTGGGACCCCCTCCAAGAGCGGGGGGGGCTGGCCCAGGGAGGGAAGCAGCGGCCCGGGAATCGGCGGCGCATCGCCGCGCCTCCTCCTCCTCCTCCTCCTCCTCCTCCTCTCCTCCTCCTCCTCCTCCTCCTCCTCCTCCTCCTCCTCCTCCTCCTCATCTTCCTCCTCCTCCTCCTCCTCCTCCTCCTCCTCCTCCTCCTCTGCCTCCTCCTCCTCGGATCGGCGCGGCAGGCCCCCGTGCATGACGAGGGCGCACCAGGCCCCCACGGGGCGGGGCAGGGAGCCCCCCCCAGGCATCCCCGGATGTGGCGGCGGCTGCGCAACGCGGGGGTCGGTGCCTCGACACCCACGTCGGTGGCGAGCCGAGGAGGGGAAGCGAGGAGGAGGAGGAGGAGGACGAGGAGGAGGACGAGGAGGAGGAGAAGGAGGAGGAGGAGGAGGAGGAGGAAGAGGATGATGAGGATGATGATATGATGATGATGATGATGATGATGAGATGAGAGGAAGGAGGAGGAGGGAGGAGGAGGAGGATGAGAGGAGCAGAAGCAGGAGGAGGAGGGGAGCAGGAGGAGAGGAGGAAGAGGAGGGGGAGATGAGAGGGGAGAAAGAGGGAGGGGAGTGAGAAGGAGAGGAGGAGGAGGAAGAGGAGGAGGACGAGGAGGAGGAGGAGGAGGAGGAGATGATGATGGATGATGATGATGATGATGGATGATGATGATTGATGATGATGATATGATTATGATGATGATGATGATGATGATGATGACGATGGTGATGATGATGATGAGATGATGATGATGAGGGAGAGAGGAGGAGGAGGTGGAGGAGAAGGAGGAGAGGAGGAGGAGAAGGAGGAGGAGGGGGAGGAGGAGGGGAGGAAGGAGGAGAGGAGGAGGAGGAGGAGGGAGGAGGAGGAGAAGGAGGAGGAGGAGAGGAGAGGAAGAGGGAGGAGGAGGAGGAGAGGAGGGGGAGGCGGAGGAGGAGGAGGAGGACGAGGAGGAGGAGGAGGAGGAGGAGGAGGAGGAGGAGGAGGAGGAGGAGGGGGGAGGGGAGAAGGAGGAGGAGGAGGAGGAGGAGGAGGAGGGATCAGGATCGGGATCGGGATGGCAGGTGTCGGCCGGGGCCGCGCCGCGTGGCGACCTGCAGCTCACTTGCGCGTGAACTCGAAGATGACACTGTTGTGCAGACCATTTACCATTCACCATGGACTCAAGGTGGGATCCCCAAGATTGTTTGTATTGGGCGGCTTCTTGCCACGACTTGTTCCGGAAGAGCACGTACATCGTCTTCTCCCACCTCCACGCCCTGAGCTTTCGCCCATGCTTCTGGTTACCCTCATTATGTGAGGCCCTGCGTTGGATCCATTGCCAATCGCGGTGTTTGAACACCAAGTAGCTGAGACGTGACGGGTTGTGTTGCCTCATCCTGGCCATGTGACCCGCCCATCTGAAGACGTTGATCTTGTATTCGTCATCCCACCCACGGACACCGCACTGATCTTTGATGTGCTGGAGCTTCTCTCCCCATCGATGCATGTGTTTCTCGGCCGTCTCACCGGGAATCGCACGGAACGGAAACATATTCCGCAAGATCGACTGCTGCAACCCCCTCAGCTTGGACATTTGAGCCGCGGTAAGATTCCAACTACCAGAACACCAAAATAACGAACGATTTACCAACGAACGCAACAAACTGAAACGTTTTCTGGCCGACGTCGTTCTGCAGCACAAAAGGTCCCTATACTTGTAGAAGGCGCGCCAAGCGCAAGATATGCGATTGTCCAGCTCTGCCTCGTGGCTGTTGTTGAAGGTGACGATCGTACCCAGTACTCGGAAGCCTTCCGCCCTGGGCGCTCGTTTCAAACTGACGCCGTCGACACGCTCATCGACGTCGACGCGTCATCCGTGGCCGTTGTGCACCACGAGGTCTCGTCCAGTGGCACGAGCCAAACGTAATTGCGCAATATGTCGAACCAAGCCTTCGACATCTGAGCCAATTCCGGGGCGCTGCAAACCACCAGCCAGAAGTTGTCAGCGTAAAGCAACAGTGCGAGCCGAGAACCGTCTTCCAACCCCTTGCCCCACCGTTTCTCGCGAGCCAGCTGTAGGAAATCACGCACAGGACGTTCGAGTGCCAAGTTGAACAGCGCGGGGGCGGCTGGGTCACCTTGCAATAAAAATCTCGTTCTCTTAACTGGTTTTGAGAACACTGCATCATCAAGCACGAAAGTGGACCGGCAACGCCGGAATTCCCGAATCCACGCCGCGGACAATACATCCGGCACCTTCTTGTCCGCGAGGGCCTGGAACACCACTAGTGGCGAGTATAGTCGTACGCTTTCGCGATGTCGCCGTCCAGGGTGAAGAGGGCGTCCTGCCACTCCGAAGACTTCTCGATGAGCGAGCGCATTATGTATATAACCTCGTGTGCTTGGTATCCAGGTCGAATTGCAAACTGTGGGCTGTTGAGGTTCTTGATGACAAGGCTCGCCAACTTGAGGATGACTCCGGAGTACACCTTGCACAAAACAGGAAGAACGGCGATGGGCCGAAAATCCCGCACGCGATTTGCAAACCCTTTCTTTTGTAAGAGCGTCACAAGATGGTCGTCCCAACAATGGTCAGATGAACACTGCGCCAGGTTCAACAAACGCGCCCAGAATAAGCAGGCGAGCGCAGACATCACGTCATCATCCATTTCCTTCAACATCTCTGCCACCAGCATGTCTGAACCGCACGTCTTGCCGCGAGCCAGAGCGTCGACGGCCTCCCGGACCACGTGCCCCGTCAGAGCTGGCTCGTCTTCCAGGGCCACGGCTGGCCATACATCATGGATCCAATGCGGAATCGTATCGGGCCGGGTGTCCGAAAACAGCGTGTCGAAAAATGAAGTTACCAAATCTTGCTTCGCATCAGGGTTGTTGGTCAAGCTCTTCGGGTCCTCCTCGCGCAGTCTCAGCTGCTGGACTGGCTGCTTCTTCCTGCGCGCGGCCGCCTTTGGAGGCGCGGCGCCGGACGCAATGAGGTCGCACATAATGGCCTTCTCTCTCCTCCGGATTCGTCTGCGAATACGGCACAACCTATGCGACCACTCCTTTCTCTCGACTGGGTCATCTGTGCTCCGCCGCGCAAGCAAGGAACTCCTGAGCAAGACGAGGTCTGCATCTTCAGCTGGTAACTTTGGTCTCGTCCATCCTTTCGCTGGCTTCCCACAGGTACTGGCGGCTGTAGTCACGACGCCAGTCAACGTGGTCAAATCAATATCTGAACGGATTACATCTGTAGGCAACTGTGCCTCGGAAACATCAGCAAACGCGTCTGCCCCCCACTCTCTGAGCGTAAACGGTCGATTCCACCACATTCGCTGTTCTGTTCGGTCTGCGCCTCGCCGCGCTGCTCCGTCAGCCCGAACGTTGCCTGCCGAGTTTGCGTGGCCCTTGACCCAAGCGATGTGCAGGTGTATACGTTTGCGGGCGCAGCCCCAAAGATGGCGAACCAGTCGAGCCAAATGGATATTTTCCCGGGCAGCAAACTTGCCAGTAATAACTCCCACTGCGTACCTTGAGTCTGTATGTAAAACAACTGGTGAACATCCAAAGCAAGACTCTGGATCCCTTTCCACGTCCGCCATCATGTACAACAAGGCTTCGACGATGCCGTTCAGCTCAGCCGTATTGTTGGTGAGGCGCTCCGCTCCCACGAACATCTCACTCGACTTGTCCAGGGTTACGGGACCGAACGCCTCGATCAAGAGATCGTTAACCTCGCCCGGCTGTGTACCAAACGGGTAAGCAACCAATCCCCAACCAGCTGCGCATGCAACCCGTCGTTTGATCATACACGACCCGTCCGTGTACACGTGCACCGCCTCCTCCGGAATCCCAGTCTGCCCATTAATTTTCGGTAGCCCCAAATGATGTCGAAGGTCGTCGTTTTAAGCATTGTCATGGCATTCCCAACGTATTGGTTTTCTCTGCTGCGATTAGCTTGAAAGGGAACGGAGGTCGCGGGCGTCGCGCGGCATGACAGTAGTCGCGATGGCCCAATGGTCTGATACAGTCGCCTCGGAATCGACAACACCGCACGACTTTATGGCCCAGTGTGGCAAATAAGAGCAAACGTAATCGATCTGTCTGGGCTCCGCCTTCCCATCGTAGTGACAGGTGATACGCTGGCCTTGGACACCTTCGATTGTGTTCAGCACGCGCGCCCGGCAGTCCAAGCAAAATCGAATGCAAACGTGCCCAAGACGGATTCGTCGCCAGCAGCAGCCGGGCCAAGCACATCCTGAGCATCCACACCAATCATGATATAGTGATTCGGTTGAAGGTCTGAGCACAAAGTCGACAAATCAATCAAAGAAGCAACGTAATCTCGGAAAATCTTCCCAGCATAAAGGTGAGCGCTAATCAACCTGAGATTCCATCATCCCCACTGGAAGTCAATACAACATGACCGTCCCAGAGACTTGAAATATTCTCCGTCGACGAGGTGCGCCAAGTGGGCGTGCACGATGATGGCTGCGCGTCGCTGCCCCTGCCGTGGAGGCTGTGCGTACACGGCGTGCCCATCGGTAGTACTAGTAAATTAATCCCTGGTGAAACTGAATTCCTGGAGTAAAAGAACGTCCCACGACATCTCCCTCTCCAGCTGCTTGCAGACGTCGTCAAGCTCCCGGCTTGCAATCCCCTGCACGTTCCAACTCAGAATGTGGAGCCCTGGACCCGGCACACCGCCAGTCTTGCGGGCTCAGGCGGCCTCGTTGATCGTCTTCAGGTTGCCCTGGAAGTCGAAGTCGAGGCCGGACTCCTTGGCCTTGTCGTGCACCTTCAAGGTGTACTCGTTGCGCTTGCACTCGAAAAGCCTGGTGATGTCTCCCCCCTGGGGCTGGTAGAAGACGACCCCACGGTCCCTGTCCCCGTCTATCACCTGCTTCGCAAGGTCGACGTGGAGGAGGAGGAGGAGGAGGAGGAGGAGGAGGAGGAGGAAGAGGAGGAGGAGGAGGAGTGAGAAGAAGGAGGACGAGGAGGTAGGAGGAGGGGGGGAGGAGGAGGGAGGAGGAGGAGGAGGAGGAGGAGGAGGAGGAGGAGGAGGAGGAGAGGAGAGGGAGGGAGGAGGAGGAGGAGAACGAGGAGGAGGAGGAGGAGGAGGAGGAGGAGGCGGAGGAGGAGGAGGCGGAGGAGGGAGGAGGAGGAGGAGGAGGGAGGAGGAGGAGAGAGGAGGAGGAGGAGGAGGAGGAGGAGGAGAGGAGGAGGAGGAGGAGGAGGTGGAGGAGGAGGGAGGAGGAGGAGCGGAAGAGAGGAGGAGAGGAGGAGGAGAGGGGGAGGAGGAGGAGGAGGAGGAGGAGGAGGCGGAGGAGGAGGGGAGGATAGGAGGAGGAGGAGGAGGATGGAGGAGGAGGGAGGAGGAGGAGGAGGAGGAGGGAGGGAGGAGGAGGAGGAGGAGGGGAAGAGGGGGAGGAGGAGGAGGAGGAGGAGAGTAGGAGGAGGAGGAGGAGGAGGAGGAGGAGGAGGGGGAAGAGGAGAGGAGGACGGGGGGAGGAGGAGGAGAGGAGGAGGAGAGGAGGAGGAGGGGAGGAGGAGGAGGAGGAGGAGGAGGAGGAGGAGGAGGAGGAGGGGAGGAGGAGGAGGAGGAGGAGGGGGAGGGGGAGGAGGGGAGAGGAGAGGAGGGGACGAGGAGGAGGCGGAGGACGAGGAGGAGGAGAGGCGGAGGAGGAGGAGGACGAGGAGGAGGAGGAAGAGGAGGAGGAGGAAGAGGAGGAGGAGAAGGAGGAGGAGGGGGAGGAGGAGGAAGAGGAGGAGGAGGAGGAGGAGGAGGAGGAGGCCTTGTTGGAAGGCCTTCTCAGAAGACGGCGGGTCTTCTCACAAGCCCTCGCGCCTTCTGAGAGGTTTCCTGTGTCTCTGGGGGAGGCTCATGGAACTTATCAGAGGGCGGGGGGGCTTCCGAGACTTTTGAGAGGGCCTGCCCCCTCTCACTTCCCCCCCCCCCCAGGCGCGCCGCCGCCCATGGACCACGGTCGGCGCCCCTGGTAGACATGCTGACTACCTACCGGACCACTCCAACCCAACCCGAGGACCCAAATTTCGAGTTGGGTGGGGTACGGGCTTTTTGTGTTTTTTGAATGTTCCCCGCCCCCCCCCAACTGGAAATGGAGGGCAAATCGGGGCCTTCGGGTTGGGTTGGGGTCGCTAGGTGGGCGATGACAAGCGCGTTCCACGACTCGCAAGGTAACTGCTCGCAGATGGCCTGGCTCCGCCGCGGGGGACCCACAGTCCAGCACCTCGGAGGCAGTCAGGTGCTTTTTTGACGTTTGCGAGGAGGCGCTCTGCGAGTAGTGGGACGCGCCCGGTGGCCTGGGCCCCGGTCGGCGCCCCCGAGGGACTCCCGAGAGGACACAAGGCTCTTCCGAGGCGCGCTGGGCCGGACACAGGGGTACCGAGGGCGCCCAACTTCGCGCTGCGAGCACAGCGCGGAGCGCGGAGCGCGAGCGGCCTCGCGCTCTCGCGCCGCCCCCCTCGACGGCGCCCCTGGGCACCCGTGATGCTGCAGAGGTCGACCTCCTCGTCAGACTCGGCTGGTCTGGCCAGATCGCTGTGGCTGCGGCGGGCTGCGGCGGGCTGGGCGGGCTGGGCGGGCTGGGCTGGCAGGAGGGCGCCGCGCCGCGCGCCGAGGGGACGAGCGGGTGCGCAGAGAGCAACAGGATCCGGGCGGCAACGCTGGCAGCGCAGCCCGGAGCGAGCGCGCGCGCCCGGGGCGAGCCGCCCGCCGACAGCGAGGGCGACTGCCGCGTGCGCTCGGGGCGAGCAGGCGCGCCCGGAGTAAGCTTCCAGGCAACGTCGCTGGCCACGCGAAGTGCGCTGGAAGCGAGCGGGCAGGCACTCGAGGCTTACGATGAGGCCCACGACGCACACCCTGGCGAAGGAGCGCTCCCTGCGCAGACCCGTGAGAGCCCTGAGGGCAAGCCTGGGTGCGGAGGGAGGACACGCGGCAACTCCCCGTGGTGGGGTCAGGCGCTTCGGGAACCCAGCGTTGGAGGCATGTGCAGTGCGATGGACTTGAGACTGCCGACTGGCAAGGAGCTGTCCGCCCTGTGGCGGGAAGGGTCCTGCCCCAAGGGCTTGGACGCGCGAGGCGCCAGAGCACACCATCCAGACCCCCGAGGCGCTGCTTCACTTGCATAGGCGCCTGGCGAGTTTCCTCGAATTCGGCCCCTAGTGGTCCTCTTGCGGGCTCCGGGGCGGTCAGAAGTGGGGCCGGGACGAGAGAAGCTGACCCCAGAGGGAGGGGGGAGACCTCTGCCGCCGCCCCAGAGAAGCAGCACGTCGGAGGTCTGGGCCGAAAATTGGGAATCAGACGCGGGAGGAAGCCTCAACCCGAATTCCTCGCTGTGTCAAGCATTCCTGCAGCTCGAGGCTGTGGGAAGAGGCTCCGAAAAGCAGGGCGGCACTCAGCTGAGGAAGCCGAGCTCTGCGCCGTTCTCCTTGGCTAGTTTCAAGAGGTTCTGGCGCAGCACCGTGGGAGCCATCTGCTTGAACTCGTCAAGGTCGATCAAGCCATCGTCGTCTGTGTCACCCTTCGCTGCCACCTTCTCGACCTTCTCGTCCCCCATCCACGAGAAGCCAAGCTTCTGCAGCGCTACCTTCAGCTCCTCCTTGTCAAGCTTGCCGCTGCCATCTGTGTCGGCTGCTTTGAAGAGCTGCTCAAGGGCAAAGTCTCCGCTGGGCGAGTTTGCAGTATCTATGAAGTTGGCCATGAGCTCCCCGTGCAGTTTGATCACTTGTGCGCGGATATCCTTGGAGGAACACAACGAGGTATAAGCATAAACTGTCGGAGGTCCGCGCGGGCCACCGAGAGGTTATGCTCAGGCCGTTTTGTCTTCTGCGACTCCTTCAGCTGCTGCTCGCCCACGATCACCTTGGCTCCCTGCACCATCGGCGTGAAGATGCCGTCCTTCGGCCCGCCCGCCATGGACACGGCAGCCTCGCGGGCGCTCTCGCGCGGCGAGGGAGCGCCCGCGAAGGCGGAGGCCAGCTCGTGGGACAGGGCGGCGCCCAGCAGGCCCAGGAAGAGATACTGCGGGCCCCAACAATGTGCACCACCACCACCACCACCACTCCCCCTCCCTCCTCCACCCTCATCTTCCTCCCCTCTTTCCTAGAAGAGGGAGGGATTTAGCGTGGTGGTGGCGGTTAATGTGGTGTATACCTTTGGGCCCCGTAGATACCCCAGCCCCTTCGACTTGGCAGATCGCGCCATGGTCTCCCGGAAAAACGCGGCGGCGCGGCGGCTGCGTCGGGCCCTGGCCAAGGGTCGCCGAGGCTGAAGCAGCTGGGCGCTCTGAGCCAAAATGTCTTGCGCCACGGTGGTCGCGGAGGGGGGCGGAGGGTCAGGCAAGAGGGTGCTGGGAGGAGGGGGCGGACGAGGACCAGGCGAAGGCGGGGAATCAGGGTCAGGGGAAGGAGGAGAAGGGCCAGGGGATGAAGGAGGGGCAAGGGATAAAGGAGGGTCAGGAGGAGGGGTAAGGTCAGGAGGATCAAGGGACGGCCAGGAAGAGGAGGGAGAAGTGAGTAGAGAGAGAAGGGAGGAGGATCAGGCGGAGGAGGAGGGTCGGGAGGTGAAGAAGGTCCCCAGGTCGCAAGAAGTCCCCAGCAGCATGAGGAACGGAGCGAAGAGTTGGTAGGGCGAGGTCCCACATGAACTCTCCGAAGGTCCCTGGAGGCCTCCAGAAGTCTCCAGAACAAAGGATCGGACACGAGTGCTGCAAGTCGAAACTCCGCGGTGAACAAAAACAGCGGACAGGGCCTCCAGAAGGAAAATCGTACCTCTACTTGGATGTGTTTTCTTTTCTTGTGGAGACTCCAAGAAGGCTCGGGAGTATCCCGGAGAATCCCTGAAGTCTCGGGAGGACCCCAGAAGTCTTCCCCTTAATTACGTCTCCAGGGGGTCTGCGCGGCGGGGCGAGCCAAGCTGGCCTTCCCGAAAATAGCGGGAAGCTTCCCGGAAAGAGCACACACCAATCATGCACCCGAGGAGTGGCCTGGCCAGGATCGTCGTCGTCGTAGTTGTCGTCCTCCTCCTC
>CAUYUJ010010968.1:437500-472145 GCA_963575745.1 Prorocentrum cordatum | reverse complement strand
AGCGCAGGCGAGGGCGGGCCAAGAATCGAGGGGGGGGGGGAGCTCGAGCGAGGACGGGGGGGGAGGTCGAACGGAGGGGGGGGTCGAGCTCAAGCGGGGGGGCGGTCAGCGCGGGGGGAGCGGGGGACAGAAGTCGAGAGGGGAGGGAAGGATCTCGGGGGGGGGGAGCTCGAGCGCGAACGGAGGGGGGGGGTCTGAAATCAAGCGGGGGGGGGGGTCAGCGCGGGGGGGTGGGGTCCAAGAGATCGGCGGAGGGGAGGGGGGGGGAGCTCGAGCGAGGACGGGGGGGGGGGGGTCGAGCTCAAGCGGGGGGGGGTCCAAGGAGGAAGCTCGAGCGGGGACAGAGGGGGGGGGTCGAGCTCAAGCGGGGGAGGGGGGGGGTCCAAGAAACCGGGGAGGGCAGCGGGGGGAGGAGGGACGTCGTCGTCATCATCGTCCGTCGTTGACCCGGTCGTCGGTCGTCGTCGTCGTCATCGTCCGTTCCCACACGCATCGGGAGTGCCCCGGATCGGCGGCACTGGCCGGAGGCCATTACAATATTAGCAAAACACAAAACGATGCACGCCAAGATTAAGCAGGCCGCAAGTATTCAGTGACATCAAAGTTGGAGAGATTGGGGGCGCAAGCTGCAGGACTGTACGGCCACCAGTTGCATGGCACGTTCGGGGCGTATATGGATGTATCTCGCCGTAGGCTCGCTGCTGCTATTGCCGCGCCCTCCAAAGGGCAATGCCTTACCACTCTTTTGGCTATCAAGGCACCGGTGGACCCCGCTCTCCGACTACCAGAAGAAATATTGCGTCTATGATTTCGTGTCTAGCAGGAGGAACCAGGTTACGATCAGGCGTTTGCCGCGCGCGGGGTCCCTTGGTGGAGAAACTTCGTGCCATCCCCCCAGGGCAACGCACGCGGCACATCCGAGGTTCCGTATCAGCCGTCATTACCCTCCTCATTAATAATGGCTGGGACCCGGAGGAAGCCACACATTGGACGCTGACTCCAAACGCACCTGAGCAGGAGTCTATCGAGTGGCAATTTACACATGATGTATGGACAGGCTGGACAGACGTGGATTACCCAGGAGTCCTGGTCACACAAATTCAGAATACCGTCTCACTGCAGTTATGGAGCCGAGCAGCTCAGCACTACAATGGATCTGGCATGGAAAATGGTGTGGACGGTGCTTCCCTCAGACGTCTTCACCAACAACTGTTGCAGGTCCAGAATGGGAGTCGGCGATCGGGGCTAGTAGTTACAATTGCAGCTGGAGCTTCTTGGCCACTGACCGCAGTGCCGAGTACACCAACTTGTCAGAGATGCGGGAAGGAGCGTGAGGCTGCTTTCCACTGGATCTCGGGCTGCCGATGCAACGCTGGGGCAGCAGCTTACTCTTTTTCTGATAAGCTGATTGGAGACGCGTACTCAGGATGGGAAGCAGCAGAATGCTTATGGCTCTGAGGACTCGTTCCGTCGTCATGGGTGGCGTTTCCTCCTTCGATGAGCGAGGAAGACTGGTTTTCTTCAGGCGAGGCTCTGTCTGGCGGTTTTGGGTCTGGGACACGTGCCCAACCCGTGTTCCTCTTTGGAAGCGCCAGCGGGGGGGGGGGGGGGGGCTGCTTGGAAATTCTCGGTACCGCAGGGTCGACCTAGCAGTGGCCCACACAGTTGATGTCAACCCGACTCGTATCCAGGGGTTCGGTTTCAGGAGGTCTGACGGGGACTCGACAATCAGTCCCCAGAGGCGAGCCGAGAGCCTTGCCTCTTGCCATCGAGATGACCGACGGACCGATAGTGTACACAACAGACAATCAGGGAGTGGCCGATGGGTGGAACGAGCGTCGCTTCGAGAACCCATGCGGTCAGTACGCAGATCTATGGCACAAGATAAGGCAACCATTCCGCTCAGGACGAAAGTCGACCTCAGTTGTGGTGTCGCACCTGGGGCCCCGTGAAATGCTTGCTGGAAAATTCCCACCGTGGATGGGCATGGGGAATGCTGTCGCGGACGCCTTGGCAGGAGCAGCTGCCCAGCGTGTGCAGGTGGATCCCGAGGCACGGCTTCGAGCAGGGATGTGGAAGCAAAAAGCTCATCTCGTCAGGCTGCGCCTTCTCCGCGCCACGGTCGACGCGATACATCGTGAGAGCAAGCTGGAGCCCGTGGGGAGGAAAGAGTGTGAGCCACCGCCCCCCTCCCCCTCCGCCTGCACGGTCCGTGATCCAGGTTGTTACCACGTCTCACGCTTCGGACGAATCTTTACCAGCCTGGAGCATATCCCTATCCCTATGCTGGGCACCTCCCCACCACGATGCCAATCTTAGGGATTCCCTTGTTTTTTGAGGGCGGATCCCTAAGATTGTCATCGCCTTTTGGCGTGTCAATCTTAGGGATAGGGATACGTTCGAGGCTGGTAGAATCTGGGCGCAAGTGCACCAGATGTTGTGGCTCCGCTACCAAGGCCAAGCAGGGCCGGTGGCGCGAGGTCCCGTGTTTGAATCCTGTGCGCGTGAATGGTGACTACTTCGGGGTCCCGTCTGGAGTAAAGCCGCGCCTAGCGGGGGGGGTGCGATCATCCTTCGCACTGCATGCGTCTCAATCCAGGTCTGAAGCGTTGGTTCTGCAGTAGTTGCGGGTGTCTCGCAAGTCGGATGTTGAAGGATCTGGGACAAGAATGTCAAGGCGACGAAGTCCAATGAAGCCGAGTGTTAAGCAGGATCTCAGAGGGACTATGGCCCAAGGTTCTGAGCAAGGCCGAACAGGCTCGGCGGATTTCGTAGTTCAGGGGATTTCGCTTTGCGACTGGGGTCACTCATTCACTCCTCCTCCTCCTCCTCCTCCTTCATCTCCTCCTCCTCCTCCTCCTCCTCCTCCTCCTCCTCCTCCTCCTTCATCTCCTCCTCCTCCTCCTCCTCCTCCTCCTCCTCCTCCTCTTCATCGCTCCTCTCCTACCCCTCCCCCTCCCCCTCCCCCTCCCTCTCCCCCTCCCCCTCCCCCTGCCCCTCCTTCCCCTCCTCCTCCTCCTCCTGCTCCACCTCCTCCTCATGTCCCTCTCGAGGGGTGGGCTGGATGCGGGGCAGCGCACAAGGCTTGCGATAGGAGTGCAGAGGAATATGTTGCGGTTACCTCCTGTGTACACATGGCCTGGGTAGGCTTGCAGGGTGGGTGGGTCGGGGGATTTTTTAAACCCCCACTGTGCACTGCATCTCTCCGCTCTGCCTCTGGTCCCATCGTCGACGATGTTCGTTCGTCGGGACGCCCGTGCACAGAAAGAGCATCGTGAAACATCACGCCCAAGAACCCTCGAACGCATCCTTCTGCCGAACTTCTTTGAAGGGGAACTGGAACACACAAATAAATACACACAAATAAAAATATCCCCCATATTTCCCCATATTTTCTGGGTTTCTGTCTTCCCCCCCACTTCCCATATTTTCCCATATTTTCTGGGAATCGCCGATTAATTGTGTCTGTGTGTTTTTTCCCCTCCTGATTCTTGTACTGGATGGATCCGTGAGGCTCCGCGGACCCGCAAGTGGGCGACAACGCCACGCGCGAAGAACAGGCGACGCACGAGTCTCAAGCGCCCTGCTCCTTGAAGGCGGATGAGGGGTCTGCTCTGCTTGCTCCAGATGGGCACAGCAAAACCAGCCAGGAGAGGGAAGGGGGCAGATGCGGCGCGTGCACATCTGGAGAAGGCGGTCCCAAGGGGGAACCTCACCTGTCCCCCCTCTTCCGGCTGGGACCACTGACGCCCCACCTCAGCCCCACAACTAGAAGAAGAAACAACACCATAAACGTGAACGCTTGGCGCTCCGCGCGGATTCCCTGAATCTGCGCTGGACCCCCCTCCCTGGCGCGCGGAGCGCGCCCTGGGGCGGCGCCGGAAGCGCCCCGCCCAGGGGCACCAGCGCGGATCCCAGAAGTCCGCGCGGAGCTCCGACCGTTGCTGTTTATGCCTTTCTCTTCGTCTTCGCACAGCCCGCTCCAGCCTCCTGCGCCCAAGGCCTCCTCCTCCTCCTCACTTCCTCCTCCTCCTCCTCCTCCTCCTCCTCCTCCTCCTCCTCCCCCTCCCCCTCCTCCTCCTCCCTCCTCCGCCTCCTCCTCCTCCTCCCCTCCCCCTCCTCCTCCTCCTCCTCCTCCCCCTCCTCCCGGCGCTCTTTCGGCGGTGGCGCAGGCAGTCTGCGCGCGCCGCCCGCATATGCGCGGTGCCGCCGGCGCCCCCCTGTCGAGCGCCCTCCACCGCGCGAGCCCCCGCGGCGAAGAGACGCGCGCCCTCTTGGAGTCTCCTGTGATCCGCCCCTCCCCATCCTCCTCCCCCCCCTCCGTTCCCTGCTCGCACACATCCTCGTCCTCCTCCTCCTCCTCCCTCCTCCTCCTCTTTTCCTCCTCCTCTTCCTCGTCATCCTCCTCCTCCTCCTCCACCTCCTCCACCTCCTCCTCCTCCTCTTTCTCGTTCTCCTCGTCCTCGTCCTCCTCCTTCTTCTCCTCCTCCTCCTCCTCTTGCATCCCTTTCCTTATGAATTAACTTCTCCGTGTCGCGCCCCGAGGCCGGTCGAAAGGGTGGGCTGGTCGTTTCGCCTGAGACTTCCTCATCACGTATGACCCTGGAGTGTAAACGTTGGCAGCAGCTTCACAGATGAAGGGCGAGTCGTTTTTTAAAGCTGGTTTTCGCCTTAGCGCCCCCTTGAGGGCGGCCCCTTTTCAAAATGCACTCTCGCCTCAGCGCCAAACACATTCGTTATAAACAAATGCAACCGTGTCACAGATTGAAGGCGGTTCCTTTTCAAATGCGGCTCTCCCCTGGGCGTCGCGCGCACTATTTAAACAAATGCCCTTCTGTAAACAAGATGCAAAGGTTTCACGGATTCCCATGATCAACGTAACAAGAATAGCGCTCTGGAGAGATTCAGGATTATGGGGGTGCAGCAGTTACGTTGGTTCGCGGTGTGGAAATCCAAGGAATGACACCCTCGCACGATTCGGGATCGTCAAGACACAATAGTAAGGATCATCCGTGGCGTTGAAATCCCGATCATAATGTTTTGGCACGTCTGACGGTTGTTTTCCAACGAGGCAGTTCTTTCGGTGGAAATGAATACTTATACGGGCCTATGAAGAGGGAACTTGGAGGGAGGCTCTGTTCCAAAATCCCGGATGACTCTTGGGTTTACGCTAAGTAGTCCTCCTCCTACCCCTCCTACCCCTCCTCCTCCTCCTCCTCCTCCTCCTCCTCCTCCTCCTCCTCCCCCTCCTCCTCTTCCTCCTCCCCCTACACAGCCGGGAAAAGTTATAACAAACTCAACAAGACGATCCTCGTGAATGATCTACAGGCGGCAACGCCCAAAGAGGATCATTAAGTGAGATTCGTCTTTCAATGTTGACAGCGCGCGCAGGCGTGCAACATGGGCCACGTCATTGATATGCCGCGCGCTGGCGTTGGCAACATTGGGAGGCGGACGCCACTTAATGCCCGGGTGCTCTTCCAAGTTGTTCTTTCACACAAGGCCGGTGGCGTGGGCGGTTCCACGTTCTGCCTTGCGGTTTCGTTCCCACCAGTCGGACGGCCAAAATGCAACGCGCAATGCAGACGAGACGCTTTTCCGTAACGCTGACAGGCGGATGTCACTTGACGCGACGGGTCCCGCCTGGTCTGATTCAGCATACTTTCGGCTTCCATCCCTGTGCCACTTTTGTTATCAACTTCTTTCACGGGGATGGGCAATTTACCTCGGCACTGGGTTTCCGCGCAATTCCCTCTCGCCTTTTGGCGTGCCGCCCTGGTCCTGTGGGACTTGTGAGACCTTGTGCCCCTGTGGGACTTGTACGACTTGTGGGACCTGCGAAACATGCGGGACATTGGCGACTTGCGGGATCGGTGGGCTTTGCGGGACCTGTGCGACCTGTGCGACCTGCGAGACTTGTGGGAGCTGTGGGGCCTGCGAGACCTGTGGGACCTGTTCGAAACCCTTTGCCTCGTTAGGACCTGCGAGAGACCAGCGGGCCTTGCGGGACCTGTAGGGCTCGCGGGGCCCGTGGGGCCTGTGGGACCTGTGGCACCTGTGGGACCCGTGGGACCTGTGGGACCTGCGAGACCTGTGGGACCTGCGAGACCTGCGGGGCCTGCGAGAGACTTGCGCGACCTGCGAAGCCTGGGGGGCCTGTGGGACTGACGAGACCCGTGGCACCTGTGAAGCGTCGTCCAACGAACCGCGTGGACGATCCGGAGGGGGGCGGGTTCTGCGATGCAAATTTGATGGGCCTGTTTTCCACCACCACCACCACCATAAGTTGGAGGGGGAGGGGGTCCTCCTCCTCCTCCTCTCCTCCTCCTCCTCCTCCTCCTCCTCCTCCTCCTCCTCCCCCTCCCCCTCCAACTTATGGTGGTGGTGGTGGAAAACAGGCCCATCAAAATTCCCACGCGGGGCGCACTTGAGGTTGCCCGGCAATCCCGCTTTACGCTCGCGCGGGCGCGGGCTTAGTGTCAATTCATACACAGAACGCCCTTCGCGTAAACTGGCGTGCCCCGGCGTGCCCACTTTACGATTTGGTTGTCCCGCGTTTGGTGTGTGAGAAGAGTGGGCTGGAAGCATCCATCGTAAAGCGGGAAATGCGTTGCATAAAGAAGAATATTCTTTGTAATAGGAATGGATCAGTTCCACGTTGCGAATGATGTTTCCCGCCCATTTCCCACACACGAAACGCGGAGGAACAAAACAAATCGTAAAGTGGGCACGCTGGGGCACGCCACTATACGCGAGGTGCGCCCCGTGTGTAATTTTACGGACTAAACCTGCCACCGCCCGATCGTGAAGTGGGGTCCCTGCGCAACGGGAAGTGCGTCCCGTATAAGAATTTACACAGTGTACCTGAACTCGCCCGCGTCCAATCGTTAAGTAGTTTCGCCACACATCGAATACTTGCCGCCACGAGCGGATTTTCACAGTGAGCCCGCTCCCGCCCAGCAGCCGATATTGCCAGGAACGGCGGGCGACGACGACAACGACCACGGCGACGTCGACGACGACGACAATGACGACCACGACGACGGCGGCGGCGACGACGACGACGGCCACGACGACGACGCCGACCACGGCGACCACGACGATCGCGACGACCACGACGAAAACGACATGCGTTCTCGACACATCGCCGGCCACTGCTCAGCTCTCGCTCCCCCGCCGAAGCATCATCAGCATCCTCACTCGCCTCTTCCTTCTGATACTCCTGTTCCTCCCCCCTCCTCCTTTTCCTCCTCCTTCGCATCTTCGCGCTCTTTTCCCCCACGTTCCCTCCCGAGCCTCCCAGGGAAGCCACGACAGACCACGGCAGTCGTCCGGGTACCAAGTTTTGGATAAAGGGACCGCGCGCTTCCCATTCCATCTGCCCGAACGGCAGCGGTTGCCGACGCTATAAGGCACTTACCGCCATGACGATTGGAGCACGCCCAAACACGTTCGACATCGACACAGCCGGGAAAACATTATAACAAAATCAACAAGACGATCATCGTGAATGATCTGCAGACGGCAACGCCCAATGAGGATCATTAAGTGATATTCGCCTTTCAATGTTGGCAGCGCGCGCAGGCGTGCACCATTGGCCACGTCATTGATATGCCACACTGTAGCCTGCGCGCCCAGTGGCAACATTGGGAGGCGGACGCCACTTAATGCCCGGATGCTCTTCCAAAATGCTCCTTCACTGGGCCGGTGGCGTGGGCGGTTCCACGTTCTGCCTTGCGGCTTCGTTCCCACCAGTCGGACGGCCAAGATGCAGCGCGCAATGCAGACGAGACGCTTTTCCGGAACGCTGACAGGCGGATGTCACTTGACGCGACGGGTCCCGCCTGGTCTGATTCAGCATATTTTCGGCTTCCATCCCTGTGCCACTTTTGTTATAAACTTCTTCTCGCGGGGATGTACTCCCCCTTCCCCTCCTCCTCCTCCTCCTCCTCCTCCTCCTCCTCCTCCTCCTACTCCTCCTCCTCCTCCTCCTCCTCCTCCTCCTCCTCCTCCTCCTCGTCTTCTTCTTCTTCTTCTCCTCCTCCTCCTCCTCCTCCTCCTCCTCCTCCTCCTCCTCCTCCTCCTCCTCCCCCCCCCTCCTCCTCCTCCTTCTCCTCGTCCTCCTCCTCCTCCTCTTCCTCCTCCTCCTCTTCCTCCTCCTCCTCCTATTCGTCCTCCTCCTCCTTTTCCTCCTTCCTCATGGACAACTCCTCCCTGGCGGGCCGGGCGATTCGCCTGCGACTTCCTCACCAGCTATGAGCCTCGATTGTTTGAAAATAACTGCGTCCAACATGAGGGTTTGGACTTCGCTCCGCGCACGTTTTTGACAAACTGCAAGGGTTGCACGGATTGACAGGCCGTCTTCAAACCCTGGCTCTTGCCTTAGTGCCGCGCACTTTGTCCAAGTAATTTGCAAATAGGTTCACGGGTTGAGGGCGAGTCGTTTTGCAAAATGTGGCTCTTGCCTCAGCGCCGCGCACATTCGTTAAACAAAATGCACCGAGCTTCACGGATTGAGTGCGTCTCGTGTTCGAAAATTGGCTCTCGCCTTAGCGCCGCGCGCATTCCTTCTTAAACTGTGCAAGCGGTTCACGGATTGAAGCGCGGCTCCTTTTCAAAATTCGGTTCTCGCCTATCGCCTTGCACCTTCGTTTATTAGGAAGAGCTTCACGGATTGGGGGTAAGGCCGTTTCCGCGAAACGTGGTTGAAGCCTCAGCACCGCGCACATAAGTTTATACACTATATATATATATATAGATCGCAAGAGTTCCCGTGGTTCCCATGGTTGACGTACGATAGCTGGTGTTTTGGAGCGAGTCAGGACTGTCAGGGCGCAAACATTATGTTGATTCGCGGCGTGGAAGTCCCAGGAATTGCGTTCTGGTGCAATAAAAACTCGTGAAAAAGCAGCAGTCAGGTGGACTCGTGGCGTTGAAGCTCTGTATTCCAGCATCGATGGTAAGTCTTGGGTTTGCACGGTCCTCCAGCTCCTCCTCCTGCTCCTCCTCCTCCTTCTCCTCCTCCTCCTCCTCCTCCTCCTCCTACTCCCCCTCCTCCTCATCCTCCCCTCTCATCCCCTTCCTCCTCTTTCTCCTCCTCTTCACCTCCTCCTCCTCCTCATCCTCCTCCTCCTCCTCCCCCTCCTCCTCCTCCTCCTCCTCCTCCCCCTCCTCCTCTTTCTCCTCCTCCACTTTTTCTTTCTCCTCCTCCTCTCTTCCCCTCCTCCTCCTCCTCCTCCTCCTCCTCCTCCTCCTCCTCCTCCTCCTCCTCCTCCTCTCGTCTCTCCTCTCTCCTCTCTCCTCTCGCCTCTTCGAAGCTCCAAATCTCCCCCGTCCCGGGGGATGGGTCGGCGTAGGTTTCCGCCTTCCCCTGGGGACCTGGCCCTCTGCTGCCAAAGGGGCGCGGGGGAAGAGACGGAGGAGCAGGAGAAGGCGGAGCGCTAAATTTCGCCCCCAACCTCCTCGAGGATCGGGAGGGATTGAAAATGTGTTCGAGTGATTATTGGACCTGTTCGGCCCTCTTCGGGCCTCCGGGGACCTCCAGGGACCTCCGGGAGTCATGATCCGGGATCCGGGCTCGAGGCCAAACTTACCAGGCAAGGGGAGGCGGACGGGCAAGAGCAGGAGAAGCAGGGCCGGGCGGAGGACCCCCGAGCTCAGTTCTGCTTCCCCGACGTTGCCCCCATGCCTCCCTCGGCCCTCCTCGGAGGCGGCCGCCCCTCTGGAACGGCGCGGCCGCAGGGCCGCGGGGCGGCCTCTGGTGCATCGCCGGAGTGCCCCGCGAGAGGTCAGCCTCGCGGGCGCCGCGGTCGTCGTGGTCGGACGTCCTCATTAGATTCCTTCTCCTTCTCCAGTGCCTCCTCCTCCTCTTCCTCCTCCTCCTCCTCCTCCTCCTCCTCCTTCTCATTTTCCTCCTCCTCCTCCCCCTCCTCCTCCTCCTCCTCCTCCTCCTCCTCCTCCTCCTCCTCCTCCTCATCCTCTTCATCCTCATCCTCCTGCTCCTCCTGATGTTCCCGTCCTCCTCTTCCTCCTCCTCCTCCTCCTCCTCCTCCTGCTCCTCCTCCAGCTACTCCTCCTCCTCCTTTTCCTCCATCCTTCCTCCTCCTCCTCCTCTCCTCCTCCTCCTCCTACCTCCTCCTCCGCAGCTCCTCCTCACCGACTCCTCAACCTCCTCCTCCTCCTCCTTCCTGCGCCTCCTCCTCTCTCCTCCTCCTCCTCCTCCTCCTCATCATCATTATCATCATCATCATCATCATCATCATCATCATCATCAGCAGCAGCAGCATCATCAACATCATCACCATCATCACCAGCAGCAGCAACAACATCAGACGCATCATCCTCAGCAGCAGAAGCAACATCATCAGCATCTTCATCATCATCATCATCAGCGGCAACAATACCAACATCAACACCATCACCAGCAGCAGCATTCCCATCATCATCAGCATCGTCAGCATACTCACCATTACCGTCATCATGCTCATCATCATCATCATCATCAGCAGCAGCATCATCATCATCATCAACAGCAACCTCATCATCATCCCAATCACTTTCATCATCATCATCATCATCAGTATCATCATCACCACCATCCTCATAATCAGAATCATCCTAATCAGCATCATCACCATAATCAGAATCAGTATCATCCTCCTCCTCCTCCCCCTCCCATCCTCCTCCTCCTTCTACTCCTCCGCCCCGTCCTCCCCGTCCTCCTCCTCCTCCTCCTCCTCTTCCTCCTCCTCCTTTTCCTAATCCTCCTCTCCTACCTCTCCTCCTCCTCCACCTCCTCCTCCAGAAGAGAAGAAGAAGAAGAAGAAGAAAAAGAAGAATCCTCCTCTCTCCTCCCCTCTCCTCCTCCTCCTCATCCTCCTTCCTCCGAAGCCTCCCCTCCTCCTCCTCCATAAATCGATTAAAGACTCCTTCCGCCTATACTCAATCCCTACTACTCCTCCCCCACTCCTAATCCATCATCATCATCAGACATCATCCTCCCTCCTCATCATCATCAGCATCATCATCAGCGGCACCATCAACATCATACGCATCACCAGCACCATCATCATCGTCATCATCTAATCATCCATCATCATCATCATCGTCATCATCATCATCATCACCGTCTATCCCGCCGTCCTCTGCGGGGACGGCGCAGCCCTTCAAAAGGATAGGCAAGACACTCTATTTTGCGCTGAGGCGCCGCCGCGGCCGAGCATGCTCGGCAGGTTCCTGACGGGGTCGTCTGGACCCGGAAGCTG
The DNA here is from genome assembly GCA_963575745.1 of Prorocentrum cordatum. Classification (NCBI taxonomy): domain Eukaryota; class Dinophyceae; order Prorocentrales; family Prorocentraceae; genus Prorocentrum; species Prorocentrum cordatum. The sequence goes on along the minus strand of CAUYUJ010010968.1, from coordinate 460,881 downwards.
TGGCACCAGCAGAGGCTCGCGACACTGCCGGCCTCGCTGGCACCCAAGTTTGAAAGAGCATCGAGCACAGGGAGAAAAAAAGGGAGGAGGAGGGGAAAGGGAGGAGCCAGAAAAGCTGCAGAGGACTCCGATGCGGACTGTGATAATGTGGCACACTTTCAATCACCGTCGATCCTGCCGTCCTCTGCGGGGACGGCGGCAGCCTTCAAAGAGGATAAGGCAAGGCATTCTATTTTGCGCTGAGGCGCCGCCGCGGCCGAGCATGCTCGGCAGGTTCCTGACGGGGTCGTCTGGACCCGGAAGCTGTGGCACCAGCAGAGGCTCGCGACACTGCCGGCCTCGCTGGCACCCAGAATCCCGAAGCCCCTGCAAGGGCACTCCTGGGCGGTGGTCGGGGAGGAGCTGGGAACGCATTCAGAAGCCTGTGCTCGAGATCATTTGCCGCGCTGGCGGCGCTACGAAGCTGGGCGGCCGACAGCGCACTTCTCCTACGCAACATTCCCGCGGGCCTGGCATATCGGCGGATCGACGAGGTGGCCAGCCAGCGGCCGCGGGTCAGGAGCGCTGTCGCGCTCGCTCTGAAGCGCCAGGCGTCGTGGCTGGGCCCGGCATGGCGAAACGAGTGAGGCGAGAACGGCAACTGGGCATCGAAAAATTCGATGCGGAACTCGCGGCAGGCCGCCGCCCAGCGGGCGGCACTCAGACCCGGAAAGAGCGGAGCGGCCTGGTCGCCCGGGCGCGCAGCCGACGCCCTGGCGGCCAGGTTGAGGACCAGCTGCGCCACCCAGCCGCGGTCGTGGGCGCCCACGATGGTGGAGGCGTCGTACTCGAAGTTCTTGGCTGGAGGTGCTGTCGGGTCGTCCTCGTTGATCGGCGCGATGGTGATGACGACGTCCTGGGCGCCCGCCGCCGGCGGGGTCACGTGCAGCACTGTCAGGGCCACGACCTCGGCGGGGCGCAAGTAGCAGTCGAAGGCGATCACGGACGCGGCCGCCACCAGGGGGAGAATGCCCCCGCGGCGGAGCCACGCGTCGCAGGCCAGGTGGAGGTACTCGACCGGCAGCGAGTCGCGCGGCTGCTCGGGCGAGGCGCGCGCGAAGCCGTGCAGAGCGGCCTCCGCGAGCGGCAAGGTGGCTCGGCCACGAGGCGCGAGCCCCAAGCAGTACGCAGCGCCATACACTGCGTACCGCGCCTTGGCCGGGGGCAAGCCGTCGAAGAACGTGGCGTCCAGAAACTCGCCCAGCACCGCGCCCCACGAGGCCGCGCCAGTCGGCCCGCGCCCGTTTTGCCTCGCCCAGCGCCCGACCTCCGCGAACGACTCCCGGTAGCGCCGAGCTGTGGTAGGGCGGGCGGCGGCGCGACGGCAGGCCCCGGGGGCCTCACCGTAGGCCTCGCGGCGGGCGTCGGCGCGGCGCCTGGCTGCGCGCCGCGCCGGCGCAGGCGGCGCGATGGGCACGGAAGTCCGCCAGCTCGTCCCGCCAGGGTTTCCCGCCCCAGTGCTTGACCGCCCCCTCCCAGCCGAGCCGGGCGGCACGCTCGAGGCGCGGGGCTGCCACACGTCGGCTGGGGACTGCGGCTGGCTGCGCGCTGACTGCCAGACGCCAGTCCCAGAAGTCGCCCAGGAGGGGCTCCCGCGGGCAGCGGAGGCTGCTGGGCGGCACAACTGAGCGGCACGCCCGGGTCAGTGCCACAGCAAGGCGAGGAGGGTACGCCGCAGCGAAAGAAGTACGCCACCGCGGGCGGGCCCCAGCCAGCTGCACCTTCCCGGCGAGGACGACGCGGGGGGCCCCTGGTGCCAGACATCGGCGACTGAGGGCGGGCCCCCCCAGGCAGCGTGGTGTAGATCGTCGTCGGCTTCTTCCACGGGGCCCCGTAAGCGCACATGTCGAAGTCGCAGCGCGCGGCGCCGAGCCTCGCCAGCGCCCGAGAGATCTCAGGATCGCCGAAGAGGGTGCTGCGAGCAGGATTCGCCAGGATGATGTGGACGCCGCAGCGTGCCGCGACTCGCAGGATCTTGGCGGCGAAGGTCTTGCAAGCGGTGGTGGGGCGGTCTCCGACCCCGGTGGCGCGGGCCGGCACCCATCCCGCGCGCGGAGTGCCGAGCAGAATGCGCCACAGCAGCCCGCCAGTGATCCAGGCCAGGATCTCCCGCTGCACTCGTGGGTCCAGAAGGTCATGATGAGGCCCATGAACGCGGTCGACCGGCACCGCGGTGCGCAGGCCCTCCTGCGCGGCGGCGGCGGCGGCAGCTCCGCAGCCGGAGTAGAGCTCCAGGAACGCCAGGCGCGAGGCGGGCCAGGAGGAGCGCCCGCGGGCGCCAGAGTCGGCGGGCGGCCGCGGCGGCCGCGGCGGGGGCGCCGGGCAGGGGGTTGTGACTTCGGAGGGCTGAATCCTCCCCCCCCTGCCCGGCGAGTGGGCCCGCCCGGCGGCCAGCGCCGCGGGCCGTCGGCCTCCGGCGGCCGCGGCCCCCTCGCGAGGGCGCCCAGGGGGCGCAGCTGGCTCGGCGGCCTCTGCCCGCCACTCTGGCCCCACGGCGGCGGCCAAGGGCAGCTGGCGGAGGAGCGCCCCCGGCGCGCGCCGCCCGAAAGGCACCAGGCCCCGCCCGGCCAGGCGGGAGTCGAAGTCCGACGGATTGCGCTCGGTCTCCACGCAGCGACGGTGCCAGGTGATGCCCGCGCCGATCTGGAGGGCGCACGAGCGGCATGTGAGAGCGAGCAACTCCTTGCCCCTCGCTCGAACCGATCAAACGCCAGGATCTCCGACAGGTTGTCGCCGAAGGAGACGAGGTGGCACCCGTGCGACCGGGCGTCGCGCGCCTCGCGGTCGAGGCCGAGGAGGGCCGCCCGTGCCTCCTTGCAGTGGATCGCCGCCGGGCGCCGCCAGGAGCCCACGGCCCCGCGGCGCCACCGGCTGGGCCGCGCCCACTCCGCCGCGATCGGCGGCACCAGGCCCACACGCTCTCGGAAGTCGCGGGGCGGGCGGCGGGATCGCGGATCACCGGCCTGCAGCGGGGCCTCGCTGGGCAGCGGCTGCAGCGAGTCGGCGACCCAGCGGGGGAAGGCTCCCTCGGGCAAGAGGGGGGCGACCCCGGCCCCGCGGATGGCCGCGGTCGTCGCTGCGGGCCCGCCGTCGTCGCCCACGAATCGCCACCGCTCGCGCCAGACGGCCTCCCGCCAGAGGCTGGCGGGGTCCGCGGCGGCGAAGTGGAAGGCGTACCCCTCGGTGGAGGCGTCGCTGCAGTAAGCTCGGCCGAGCATCTCGCCCGCGATGTCGACGCGCGCGAAGAGGCAGAGGCCGCGGGCGACGGCCAGCTCGGCGAGGGCCCCCTCCGGCAGCGGCCGCACCGCGGAGCCCCCCTTGCCGACGAACCGGCAGCACTCGCCGAGCACCGAGAGGAGGCACCTGCGCAGACAGAACTGATGGCATAAGTGCCCCAAGAGACGGTGCATGTGGTCCGGGGAGATGGCCTTGACCTGGAGCAAAGTGCCGAGCCCATACCAAAGCCTCCACGATCGTCGGGAGGTGGGGCGGATCCAAGAACGGCGCCCGTCGAAGTGCAGGCCGAGCGCCTCGAAGTCCAAGCAGGGGTCGACGCGCTCGTGCACCGCGAGGCCCGCCTCCTCCAGCTCGTGGACGACCGCGGAGAGGAGCCGGGCGACGGAGGCCTTGTCACCCCCGATGACGTTGGCGTTGTCGACGTAGGGGGCGCAGATCGCTGTCCCAGCGGCCAGCGGCGGGGGCGGCCCCCTGTCCCCCAGGAGGTACTCGGGAAGCCCCAACGACCGCTGAGCCCGCCGGCATGCCTCGGACACGGCGCTGTGGCAGAAGAACAGCGCCCAGCTCCAGCCCATGGGCAGGCCCGCGAAGCACGCCTCCAGGAGGGCGTCCTCGGCCACCGCCACGTCGCGCCCGAGGTCGGGGTCAAACACCGTCTCCACCCCCAGCGCGCCCGCCGTGTCCTGGAGCCCCAGGCCGAAGTAGTGCGAGACCGTCGGCACCAGGAACTGATAGAAGCCGTCCTGGAGGTCGATGGAGCCTCCCCACAGCTCCTTGGGGCGGCACGCTTCCCGAGGCGGGACTGGCTGAGACGCGCCGTCAGCTCCGGCGGCGTCCAGGGCAGCGGCGGCCACATAACCTGGGTCGTGGATGAGCGACCCCACGGCCCCGGTGGTGGCCAGCTTGGTGTAGGGCGCCCGGCGGTGGACGGCGTTCGCCGGCCTCGCATCGAGGACGAGGCGGAGCTGTCCAGACTCCTTCTTGACAAAGAACATCCCGCAGCGGGCGGCGACCCTCGCCCTGTAGCAGATGAGGCCGCAGTCGGCGAGCCTCTGCACGAAGTCACGGAGGAGGCGGGGTTTCGAAGCCAGACGCCGATCCCAGTGGGGGCGAACTGGCTCGACCCCCTCCAGCCGGGCATCCCCCAACGCGATGAGCGACGGGTCGGCGAGGTAGCGGGCCGCGTCGGCGCCCACCAGCAGCCGGGCGCCCTTCGGGCGCAGCCGCTTAGAGGTGACGGAGACGCGGTCCGGGTCGTAGGGCGCCACGGCCAAGGGAACGTCCGCGTCGTAGAGGCCCTTTGCCATGAGGAGCTCCGGCAGGGCGCCGGAGGGGAAGAGGTCGAACTCGAGTGGCCTCGGGCCCGCGGCAAGGGCCACGTCCGCGAGGCGCCTCCACGTCGCGAGCTGGGCGTCAGACAGCTCCCGCCCGTGGGGAAGGCGGCTGGGCCACGCCGGCCTTGGCAGCCCACGGGCGCGCGCGGCTGCCAGAGCGTTAAAGGCGGCGGCGGCGGCATCAAGCTGCAACGCGCCCACTGCGCCGGCCTCCAAGAGCTCCCGACCCGACACTGAGCCGGGCAAAGAAAAGAATGACTTGGGCCGCGGGAGCGGGAACGGTCCACACTGCCCACGGGAAGCACCACGACGATCCATCCGAGCAGCGGCAGCACCACTGCGAGGCGGAAGGCCAGGCGCGAGGGGGAGGGCCCCGATGGCCCTACTCGTTGTCCTTGCCGCCCTTCTTGCGGCCGCTCTCCTGGGCGTAGAGGCGCTGCTGCTTCAGCGTGAAGGCCCCCGTCTTCTGCTCGTCGGCGATGAAGCGGGCGAAGTCCCCGACCGCCAGGGTGGCGCCGCTGTCGAGGCGGCTGTGGATCATCATCTCGAGGCCCAGGAAGTCGGGGTTCTTGGGCGACTTCTTGACTGCGCGCTCGATGTAGAGTACCCGCCGAGCCAGCATTTCCATCGCAGCGCTCTGGAAGATCTCGAGCAGGTCGAAGCAGAGCGCGTGGTGCAGCACAGACACGAGGCTCTGCTGATGCTTGGCGACGCCAGCCTCGGCGCTGACCCCAGACGACCTGGCCCACGCGGAGTGGTAGCTCTCCAGGGACTCCCCAGAGGCACGAATCCCGCGCAGCAGCTCGAGGGAGGCCGAGGGCCCGCGGAAGGGCCAATCCTTGGCCTCGGCCGTCGTCATCCCGTCGCGGCCCTCCTTGAAGTCGAGGTAGCGGGCGTCCTGCGCGTCGCGGCTGATCGCGAGCACCCGCGGGTCGCGGCCGGCGCCCGTCTGCTTCTCCTCCTTCCAAGCCGCCAGGTCGCCGGGTAGCAGCCGCTCGACCGCCACCCACCTCTGGTCGTCCATCCTGGCGAGCCCGGTGTGACCCCGGGAGACGAAGCGCCCGGGGTTGGAGGTGACGGCGACCTCGACGGCGGTGCCGAAGTGTTCGTCGGCGGGGTCGGCCACGTGCCAGACGGCCGCCGACGCAGCAGCAGCAGGCGCAGCTCCACCCAAGATGCTCGCCAGCGCGTGGGCCTGCTACATCAGGCCCGCCAGCTCCTCCTCCCCCAGCGGGTCGAACCCGAAGAAGTTCCCCCGCAGGCGCGGCGGGATCGGACACCCTCGCACCAGCGGCACGATGCGCGAGGTGGAAAGGTTCCGCACCTGGACGTCGAGGGTTGGAGTCGCATACACCCACCGCCCATCGTCGCCGATCTTCACCAGGAGGATGCGGTGGTGCCACCGAAAGTTCGGGTCGTCGTCGAACGCCTCGGCAATCTGCTGCTGCTCGATGTCGAGGGCCTGAGGGACGGCAGCCATCAGCGGCGACGCCGCGGCACCCAAACGTCAGGCTCGTCGACAACAGCCAGGCCAGCACCCCCAGCGTCGCGGTCGCCCAGCGCCAGCGGCGACGGCGCCGCGCGGCCCGCGGCCAGGGCGGGGGGCGCGGCGGGAGCCCCAAACGAGGCCCCGGCCGTCGCTGTGCCGACCCAGCGGCCGTGGCACCACAGGCGGCAGGCCGCCGCGAGACCCAAGGCTAGGGTCGCAGCAGCCAGAGCGGCGGCCCACACCGCCGAAGTCGCCCAGCCGCAGGTGCAGGCGGGGCAGGCGACCGCCGCCGGACAGGCGGCCTGCGAGGGGCAGCTCGCCTCGGGGCAGATCGCCGCCGGGCAGACGCAGGCCGGGCAAGGCGCCGCCGGCGGGCAGGTCAGTGTGGGGCAGGCGGGCGCCGGGCAGGCGCAGGGCGGGCAGTCGAGGACGTGCCCGCAGGAGCCCTGCCCCGCCGCCTCGGGCCCGGCCCACCAGCCCCCGGTGAGGCCACCGAGGAACGCCGCGATCGCGGCGGCAGGGGCGCCGAGCGGGCCGGGCCCTCCCATCCCAAGCCAGAAAAGCTGCAGAGGACTCCGATGCGGACTGTGATAATGTGGCACACTTTCAATCATCATCATCATCATCATCATCATCATCATCATCATCATCATCATCATCATCATCATCATCATCATCATCATCATCATCATCATCATCATCTCATCATCTCATCATCATCATCATCATCATCATCATCATCATCTCATCGTCGTCGTCGTCGTCGTCGTCGTCGTCGTCGTCGCATCATCACATCATCATCATCAGCAGCAGCAGCAGCAGAGCAGTATCCTCATCCTCTTCCTCCTCCTCCTCGCTCCGCCTCTCTCCCCCTCCTCCTCCTCTCCTCCTCCTCCTGCCTCCGCCTCCTCCTCCTCCGCTTCCTCTCCTCCCCTCAATCATATCATCCCCCATCCCTCATCCCTCACCACGTCTCCTCCTCCTCCTCTTCCTCCTCCTCCTCCTCCTCTCCTCGTCCCCTCCTCTTCCTCCTCCTTCTGCGCCTCCTCCTCCTCCTCCCCCTCCTCCTCCTCCTCCTCCTCCTCCTCCTCTCCCTCCTCCTCCTCCTCTCATCCTCCTCCTCCTCCTCCTCCTCCTCTCCCTACCACCTGCACCACCTCCAACTCCTAACCCACCCCACCTCCCGCTCCTCCCTCCTCCCCCTCCCTCCTCCTCCCCCTCCCCCTTCTGCAGCGCACGAACGCGACGCACGCTCACGCCCGCGCACACACTCACGTACCGCGCACACGCACGCTCACACCGCACACACACCACACACTACACACAGCGGCGCAACACACAACACCCACATACACACACACACACACACCACCACGCACTCACGCACACAAACACACACACATGCACACACAATCACACCACGCACACACACACACACACACACCGCGCGCACAACCCACACCGCACACGGCACACACACACACACACACACACCACACACACGCACGCACGCACGCACGCCACACACACAACACACACACACCACACACACACACCCACAAACACACAAACACACATACACACACACACACACACACATACACACACACACACAGCACACAAGCCACACACGCAACACACGAAACCACGCACACGCACAAAAGCGCACACGCACACGCACACGCACACACAAGCGCACACGTCAGGTCTGACTCGCATGAACCGTTTTGTACTTCAAGGCTCTGTCTGGCGTCGGGCCTGCATGTCTTCGAGGCTCTGCCACGTGGGACGGCGAGTCCTTCGTAGGCCCCTCACCCGCACCCTCCGCGCACCCGTCGAGAGGCGTTCGTCTGCTGCGCCGCCGCCGCCGCGTTCCTGCATCCCCGCGCGGCGGCCTCGAGGTGCGGTGCAGGCCCGGGTCGAACGCCCTGGCCGCCGCTGCTCTGTTCGACTCTCTCGCCAAGTCTGCGCGCATCAGTCATGGCCGATTCTTCGTCAGCTCAGTCAGCGAATGTGCTGTTTCAGGCTGACCAGCCAGTGGTTGTGCTATAGCAGACTTCTTGTTTGAGGTTTCGGCCTCCCGTTTCTGGCGTACGCGGGCTGCGTTGCCATGGCTGGTATCGCAACCAATCGTCCTGCTTCTTCTCCTCCCTCCCCCTCCTCGAGCGTGGCTGCGGCGCGCCAAATCCTCGTTCGGGCCGGTGCCGACGGCCGCGATCAGCGCCTCAGATGGGCCCTGACCACGGCGAGAAGGAATCTGACCTCCTCAGGGAGAAGGGCCCGCTGCAGCTGGGCCCTCAGGGCGCGAGCAGCTGAGCGAAGAAGACAAGATGCAATCGGAGATTCACATCGTGCTTTTCCTCCCCCCCCCCTCCTCCCTCCGGGGCGCCCCCTCGGGCGCGATGGGGCGGGGAGCTCTGGGGCCGCGAGGGCAGAAGAGTCACGTCGGAGGAGAAGCTTAGGGTCGGGCATGTGCTCCTGCGGGCGGATTCGGGAAGAAAAACCACACGTCAAAACCTGCGCAGAAGTGTGCAGAGGAGCACGAAACATCGTCCCCTGACTACGTTCTTACTAGTCTTGAAGATTCCTCCTGTAAATGGAACTTGCCCGACTCGACTCTTGGACCGCTTCCGAGCCCCAGCGCCACCAATGAGGGGCCCTTTGGGCCCACGGCCGCCCTCTCGGGAGAGATGGGGGGGGAGCTCTCTGGGGCCGCGGGCCGGAAAAGTCACATCGGAGGATCCATGGGGGCTTGTGGCCGTGGTCAGCGTGGCCGTCACTCTCCATGGTCGTTCTCGTCGTCGTCGCCGGACGCGGGCGTGGCCGTGGTCGTGGCCGTGGCCGTGGCCGTCGTGGCTGTCGCCGTCGTTGCCGTCGTCATCGTCGTGGCCGTGGCCGCCGTGGTAGCTGGGTTCGCCGCCGTCGCCGCCGTCATAGCCCTTGATATCGTCGTTGTAGTCGCCGTCGTGATCGTCGCTGTGATCAGGGTCGATGTGGTGCTCGTCGTCGTGGTCGTCGTGTCGCAGCCGGTCCAGGCCTCCAACGCCTTGGTACAAATCGAGATCGAAGATCTAATTGTTTTGACTGCTGGGCTCTATCTCTAGGCCTCTGGGGACTCCCCTTAGCCACGGCTGCATCCCACTTGAGAGTTTGGCGGGGACACACCCCAGCGCAGGGCGGTCGCCCCGATATTTGCCGCGACGTGCGAAGAAGATCGCCGCACGTGATTCTGTGGTCGGTTCAACACTAATGCGTGCTGTGCGGCAATGCTTCGTCATCGTGAAGGGACTGGAGAGGAAACGAGAGACCATGCGCCCGAGATCGGACTTGGCACGTTGGACTGCGACGGCACAGGCTGTGCGCGGCATGACAGGAAAGCCACAACGCATATTGAAGCAATGTGTGTGGGGGGGGGGCACGTGACGCCTGCCGCGTGACCTCATGGAATTCTGCAGGAAGTTGCGGCGCTCAGAGTTCAGAGGTGATGGGCCAGAGGAGAGCAGCCCGCTGCATTTTAACCTGCTGTCTTGGATCAACTTCGACAGTCTCTGCAGGCCCCTGCTTCGCAGATGCTACTCCCGCTCGGCAAGAAAGAAGAATTGGACAAGGAGCGCTTGCACGCTCGAGGAACAGGCGCTGCAGCTACAAGCGCGCAAGAGGAGCCGCTAGCTGATGCAACAAGCGTGCACGAACCGCGGCTACAGCTACAAGCGCAGCAAGAGGAGCCGCCACGTCCACGAGTGCCACCACGAGCTTCCACGATAGACCCCACCTCTCAGAGAAGCACGGCGGGGCCGCACAGCTGAGCTTTGTCGGGAGTGCAGCTACGAGGGCCCTAACGCCGCCAGAAATTCGGACTAAGCAAACATGCGCTGCAGCCTCCACACGGAGCGGTACGAACCCCTCGCACTGCAGTGCCGCACCTGTACAGCAGGTCTTGCGCAAAGGATATCACGTTCTCCCTCGTGCCATGGCCGTACTAGGGCATCATGTGAAAGGCTATGCCACTGCCCGTCGCTCTCGCATCCGATGATCCCCGCACTGTAGGTGAACCCTCCCCAGAGCTCCGACTTCGCTCCTGTTCACGCACGGGCCCCCTGGAAATCCCAACGCCTGCCCTGGGATTGGCACATTGGTCCCCAATCGGTGTTTGACGTCGCCGGTGCCCGAAGACGGCCCCCACAGGCCAGACACCGCAGCAGCGTCAACAACACCAACCAAGAGGCAACCGCTCCATCGTGGCTTTTGTCATCTATCCTCGGTCCGCGCTGGCCCGCCAGGTCCTGGGGATTCTCGGCGCGCGGGCGACACCCACGGGCCTTCCACGCAGAGCGTCAACGATAATACAAAGACGTCCGATCCGTATCCACGCCCTCGTCGGTCTAGATTCCCGGGCGCGATCCCGTGGGTACGCGGTGGCAGGGATGCCTTCCGCGCGGGGCGCCTGCGAAGAAAACGCCCCGAATACCCACGGGCTCGCGCCCCGGGAGCCCCGCCCGCGGGGCCGCGGGTACGGACATGCTTCCCGCCCGCGAGATCACCCGAGCACCTCATCTGTACGTCCGGTCATCTGCAAGGGTCGGTCCGCAACACAGCCTCCCCTCTCAGCAGTCCTCCAGCTCTGGACCACGTCAACAGTGGAGGCGTCTGAAACAAGCCAAGGTCCCCCCTCCCTCGACTGGGGGCGGTGGAAGCCTAAGAGAATCAGACACAGGGCCTGCATCGGCAATTCCTTTGGGCTCGAATTCCCAGGGCGTGACACTTTCAATCAATTCGCGCACGCCCCTTCAGCCCACCGCCGCATCCACCCGATGGAATCACCAGCGTGGCCGATAACAACTCAACTGGCAATCCTGGACACCCCGAATCAAGGTGACGTCATTTCTTGAGCGGGCAACCTTTACTTCCGCTGGCTTCCGCCGAGCTTCCCCTGGCGGAGACGCCCTAGTTCCTGGGGAAACCAATGGGTACCGATACTGCAACTCCCCGGACCTCTCCCAGGGTGCGTTCTGACCTGGATTTCGAAGCGAATCTACCGGTGGCGCCGAGGGCCCCCCAGGCCCCCCAGGAGGCCCCAAAAGGGGGAAACGATGGAAGGGTAGCGGTATGGGCACCTCTTCTTCCTCTGAGTTTCACTTCCGCCGCCTTCCGCCGAGGAAGAGGCGTCAACTCCTTCGACCCTCGGAGGCGAGGCTTTCCTTCCGCCGAGGACGGGACGCCAACTCCTCCCAGCCTCGAAAGCGAGGTCTCCCTTCCGCCAAGGAAGGGACGTCGACTCCTCGGAGCCGCGAAAGCGAGGCCTCCCTTCCGCCAAGGAAGGGACGTCGACTCCTTCGATCCGCGAAGGCGAGGCCTTCCTTCCGCCGAGGGAAGGACATCAACTCCTCCGAGCCTCAAGGGCGAGGCCTTCCCCCCGCCGAGGAAGGGGCGTCAGCTCTTCCGAACCTCGAAGGCGAGGCCGTCCTTCCTTCCGCCGAAAAAAGGACGTCGACTCCTCCGAGCCTCGAAGGCGAGGCCTTCCTCCCGGAGCGCCCTCCCACGCCGAACGACGCCAGCGCCGCGCCGCTGGGCACCCCGAGGGGAGTGGCCTCCTCCCTCCTCCTCCTCCTCCTCCTCTCCTCTCCTCCTCCTCCTCCTCCTCCTCCTCTCCTCCTCCCTCCTCCCCTCCCTCCTCCCTCCTCCTCCTCCTCCTCCTCCTCCTCCTCCTCCTCCTCCTCCTCCTCCTCCTCCTCCTCCTCCTCCTCCTGTTCCTTATAAATAACTTCTCCCTGTCGCACCCCGAGGCCAGTTTTTATAGGGGGCCGGGCATTTCGCCTGAGACTTCCGCACCACTTATAACTCTGGAGCTTAAGTATTGGCAGCAGCTTCACATATGGAGGGTGGGTGGTTTTCAACATGCGGCTCTCGCCTTAGCACCGCGCACATACTTTTTGAAAGTTCGCAATAGCTTCACGTATTGAGGACAACCCTTTTTCAAAATGTGACTTTCGCTGTAGCGCCGCGCACATTCGCTTCAAACATTTGCGAGAGCTTCACGTATTGAGGGCGGCTCCTTTTCAACATGTGGCTCTCGCCTTTGCGCCGCGTGCATTCGTTTATAACATTTGCAAAAGTTTCGCGGAATCCCATGGTCAGCGTACCAGAACTTGCGATGTGTAAGGATTCTGGAATTTGCGGGCGCAACAGTTGCGTTGATTCGTGGTGTTGAAACCCCAAGAATGGCGTTCTGACACGATCCAGGATTGTCAAGACGCAACAGTCAGGTTGATACGTGGCGTTGGAATACCGAGAACAATGTTTTGGCATGCTTCAGGGTCTTCAAGCGGTTGTCTTCCAACGAGGCAGTTCCCTCCATGGGAATGAACCGTTGTAGGGGTCTATGACGAGGGAGCTTGCAGGGAGGGTGTATTCCAACATCGTTGATGGCTCTTGGGTTTACACTGGTCCTCCTCCTCCTCCTCCTCCTCCTCTCCTCCTCCTCCTCCTCCTCCTCCTCTCCTCCTCCTCCCCTCCTCCTCTCCTCCTCCTCCTCCCTCCTCCTCCTCCTCCTCCTCCTCCTCCTCTTCCTTCTCCTCCTCCTCCTCCTCCTCCTCCTCCTCCTCCTCCTCCTCCTCCTCCTGAGCACTCCTCAGAAGGTCCGGGGGACTCCCCCCAATTTCCGATGTTTTTGGACGTTCGCCTTCCCCCGCCGTTACCATATTTTCTGCCGTCTTGCCCCCGGGATCGACGACTCCTGGTGTCTGTGTGCTGATGTTCCCCTCCTATAGGCCTCCCCAAACCCCCGAATGCCGGAACGCCCGGGAACTCCCGGGCGCTGCCAGGAAGCTCTTGGGCTGCGCCGCGTGATGTTCCCATAGGTCCGCGGAGCGCGGTGCGCAAGCCACACCTCCAACAGGCTCCGAGGCACAATCGTGACACCCATGAAGACCGCTGCGTGCGGAACGGAAGGGCTCCTGTGGCCGCGGCGCTGAGATCTGTGGGGCGGCCCGAGAGCGCGGGCCCCTCCGGAGCCCAAGACCTACCCCCACGGCCTCTGCCTCCGCGTCCTCGCCCGTAGCCCCAGCGGGCCGTCCCGGGGCTCCTCTCTTTGGGGGACTGCTCGGCCGTCGTGGAGGCCCCGGGGGCTGGCCCGGGAGGCTAAAGCGGGTGCAGAACTACGTACGGCAGGTCCGTGCGGCGTCGGCGCGCACAGAGAGCTGGACACCGCGTCGATCGTTCGACCTCGAATCGACCGCGGCCCCGGTCGTTCAAGGTTGAATTCGGTCGGGTCCAAGGGCGTTGCAGCAGGAGCCCGACCACAAGAAGCCTTCCACAAGAAACCCAACCCTGAGACCCCAGGGCGGCCAGTGATTTTTGGTGTGGGAACGCCACGCTTTCCGCAGCAAAACCATCGAAACCCAGGAACCCTGGGGCACCCTGGAGGCCAACCAAGGTGCTTCTCGGCATTGGGCTTCCACTGTACCGTGTCCGTCGGTGTTTCCGCGCCGCAGAAGTCCACCTGGAGCGCGCCCTCGCTGGCATCACAGGCGCGCCCACGCCGCACGAACCGACCGCAGGTGAGCGTTTTCGATTCGGCGTGTTTCGACATTGGGCGGAAGGGGGGGGGGTCTGGCTCAAGACCTCTGCTTAACGCGACTGTTTGCAGCAGTGTGTCCTGTGGGGGGGGAGACTCCACCCGCTCGAAACAGGCGCCAAAAAACGCCCAAGATCTACTCCATGGGGGGGAGGGAGGGGGGGGTGCGAGGGCCCGCGTCGATCGGCAAAACAATGAATAAAACAACGATCACCTGCTTAATGTGACTGTCTGCAAGAGTTCGTCCTATGGGGGAGACTCCACCTGGTCGAAACAGGCGCCACAAACAGCCAAGGTCTGCTCCAAGAGAGAGGAGAAGGTGGGGGGGAAGGCGATGGGTCCGCGCCGCGATGGGCAAGACGAGCAACAGCCTCCCGTCGTGGTCTTTTCGTGGACCGAGGGGGTCTGCGGAGGGAGAACTCGAGCTGCTACTTGAGCTGAGCCCTCCGCCCCACGATAGCCAACAAGAAGACAGCCGGTAGGCCACAGGCCAACGGGGGCGCACAAGACGACCCCCGCAGGGCCCCCAGAGCCCAAGAAGATCCAAAGACGCATCCAAGCCTCAAAGATCACGTAGCCTCGTCTCTACAGCAGGGAAGCGTCGCGACCAAGACTGTATCCGAAGATGCGCCCGGGTGTGACCGAAACTGGCGCCCAAAATGTTCCGACCGCGCCCAGGTATGACCGAAATGCCTGGTTCGAAACCAAGACGATCTTCAGCTTCGGTCACAATTTCGGTCACACGACGTTTTTGGTCTCAATGTCGGGCAGGTTTTCGGTCACCGATTTGTGTTCGGTCACCTACATTTTCGGCTGACAGGGGCAGCGTGTCGTGAGGCCGCCCAAAAGGGCCCAAAGAGATCCATGAGGCCGCCTGACCAAGACCCAGACACGGTGGCGGCCATGAGATACTGACTGTAGACGACTGGCAACACGACTTGGCCGCTTTCAGTCCGCGCCCTGCTGCGCACCGGCCCAACGCCCTCACCACATATGGCCGACTCTGGAAGCCCTGGGTCCGAGATGGTCGAGGTCTCACCTTTGCGTCCGCTGCCTTCCACCGACCTTCCGCCGACGGAGCCGCCCTAAGTCAAAACCGATAGTAAGGATGCGCAGTGAGGATAAAAGCTCCTTGGACGCCCGCGGGAAGCTTCTTCGAGCGCAGCGGGCCATCGAACGTAGTCAAGCATGGACCCATGATTGGCGACGCGCCCAGGGGGGAAGTGAGAAGGGGCGGGCCTTCTTAGTAGAAGGCTCGGAAGTCCCCTGGCCGTCTGAGAAGTTCTCTGAGCCTTCCCCGAAGACGCAGGACACCTCTCCGAAGGCGCCAGGGCCTCCCGAGCAGCCCCGGCGCCTCCCGAGAAGGGCCCTCCCAAGCTCTCGCTCCCCCCTCTCGCTCGCCGCCGACGAGAGGCACGGACGCCAGGCTTTTACCCGTGGGGAGGCGACCCGTCCTCACCATCGGTCTCGGCGTCTCGACTCTGTCAAGGGACCCCAGGACACACAAATAATTACACACAAATAAAACTATTCTCTATATTTTCCTATATTTTCTGGGTTTTTGTCTTCCCGCCCAATTCCCATATTTTCCCATATTTTCTGGGGAGTCGAGGATTAATTGTGTCTGTGTGTTTTTTCCTCTCCTTACTCTGCACCTCCGCCGGCCCTCTGCCGAGCACGGGACGGCGCCCCGCGGGCTCCCCGAGGGGGACACGCCTCCCTACAGGGAGCGCACTCCGCGCGTCTGCGCCTCCGCGGCGGCGGCCGGTGGCCCGACGAGGGCCCGCGGAGCGGGCCATGGCACGCCCGCGGGCCGCGGGGAGCAGCCCCAGAGGCCTCCCAGCGGAGGTCCGAGTAGGTTCGAGGTTCGAGGTTCGAGGTTCGAGGATCGAGGTTCGAGGCTCGAGGGTCGAGGGTCGAGGTTCGAGGTCTCTGAAGGGATGCTGTTCATGAGGACGCACGAAGAGGATGCAAAGGCCTCGGAGGGCCCTTTCGAGGCTCTTCGAGCGGGGCGCGGCTAGCGAAGGTGGCCAAGGATGGGCCAAAGGAGCAAGGATACAAGGGGTACCCTTGGGAAGATTGGTGAGCGTTTTCTTATTTGGCGTTTCGACAATGGGCGGAAGGGGGGGGAGGGGGGGAGTCTGGCTCCAGACCTCTGCCTCATGCAGCTGCTAAGAACCGTGCGTCTTCTGGGGGAGACTCCCCCTGCTCGAAACAGACGCCCAACACAGCCAAGATCTGCTCCATGGAGACGGGGGGACGGGGGGGTGCGAGGGCCCGCGCCGATCGGCCAAACAATGAATAAAAAACTATCACTTGCCCATCCTTATTGTGCGGGCTGACTGTAGATGGGGTCGGAGGATCTCGCCGCACCGCCGACGCATCGCCGACGCATCGGCGATGCGGCACGATCATCCGACCCCGCCTGCCCCGACCCCACCCCGGAGGCCCAGCATCCCTGCCCCTGCCCGCACGCCGCGCGCCGCGCGCCTGTCGAGAGTGGATGCTGCGAGCTCGGCCGCGGCAGCCCTCGGGGACGAGGAGAAGGCGGCACCACCGCCATCGGCATAAGAGGCGCCGGGGAGTGACCTCCCGGTGGCGTGGACCCCCCCCCCGCCTCGCTCGCTCGAGGCGCGCCCCATCCCCAGCTCGGGGAGGCATCGTGGAGCTCCGCGCTGGAGGTGCGCCCCCCCCCCTGCTGGTGGTGGTGGTGGTGGTGGTGGTGGTGGTGTCGCTGCTCCTCCTCCCGAAGCCCAGACGTCCGAATAACTGATCCTTCTGCCACACGCCTTGTCCAAAGATCCGCCTCGAAGGAGAAGTTTCTGGCCCCTGGGCAATCCACAACAGAACATCCGGGAGAAGAACCTGCCCCGGCGCGAGGGGGTCGAGGTCTCTGGACCCGCGGACTGAAAAAAACGTCGGAGGCTGGTGAGACAGCAAGGAAAACGTAGCACCGCCGCATCGGTCGAAAGGCCGAGCAGGTCATCCCGCTCTAAACCAACAGCGTGCGCGGCTGCTGGCGGCTGGCCGGTCACAGTGGCAAAAACTGCGCTTCGAAAAAACAAGAGAAGTGTGAGAGAGACGGGGAGACAGAAACCGAGGCAGAGAGAGTGAGTTAGGAGGCAACTACTGGGAGGTTATCGTCGGAAAGACTAAGGAGGGTTACCCTGCATTTGGGAGCTATTACGCCGGAGTGGGCCTCGGATTAAGCGGGATTAAGCCGATTAAGCGGGATTCAGCTGGATTAAGCGGGATCAAGCGGGATCAAGCCGGATTAATCCGGACTTCGGACCAGTGCAAAATCAGAATTTGGCCTCCCAGGAGTTGCATCCCAAAGTGAGAGATAGAGAGAGAGAGGGAGAGACAGAGAGGAATACACGCACACACACACACACTCACACACACGTTTGGGCGTCGCGGCTCTGCGCGCGGCGACAGGGCGGATGAAGGCGCGGCGACCGGGCGGAGCGGGTCGTAAAGCAGCGAACGCGCGTGCGCGACTGGGAGCGCCTGAGCCCTCAGAGGCCGCTGAGGGTCCCGGAGCGGCCGAAGCACACACACAGACGTCCACACACAAACACACAAACACACACACACACACACACACACACACACCGAGGCGGAGACGCGTGTCCAGGGCGGCAGGGGCGGCCGCATGCCCGCCCCAGCTCGACTAGGAGCCGAGCGCAGCCCACATGAGCACGGGGCCCTCGAGACAGGCGCCCCCCCCCGCCCGCACAGTGAGAGCGGCGTGGTGGCAGGAGCGAAGCGCACCGCAGCAGCGCACCGCGGAAAAGACGGGCCGCCTCTTGGCAGAGCCAGCGATGGCGTGTTGGCGCCTGCAGGTTGCAGCACTGGGCGCAGGCTGGAGGCTTGTACATGGGCACCAACACCAGCACAGGGGGCAGCGCCTGGAACGGGAGGAAGATGATCCTAGATTTTAGTATCGTCGGTAGTCTTTCGGCCACCTAGGCAGCCCGAATAGTACCACCATCACCGAGATCGGGAACATCCCCCCTCGGTGGTGGCACACCGCCGATGCTGGTGTTGGTGCCAACCTCTTAGGCGGGCGAGCAGGGCAAGGCCCGCGCGGGCGCACGCAGAAGCGTGGACCGCGTGCCAGGCGCCGCGCTGGGCGTGAAGAAGAGACGAGCGTGAAGCACGCACAACCGGCGCCTCCGCAGGCGGGGTGCAGTGGCGCCTCGCCCCGGAAGGGTGGAAGGGCCCAGACGCCAGCGGCCGCGCTCAGGGGCACGGCCGCCCCCGGGAGCCCTCCCAACCGCCCCGCCCGCCGCGCCCGAGGGCGCAGCCAGCGAGGCGGACAGGAGAGAGCAGGGGATGCGCAAGGGCCACGCCACCCCCACAGCGCGGAGGAGGGGGGCCTTGCACCCACCCCCCAGAGGACCCGGGTGTCCAGGACGGGCGCCTGAGGATCGCGGAGGCCGCTCGCACCTCACGGAGGTGGCCGCTCGCGAGGGCCCCCGCCCGCGGGGGACTGCCGTGGAGTCGTCGAGGGCAGTGCGCAGAGGAAAGACAACCTCCAGTGCGGGGATGGACGTGAAGTGCGGCGGACAGGAGCGCCCCTGGGCTGCACCCGCGTCTGGCGACTGGGTGAGCCCTATGAGGCGAACAGCTCGCGGCAGGACTCTGTGGAGGAAGGAAGCAGCCGCAGCGAGGAGAGGCGGGGGTGCCGCAAGCAGTGGCGAAGAGGGCGGCTTATCCAACCAAGCGGTCCCGAGGACACCGTGCTGGCGCAGCTGCTTTTTGTCGTCGTCGTGGTTGCCCTCGTCGTCGCTCTCCTCCTCGGCGGGCAGTGGCGGGGCAAGGGCGGCCAGCCAGTGCTGGGTGAGAGGAGGAGGGCGGGTGGGGACAGTGTAATGACGTCGAGGTCGACAGATCGGGATCTGTCGTATCCGCACCCCAGTCGGCGGGGGCCGCGAATAGGCCAGCTTGCTGGTGCAGCGGCCTGTCATCGTCGTCGTCGCCGTCGTCTTGGCTCTGCCTCCTCCTCCTCCTCCTCCTGCTCCTCTTCCTCCTCCTCCTCCTCCTCCTCCTCCTCCTCCTCGCCATGCCGTTGTCGACAACGTGAGGGCAGTGGGAGGAGGGGATGCGCAGTGGCGCGTCGCGAGCGCAACGATGGGTGGGGTCAGCCTCGGGGGCGGTGACGGTCAGGCTGGACGGGAACAAGTTTGCGGTGTACCTGTTCGTCAGCATGACGACCCAATGTTCGTTCGCCTCCCCCGTTCGGTCGACGACGATGCCGTGAAGGCCGCTGATGGTGTGGTGCCTCTGGTTGCAGACGGTCACTTCGGTGCTCTCACCCGGATGGGGACGAGCAGGATGGGGGGCCAGGGGGAGGAGGAGGAGGAGGAGGAGGAGGAGGAGGAGGAGGAGGAGGAGGAGGAGGAGGAGGAGGAGGAGGAGGAGGAGGAGGAGGAGAAGGAGGAGGAGGAGGAGGAGGAGGGGGCCTGCGTCGGCCAAACACCCCGCGTGACGGTGCACGGGCCGCGAGGCCGTGGGTGTCTGCGGGAACCGGGTGGCCAGCCGGAGGCGGACCGCGCGGCTGCGGGCGAGGCCGGCGGAATGGTGGCCCGGGTGGCGCGCGCAGTGCATGAGAGTGGGTCGTGGTTGGGCGTGGCAGGATCACCCACTGCGGCAGATGCTGCACAATGGATGCACGCGACAGGCGGTGCTGTCGAGTGGTGGTGGCCGCCCGGCCAGCCGCTCCGTGGTCGGTGGTGGGCGCGGACGTCCGTGGGCTGCTCGGGGAGGGGTTGGACGAGCGATCGCGACTCTTCGTCAGCTGGAACTTCGTCGGCAGCAGTCGTGGCGAGCCCGCTGTGGGGTAACTCATGGGAGGCTCGGAATGGATCCGAAGCGTGGCTTCAGGAGTTGGCGGGTCAGCAATCGCGAAACTTGCAGCCTCTCCAGGTAGGCATGAGATTGCGAAGAAGACGTTGCGTATGGCCGTATACTGAGAATCGGCCGTGGCGGGCAGCCTGGTGCTCACACGAGGGCGTGGCAGGCGCGTCTTCAGCTTCTGGTGCAGCAGAAGATGTCCACCCGAGAGCTGGTGCAACCTGGGTGGAACAGCCACCTGGCCAACCACTCTGCGAGTGCTGTTGCGTGAGAAGGGGAAACACGAGCGATCGGGGATAGACGTCGGTGGAAAGCTCGTCGGCATGGTGCGCAGGGGTCTCGTCGCAGGCGTGCAAAACAGCGCGGCGAGGTCAGTGGACCAGGTGGGTATTGGGGGAGGGAGGAAGGGAACGCGGTATGAGTGTGACGACGGTCGCGCGTTGCCGTGGCAGGCACTCTCGATACAGCCAGTGCTGCAGGGGTGCAGCCGGTGCCGCCGCCTGGCCAGTCCGCCAGCTTTCATTCTCCACGCATCCTGCTGGGGAGGGCCTGCGGATGGTGCGGGGGTGGGAGCGCAGCGACCTGCGGCGCGGCGTCGGGACACCACGGCGGTGAACTGCACAGGGGGGGGGGTCGCAAAGAAGATGTGAGGTCGCGAAGGTGGACCCGCGACGGCCGAGGCAGTGATCGTCGGTTGGCGGGGCGCATCGCCACGGCCGCGAGGATGGCTGGCGTCGAGATCATACGGCTATGGATCACGTGGTTTTTCTGGGCTCGGCGTGCGAGGTGGCCTTGCCGCTTTGGAGCCGGCGGGCAGCATGCCCGCTGGCCACCGTCGCAGGGCAGGTGCTGGCCGCGGCGGCGGTCGTCGGTCGTCGGTCGTCGGACGTCGGTCGTTGGTGGTCGCGGCGGCAGGTGCCGCGAACGGCCGCTGGAGCCTCGGCAGCGACGCGCGTGGGGTCGGAACGGAAAGCATGAAAAGCGTCGCGTGCACCGTGAAGGTCACTCCGGAGATCGAGTATATCGCCCCGTAGATCATAGAGGTCGCCGTGGGACGCCATGAACGTGAGAAGGATCCTCAGGGGGATCACGACGGTCATGTCGGTCGCGAACGGACGCGCACAGCCGCACAGCTTGTGGTCGCTGACATTGACAATGACCAAAATATTGAATGGTTTTTCGGTCGGCCTGTAGATTGTGATTCCCTGGCTCTCACGCCTACATGTGGGTTCTCTAACACGAGGCCGACATCTGCGCGACGCGGCACCGAGCGTGTGACACAAGCGATTTTGCGGCCGGGAGAAGACCCGATGATGGCGCCGAACGACAATTGAGGATAAAAAAAAAGCCGCCTGCATGCAACCCTCGGCGCGCCAAGGGCGCAGTTTCGGCGACTGGGACTGCGGGGGGACTCCTCGTCGAAAGGAATGTACCGAGAAACGTTCCTGATCGGCCAGTAACACTCAGACATCTCCAAGACTTGGCCGAAACACCCAAAGGACCTTCCAAGATGGCACAAGCACCTGATACACCCAAGAGGGACTTGGCACAGCCAGTATGAAGCACGAGAGAGCGCGCGACCCCCAAGAGAGGCCTGATAAACCCCAAAGCAAGCCCCCCCTAGAGGCCTGCGGAGAGCAACGTGGATGCTCCCCTAGCAAACGCGCAGCCAAGACCCGCGACGCGACTGGTGAAATGAACAGTTTGCTGTCTTGGCCAACGCAAAACCAAGAATCTCGCATGCCACCGATCCGGGCTAGCGAAGGCTCCAGAAGGCGGACGCTGCGCGCGCCCCGAGGCGGAGGGCTGATCGACGCAGGCCCACGCCCCCACTTGACCAGCGACGCAGCGGGCGCAGCTCTGCGCCTGAAGCATGCGAGAATAATTTTCAAATATCAGCTCACCAAATATGGGTCCCATCGATATGCTGGAGCGCCTTAAAAGGATACGCTGCTTAAGGAAGATCGAGCCGCGAGCAAGCAACCACATGCGGCCTAAGTTCCTGTTCGGGGTCCGCTCGAACCAACTGAAAGGCCGACGCATCGAGCCGCTTGGCGTTTTCCAACGATCGGAATTTGCAAACGTCTGGCATGCTGGCCGTCCACGAAGAGGCTGGCAGCCTCTCGGGATGGCAATATTTACTTGGTTGAGGCAGTTGGCGGAAGCAACATGGAAAAATGGGGGCACGCCTCAAAATAATGTGTTGAAACGTCTGCAATAGAAAAGACGACAAAGTAATATAATTTTAGGATTTCTGCTTCCGACTGGATGGTGAAAACGTGCGGAAGCTGCGGAGGTGGCGGCACGCGACTCTGAGCGAGAGAGAGAGAGAGAGAGAGAACAAACAAAAAACGAAAAACAACGAGAGAGAGAGAGGGAGAAGGAGAGAGAGATCAAAGAGAGAGAGAGAGAGCGAGAGAAAACAACACATAAAAAAGAGCGAGGGCGACAGAGAGAGCCAGATAACTCAAGAGAGTGAGGGCGAGAGGGGTATATATATATAGAGAGAGAAAGAGAACAACAAAAAAAGAGAGAAAGAGCTATGTATATATATAGAGAGAGAAGAGAGAATGAGAGGGCGAGAGAAACCAACAAAATGCAGACATATCCAGACACGACAGCGGCAATGCCAGCTGCAAGTGCACTGACACGGCTTGCGCGTCGGGGGCGGAGATCGCTAGGGAAATGGTTCTGACGTGCGAGCTATCCCATCGTACACGCTGCGTCTAGGTATGTAGCTGCTACAAGGACACCCCCTTAATTGATGAACCAACAGATGGACGGACCGACTTACGCAGTGCAGAGAAGAAATCAAGCAGAAAACCGAGAGACCCCATCAGGGGTGCGGTCGGACCTAGGACATAATCAAATCCTCCAGGAACATAAGACCCTCCGCCGGGACAGGAGAACCGTCCTTCAGGGTACCATTTCCCAGGATGCATCGTAACAAACAGCACATACGAAGAACATTAGGGCACCTTCCCCGAACAGACCTCGATCTTATACCTCGGTCCGAGCCTGCAGGTCCGCAGCAGGGCGCCTCCGAGGGCAAGTCACAGCCCGAGGATACGACGCAGCTCGGCTAACCTAGATGACTCGAGGGCCCCTTGGTAAAATCTCACACTGCAGATCTTTCGGGGAACCTGGCTTCGCGCTGTCCTGTGACAGTGGAGACTTGAACTGGCCATCGGGCAGAGGGGGACCTGGAGAGGTGCGATTGATCCGTAAGTTGGTCTAGGACCCCCCCCCCTGTGCTCAAATGCGGGAGCAAGCGCCGAAGCACTCCACAGCAGTGGCTGAGCACAGCCGAGCACCCAAATCCCTTGCGCTGGGCACGCATTTGGCAATCGCCGATTCGGGGAGTGAGGCGGGGGGCGGCATCGCTGTAAACCGATGAGAGCACAGTAAAGTTTACGAAGCTGGCACCAGACGTTGACTTGATAGCTTATGAACAGCTTGGGCGCGCATCTCCAACATATCAATCACACTCAAACCCCCTTCGAACGCTCATCACACACACATATTGAGTGCCTGCTTGCTGTGAGACTCTCCTCCCCCCCAACCCCGGCGTGCGATGCAAACCGCGCCACCTCCGTGTAAGACCGTTGCTTCACGATCCTACCTGCAGCGAAGTGGTCCCGACTGCAAACAGAGCATAGCGCACAGGATATAACAGTAATTATCGAGCTTCGTTCAGATGTTGAAAGAAGCGTCCGTTGCGAAGAGTGTCCTCAGCTTCCAGGTGATCGAGTTCGGCCTCGGGCGCCCTTTGGGGCCTCGACAGGGGCCGCCTTCGGAGGGCAGCAGGAACGCCCTGGCGGCCTTGGGGGGACCGCGGGCACGGGCAGCT
>CAUYUJ010010968.1:322500-435000 GCA_963575745.1 Prorocentrum cordatum | reverse complement strand
TGTGCGTGTGCGTGTGCGTGTGCGTGTGCGTGTGCGTGTGCGTGTGCGTGTGCGTGTGCGTGTGCGTGTGCGTGTGCGTGTGCGTGTGCGTGTGCGTGTGCGTGTGCGTGTGCGTGTGCGTGTGCGTGTGCGTGTGCGTGTGCGTGTGCGTGTGCGTGTGCGCGTGCGTGTGCGTGTGCGTGTGCGTGTGCGTGTGCGTGTGTGGGTGTCTGTGTATGTGTGTGTGTGTCGGGCCCTCTCGCGCCCTGCGAGCTAAGAACTGGGCCCCCCCCGACGCATCGAGCCCAAGATGCATTCGTTCATCTTGATGGCCAAGTCCCTGCGCGTCTAGCCTCCCAAGGAGAAAACGCAGCCAAATACGAGGTCGGGGGAGGGACGTTCTGGAGATCATCCCGCCCCCACCCCCGGCGCCCGCCCCCCCCCCCACCCGGGCGCCCGCCCGAGCGCGATGGCAGAATCGCGCGGCAGCGCCACTGGACAGCTTGCCCGGCTGCGCGATCCGGCGCCCGCCCACAGCGCCCGTCGGCCCCCGCCCGGGCGGCCCCCGCCCGGCCGGGGGGGACTTCGGGGGGGACTTCAGATTCTCTCGCTCACCGTCGGCTGGGGCTTCGACCTTCTCCGGCTCGTCCAGCCTGAAGTGTGCCCGATACGCGGTCACGATCTCGATGACCTCGTCGAGCTCCACCAGGCCGTTCTGGTCGACGTCGAGTGCCCTCATGACAGCGTCGAGCTCCGAAGGAAGCAGTGACACGCCCATCTTTCGGAGCTGGATGGCCATCTCCTCTTTGCTGAGGATGCCGTCCCCGTTAAGGTCGAACTCCCTGAAAGCTACCTTGAGCGTTTTCTTGTTGCTGCACACCTCCTTCACCTAAAAAAAAGAAAGAAAACACCATAAACATGAACGTTTGGCGCTCCGCGCGGACTTCCTGGATCTGCGCTGAAGCCCCATATCCCTGGCGCGCGGAGAGCAACAGGGGTGGCGCCGGCGGCGCCGCCAGGGGGGCCCAGCGCGGATCCAAGAAATACGCGCGGAGCGCCAAAAGTGTATGCTTCTGGCGTTTTTTTCTGCTTCGATCACCAGGCGATCCAGCGCATTCAGTAGCTTCGGCTTGTTGAGCTTGCCTCGCGGGCGGTGGGTATTTGACAATCGGCCGACCGCGAGCCGAGCTCTCCGGCAACAAGCTGGCGGGCGGCCTTATGACGCGTGGGGACAATTAGTTACGGCGGCCCTTCGCGGTGGCGCACTCTGGCCGCTGAAGAAGCGGCACGCTGCGCCTGGCCGATGCCGGAAACCCGGGACCCAAACACGGTGCGTGCCACCTCTTGGGGGCGCCTTTTTGTACCTCCGTCGGGCGTGCCGGCGTGCACAACAGCGCGGCAAGCTCACCCCTGGGAGTTGGGGGCTGCGGCTTGGCCGGCCGCCAAGCTCCAGCCTGTCGCCGTCGCGGGCGGCGTCGTCAGCTGCCTGCCCCATATATTTTGTGTACTGTGGTGGGACCTCGGAGGGTCGCAGGGCGCCATGTGGCCGAATCCGAAAACCCTAAACCCAAAAATGCTGTCATCTCTTGGGGGACGCTCTTGTTACTTGCGCCGCCTTCCGCCGCCTTTCCGTCGGCTTCCGCTGGCGGAGGTGGCCTCGTTTTACTTCCGCTGGCCTTCCGCCGCCCTTCCGCGGGGGAAGAGCGACAACTCCTGCGATCTCGAAGGCAAGGCCCTTTTGGGAACGCCTCACGCGGGAAAGAGAGCGCTGAGGCGCGACCTCACGCGAACGGCACGGTACGAAATAGCGCTGTCAGAAATCTAGGGGCACGCTCTCCGTTGACCCCTGAACTCTCCAGCATGCCCCAGGGCGTCTGGGGGGCCCCTGAGGCCATCGTGGGATAAAGAAATGTCCGTGGTGCACCTGCTGGCAGGCCGATTGTTCACTTGGTAGGGAAACCAGCAGGTAGCAAGGGCCTTGGAGGGCCAGGTTAGCGTTTTTCGAACGAGGTTGGCCAGCAAGAGTCGCCAGGGATGGGCCGAAGGGGCAAGGATGCAAGGGTACTACCCTTGGGAACATTGCCCATCCTTACGATGCGGGTTGACTGTACCGGTACCGCTACTCCCCGGACCTCTCCCAGGGGCGCGTTCTGACCAGAATTTCGAAGCGAACCCAGCGGTGGTGACGAGGGCCTCCAAGGAGGCCCAAGAAGGCGAAAACGAGGGAAGGGTCGGTATGGGTACCTTTTGCTCCTCTGGATTTGGTGTGCTGATTGTGCGTGCGAGCGTCCGCGAAGGCCCCCCCTCTTTGTTTACGCCGCTCGTCTGGAGACGATCAGCAAGCAGCATGCAAGCTCCTGCAGAAGGCCTGCCAACCACGTGCCATACAGTCAACCCGTACACCAAGGATGCCCGATACGGATGCAGGGGCCTTGGAAGGCCATCTCGATACTTTGCGAGCGGGGCGCGGCCAGCGAACGCGGGCAAGGGTGGGCCCCAGGGGAAGGCTGTCAGGGTAGGCTGGCAGGTTGACTGGTTGGTTGACTGCACAGTCATCGCACCGACACCGGGAACGCCAGACAGGGAACAGAAGAGCCTCCTTGGCCACGGAGAGCCACGGGGCCACGAATAGGCTCCCCGACCCGGATACGAGGGGAGCGGCCCGAAAAGCAGAGAGCCCCCCCCCCCCTTGAGCCCAAGGGGCCCTTGCTTCAGCGTAAAACACTCGGCGGCGAGCCCGGGGGGGAAGCGAGAAGGGGCGGGCCCTCCCAGAAGGCTCGGAAGTCCCCCAGCCTTCTGACAAGCTTTCCAAGCCTTCTCCGAACACAGAAAACAAACCTCTCAGAAGGCCGGAGGGCTTCTGAGCCCCGCCGCCGTCTAAGAAGGCCTCCTCCTCCTCCTCACTATTTCCCCCCCTCGCTCGCCAACGACTCCCTGCAGGAGCAGCCTGCGCACTCACGCCGACGACCCCACCACGTGGGCTTCAGTCGCTTCACGCGGGAGAGTAGGAACAAGGAAAGACGGCACCACCACCACCATGGCGAGGAGATGCGAGGAGGCGAGGGGGGTCTCCCTGGCGCCGTGGTCCAGCCCCCTCGCTCGAGACACCCCCGGCCTCCAGCTCGGGGAGGCATCGTGGACCTCCTCGCTGGAGGTGGGCCCCCTCGTGGTGCTGGCTTCGCTGCTCCCCCCTCCGAGGAGGAGGGGCGCGGTGAGGCGCGACCTCGCGCATAGGCGGCGCCCGCGCGAAGGTGTCTCTGCGAGGGGGCAGCCCCCCGTGCCTGCGCCCCTCCGACCGGGAGACGACCGAGAGGAGAACTGGGCGTGCGCGCCTGCCCGAGGCTCTCCCGAGCCGGTCGCGGGCGACGATGGGTGCGAATAGCCCAGGGATTTGGAAGCGAACGGGGGGCAGCGACTGCAGAAGCCCCTGAAGTGGGGCGGGCAAGAAAGCTGGGCAGCGTGACTTACCTTCTTTGCTGGTTCGCGTGGACGTCCGAACGACCTGCGCATGGATCCTGGATCCCTGGCAGGGATCCTGAAGGGCGCCGGTGATGCACGCCTTCGGCGGGGCTCCCCGGGCGAATGCGGGCAGCGCCCTCCCCTGGGCCCTTCGCCCCTAGATCGGCGTTCGGTGGCAACTATACTGGGAGGCCTTCGCCGGAAGGATTCATAAGAAGGTGGGGTGTGGGGGGGGGGGGGGGCGGCTGCTGCGCCGGATTAGGCCGCGGAGGAAGCCCGATCTAGCCGGACTGAGCGGGATATAGCCAGACCGCACGCGGTGGAGCCGGACTTGGGACCAGGGCAAAGACAGAACTTGACCTCCGCAGGAGTTGCATCCGAAGCGTCGCCTCCGAACCAGCCGCGCGCCGCGAGAGCGGCCTGCGCCGAACCCGCCCAGGGGGGGGGGCCTCCGGCAAGAGCGGCGGCCCCCGCAGGGAGGCCCGACGCGACGCGCCGCGGCCCGCCGCGAGCGCTCCGTGCTCGCGGGGGGGGGCTGCCCGGAGGCCGAGCCTGCGCTTGTCGAGCCCCTGGAGGCCTGCGCCGGAGCCAGGAGCAGGACTCAGAGGAGGACACGGTACCGATACCGCCACCCTGCGCCCGCGTTCCCCTTTTTGGGGGGCCTTCTCGGAGACCCTCGTTGCCGCCTCTGGATTCGCCCTCGAAATTATGGTGAGAAAGCGCCCCTGGAGAGGTCCGGGGAGCAGCGGCACCAGTACCTCTTGGTCTCCCCAGGGACAAGCTGGGACCCGGACAGGATGGGATGCCGAGAACGTGCCTGGCGCGCGCGCGCGGCAGCGTGCCCTCAGGGCTCGGCCTAGGAGGTGCTCGGCCCGTCTCGGCAGGCTCGGCGCCCGTCGGGACCCCGGCTTGGGCCTCTGCGTGCCCATCGCTCGCCAGCCATCTCCTGCAAGTTGCCACTTCCGGGACAAAGTGGGACCTGGATAAGCCGGGGTCTCTGCGATCCGGAGGTTCTGGAGGAGGCATCAAGCGCCCCGGCCGCTCCAGCCTGGGAGCGTCTCGGCACGCTCTGGCAGGATCTGCCCCAGTCCTGGGCTCGCCCGATTTCAGGATGGAAGGCTGGCCCCCTGTCGGGGAAATGGCCCGCAGGTGTGGCATCTGGGCATGTCGTGGGGCCGTCGGGGGGAGGAAGAGGGAGAGAAGAAGGAGGAGAAGGCGGCGGCGGAGGAGGAGAGAGAGGAGAAGGAAGAGGAGGAGGATGAAGGCAAAGAGGCCTCTTAAAGATCCTTTTGGCAATCTGTGCTCGCATTTGGAAGCCCGAAATGGGTACGGAACAATGGACACGATGCCCAACAACGAATCTTGTCCAAAACCAACAGCGGCCTTTGTTGGGCGGGCGGCTTTGTGTCTTCAGTGGACAACGTCCGCGGCGGCGCGGACAGCGAATCCTGTTCAGAATGAACAGGAACTGCTGTTGGTCTTTGTACCCATTCTTTCCTCGGGGGCGGCCAAAAGGGGGGCGTCCAAGAGGGGGGTGCGCAAATCATGGCCGGTGACCGGTGGCACGTGCGCGGCCCAAGGGAGGCAGGGGCCAGGGACGGAATGAAATAAGAAGAGGCGCCATGAAATCCTGGGAGACATCATGGCCCACGCCATGATGTCCACCCCCCCCCCTTGGCCATCACCCCACCCCCTTTGCCGCCACCGATGTCCGTACCCGTGTCGATCGTCCCGATCCCCCAGGGGCCGCCTCAGTGCCGGGCCTGCCCTCATGGCGCCCCTCGGAGAGGGGGAGTGGTCCGCGGGCGGTGACACCAGAAGCCGGCTCGGGGCGAGCGGCGGCGGAAGCGCCGCCCAAGAGGGGGGTGTCCAAGAGGGGAGGTGCAAATCATGACCGGCGGCATGTGCGCGGCCCAGCGGGGGGGCCAGGGACGTAGTGAAACAAGAAGAGGCGCCATGAAATCTGGGGAAATATCATCGCCCCCGCCATGATATTCACCCCCCCTAGTCATCACCCCCTTCTTTTCCGCCCCCGATCGTGGGTTGAGCCTGGCCGCTGGGGCCGGTCACCCTCCAGTGAGGGGCAGGGCCTTCCCTCCCAACACCCGTGCGTGCGGCTCCCTGCCCCGCGCACGGCTCCTGGGGCCCAGGGCATGGCGCTGCCAGCGCAGCGGCACGACGAGGGGCCTGGGAGTGTGCACGGATCGCGCACGGGCGCCGCCCCAAGTCGGGGATCTGCTGACCCGGGTGAGTCCAGACCCGGGCCAGTCAGGCCTTGCAGAACCCTGCAAGGTCCTGCACCCAAGCTTGGGCTAATGCGAAGAATCCTGCAAGATCCTGCAGGATCCTGCACCCAATCCCGGGTCAATGCGACCCTGGCCCTGCAGGATCTGGCAAGATCGGGCGCTCTGGCTGACCCCCGTTTGCATTGACCCCCGTCTCTTGAGCCCCGACTTGGTGTCGGCCGCCGCACTCCGGACTTCAAAATAAAAGGGTAGTGGCCTGATCTGGGGGGAGTCTGATTTTAGCTGTCGTCGAGGCTCCAGTGGGCTCTAAAACTGCTCGCCTGGGAGGGTTGCGACCCCTTCCCTTGGACTCTCCGAAGCAGCAGACACGAAGCAGGCGCCCGGGCCCGTGTCGAGCGCGGGCGGCGGCCGCGGGGGAGAGCCCAAGGGGCGGCAGGGCCCCAGACCGCCGACGCGCCGTGCTGCGTTCTGTCGCGGCGCGGGCCCCGAGCTGGATCCCTCGATGACGACGACGGCGACGGCGACGGCGACGGCGACGGCGGCGACGACGAAGGTGACGACGACGACGACGACGACGGTGGCGACGCCGACGACGACGGAGGTGACGCCCACGACGACGACGACGACGACGACGACGACGACGACGACGACGGCGACGGCGACGGCGGCGGCGGCGGTGGCGGCGGCGACGACGACGGCGACGGCGGCGACGACGAGGACGACGATGGCGGCGGCGGCGACGACGACGAGAGAGGGCAGAAACACACAAGTTCTTCCCACGACGTGGCGACGCCTCCCCCATTACAAAGTTGACGCCCAGACTGGCGGCGCAACTTTTGTTCTTGCCCCCGCGGTCCGCGCTGCGCGCGCCCGTCAGCCTTGAACTGCGGGGGACGGGGGGGTTGGATAAAAGCTCGCGCTTAATTTCGAGGAGGGTCGTAAGGCGAGGCCAGGACGAGGATGAACTCAGGCGAGGATAAATCGAGAACCTCTGAGATCCAACGGCTCCGGAGGATGCATCGGGCGTCGCGGCCTCCGTCGGAGGCTGCAGCGGACGCATCGGGCGTCTCGGGACGTGCTGGAACGCTCTGAGAGCGTGCCCGCGCGCTCTGGGAGCGAATTTCTCCTCGTCCCAGCCCCATCCGACGAGCGCTCTCGACCCCGCCCCCAGGACCTCGCCACCGCTGGCGCGTCCACTCTCCGTGCCTTCCTTCGGCTCCGTGCGCCTGTTTGCATCGCAAGACGGCTTGGAATGGTCACCGATGGTCCTCGCCGAGAACCCTGCTGCTCCCATCGTACTTAAAGACCAAACCTCCGAAATCATTTCGAGCACCCAGAAAAATATCGAAACGGTGTCGAACGAGTATCGCCTCCCAGAGCCCGACGCGCGAACATCCTCCAGTTTCGGCGCTTCTGGTGCGCGAAACTCTTTCTGGCGATCCAGGCTAAAGAAGGTCGAAACACCGTATAGGGGAACGAACAATGACATACGCATGAAAACTCGGAGGTCCGCGCGCATTGCGCTGGGGCCCCCTGCCGGCGCCTCCGGCGCCGCCCCTGGCGCGCTCCGCGCGCCGAGGAGGGCGGTCCAGCGCGGATCCGAGCAAGCCGTGCGGACCTCCGAGTTTTTACGTTGATGTCATTCTTCGCTCCCCGAAGCTGCCATGACGACCGGCTTTCCCAGCAAGGCACTCGCTGCGCGCCGCAAACACCGCTTGCGCTTGAGCGCTTACACCTTATGTCAGAATGCCATGTAGCTTACATCTGTTGTCATTCACCTATTCCCGTAGCCTATTTTACGGCCACTTGGAGATGATTCAACATACCAGCACCTCTCCATATTACCTCGCAGGCCTGGAGGTTGACACCAACACCAATATCGGCGGTGTGCCTCCATCGTGGGGAACAAGATCCCGATCTCGGTGATGGTGGTAATACTCTGGCTTCCAAGGTGGCCGAAAGATTGCCACCGACACCGAAATCTAGGATCCTCTTCCCCCTGTGGAGGCAACCCCCTGTGTTGGTGTTGGTGCCCATCTCCAGGCCTCCGAGTACCTTCGCTCTAACCGAAGCACAGGCCGAGACCAGTGCACACGCCCGAGCGATGCCAGGGGACCGGCCCTTCGTCGCGCGCGGCGCTCCCCCGGCGGGATTCCCCCGGGGGCACGGGGCGGGCCCGCGCCGGAGGGCACGGGGAGGAGACGGGGAGCAGGAGAGCCAGGCCTCGGGACAGGAATATACATGTATATGTGAATATATTCATATATATATATATATATACACATATGCACACATATACACAGATGTATGTGTATATATATATATAAGGATTTACATATGCATATATATATATATATATATATATACATTTACATGTGTATATATAATTGTAAAACTATATCATATAGTTATACACATCTATACACATATATATATATACACTCAAGCCGTGGTCATCGCTCCACACCTCCCCCCGCCCCACCCAAGGTTCCAAGGTGGCGGCGAGCCCGACGAGCTGCACACTTCGGCCGCAGTCTCCTCCGCGCGTGCCAGCCTCGAGCTCTGGGGAGAGGGGGGAGTGTCCACTCATGGTTTCCCCCCCTCTGCCGTCGCGCGGGGTCGGCGGGGCCGGCGGGGGCACCCTGGGCGGACAGAGCCTGTCGCAGAGGGGGCTCCCCCCCCCACAGAGAGCAAGCCCGAGAGGCCGCGCCACCTCGCCACAGCGATGAGCACGGCCAGACCCAGGACAGAAGGAGCCCCTCAGAGAGCATGAGACCCTCCGCTGGTCAAACTGAAGATCATTCGAGGGTACACTCCCCAGGAGGCACAACAGCGTCCAGCAAGCACGAAGGACATTAAGGGCACCCTTCCCGAAGCGACTTCGATCTTACACCGCGCTCCGACCGTAGTGACCCCATCCCTTCCTCCATCCCCTCCCCGGCCCTCCCGGCTCAGCCTCCTGGGCGCAATCCCGTGGATACACGGTCGGATACGTCCCGCGCGGAGCGTCCGCAAAGAAGCGCCCCGCATCCACGGGGTCGCGGCCCACAGGGGCCCAGCCCGCGAGGCCGCGGATACGGACATGCTTCCCGCCCGCGATGTCACTCGAGCACCTCGGCTTTACGTATGGGCAGTGAGGGTCGGTTCGCAACATAGCCTCCCCTCTCGGCAGTCAGCCGGCACAGGGCAACGCCAACAGCTGAGGCGTCTTGGACAAGCGAAGGTCCCTCGGCTGGGGGCAATGGCAACCACAGAATCAAACACAGGGCCTGCAACGGCAATGCCTGTCGTGGAGAAACCAGAAAGTACCGATACTGCTACTCCCCGGACCTCTCCCGGAGCGCGTTCTGACAAGGATCTCGAGGCGAATCCGGCGGTGGCGACGAGGGCCCCCCAGGAGGCCCAGCAGAAAGCGAAAACGGGCGGAGGGCAGTGTTTGGTACGGGGTACACCTCTTCCCCCCCCCCGGTTCTGGCTCGCATTGCGCCACCGCCCCGATCGCCCAGCACGCTGTCGAGCATCTGGCTCCCCGTGGGGGCCAGGGACGTGGGCTTGGGCAGCAGCGGCTGGCCGATGTCGGGCAGGTTCGGGGTGCTCTGCGACCTCAGCGGCCCGAGCGGGCCGAGCGCCCCTCCTCTGGGCGCCCCGGTGACCCCGCGCCCTGCAACTCTGTGCGAGCCGGGCAGCGCCGCCGAAGGGTGCCACCGCCTCCTCCTCCTCCTCCTCCTCCTCCTCCTCCTCCTCCTCCTCCTCCTCCTCCTCCTCCTCCTCGCAAGGAAATCGCGGGGGCCGAAGAACTCTGCAGTGGACCCGTCTGTCAAGGGTGCGCGGTGAGGATGTCAAGGGTCGGGCGCCCATGGCGAGGCTCTTCGAGCGGGGCTCGCCGTCGGAGGTGGTTGGAGATGGGCCGAAGAGGACCGAAGAGGCAAGGGTGCAAGGATACCCTGGGGAAGTCGGTCATCCTGACCATCAGGGTTGACTGTCAGATCCTGGAGTCGCAATGTGCCGCAACGGGCTCTCGGGCCCCGGGACCCTCGCGGATCGCTCCCGCTCGAAGGATGCGGCAGAAAAAGAGGGGGTCCGGGGCTCTGGTGACGGTGCTTTGCGGTGTGGCGTGCTGTTCGTGCTGCCCGACCTCCGCGGGGAGGGAGGGTCGAGGACAGACGAGGCCTCGAACCTCCTCGGGAGTGTCTGGGGGGCTCTGCCTGGGTCCAGGGAGAGCCGTTCCCTCTCGGAGGCGGCGACTCCCCTGGTCCCTCCCGCCGCCGCGGGCCGCTCCTCCGCGGCGCTTCCGCGGGCAGCCCGGCGCTGCGTGGGGGGGTCCGAACGTGCAGGAGGAGGAGGAGGAGGAGGAGGAGGAGGAGGAGGAGGAGGAGGAGGAGGGGGGGGAGGAGGAGGGGGAGAAGGAGGAGGGGGCAAGTGTCGGAGCTCCGAGGCTCGAGGGCCCCCTCGGCGTCGAGGTCAGAGCTCTTTTTCGGGGGCGCGTGGGTGGCCCGTGCTGGGCCGGCGGTCCGTCTCGGCGTTCACGCGCGTTCTTCCTCGGAGTTTGAGCCTGCGATGCGTTGCACCGCATCGCGATGATGAGGCTGCTGAGGAGGGTGATGCTGCCGATGATGGTGGTGGTGAGGATGGTGATGATGGTGATGATGGTGATGATGATGGTGGTGACGGAGAGCGTGGCGATGATGTCGATGATAACGCTGGGTGTGATAAAGATAAGGATGACGATGACCAAAGCAATGAAGCCGACGATGCAGATGTCGCCGCCAAGTGGGAGCGGGTGCTCTCTCTTTTTGTTTCTCTCTCTCTCTCTCTCTCGCTCGCACTTTGCATACGCAAAACGGACGGGGGAAATGGTGAGGGCAGTGGTTGCGCGCTTTTGTGTTTCTGTCTCTCTCTCTATATATATAGATATATGTCGTTCTCTCCTTCCCTTTCTCACTCAACACACCATACACAGTGGGTATTGGGAGGGAGCACTGGAACCCATCACGCCATCCACGCAAAGCGCAGAGGTGGAAACTGAAGGAGGAAGTGGTTTCTCTCTTTCCCCCCTCCCTTTCCTTTTGTTTACGCACACACGACAGAGAGCGAACAATGAAGGGGGAGCTGGCCGCTATCTCATGGGAGGGGGTTGTGACTGCTCTCTTACACTCTTACACTCCCACGCGCACGGACGACACAGTGGGCAATGGGAGGAGAAGCGGCTACCCTCGCATCCTCAACGCGCACGGGCGGGGGAGGAAGTAGACAGGGACGAGTGGTTCCTCATTCTCTCTCTCTCTCTCTTTCTCTCTATCGCTCTCTCTATCCCTGCCTCCCTCTCCATG
Organism: Prorocentrum cordatum; assembly: GCA_963575745.1. Taxonomy (NCBI): domain Eukaryota; class Dinophyceae; order Prorocentrales; family Prorocentraceae; genus Prorocentrum; species Prorocentrum cordatum. The sequence continues at coordinate 423,986 of CAUYUJ010010968.1, read as the reverse complement.
TATCTGTACAGATGTACGGATTTGTTTGTAGATGAGTAGGTTAAGTAGATCGGTGAGAAGGCCTTCTCCGAAGGCTCGGAAGTCCCCTGGCCTTCTGAAACAAAAGTGTTCTACGTTTCCCCCAGGCACAAGCAAAAACTTCTCAGAGGGCGCGAGGCGGTTTCCGAGAAGTCCCCGCCGCGTTCTGAGATGGCCTTCTCCTTCTCGCCTCTTCCACTCGTTCGCCGCCGACGTCCGTCGCGTCTCCGTCGGTTCGGAGCGGCTGCCGTCCTCCTCCTCCTCCTCCTCCTCCTCTTCCTCCTCGTCCTCCTCCTCCTCCTCCTCCTCCTCCTCCTCTCCTCTCCTCCTCCTCCTCTCCTCCTCCTCCTCCTCCTCCTCCTCCCTCCTCCTCCTCCTCCCTCCTCCTCCTCCTCCTCCTCCTCCAATTATTCCTCCTCCTCCTCCTCCTGTTCCTCTCGCTGGTCTGAGCGGGGCCCCGCTCCGCCACTGGGGGGCCCGGGCCGCTGCCCCCCCCCCGCGGGTGGGGCGCGAGCGGGGCCGTGGCATGGGGCGCCGCTGGGCGCGCGGCTGCGTCGGCCTACCGGCGGCGTCCTTGCTGCCGTGGCCGTAGATGTCGTTCAGTTTCTTCCGCCGCTCCTGGCGGCACGCACACGAAGAGGAGGAGGAACAGGAGGAGGAGGAGCAGCAGGAGCAGGAGGAAACCCCAGTGGCTGCTCTCGCATGCGTCCCCCACACACATGTCGGCACACTCTTCACACGCTTCGTGGCCCCATAGGGAGCTCCACCGAAGGCCCCAGTGCCACCGCCCGCATGCGTCCCCCACACCCACTATGTCAAACCACTCATACGTTTCGAGGACCCATAGGGAGCTCCACCGAAGCCATGGTGCCACCGCCCGCGTGCGTCATCCACGCACATTCCGGCGCGCCCCTCACGCGTTTCGTGGCCCCATAACGAGGAGGAGGAGGAGAAGGAGGAGGAGGAAGAGGAGGAGGAGGAGGAGGAGGAGGACTAGGAGGAGGAGGAGGAGGAGGAGGAGGAGGAGGAGGAGGAGGAGGAGGAGGAGGAGGAGGAGGAGGAGGAGGAGGAGAGGAGGAGGGGGAGGAGGAGAAGGAGGAGGAGGGAGGAGGAGAGGAGGAGGAGACGGAGGAGGAGGAGGGAGGAGGAGGAGGGAGGAGGAGGAGGAGGAGGAAGGAGGAGGAGGAAGGAGGAGGAGGAGGAGGAGGAGGAAGGGGCGAAGAGGGGGCGAGAGGGGCGCGCGCCCGCGCGCGCGCCCCGCCCGCCTCCCCCCCCCCGAGGGTGGCGTGTTTTTTTGGTGTGTTGCATCTTTGGGCGATCGTCAGAACAATAGCTCCTGCACGTAGCCGACGCGCGACGGAAGGGCCCGAGGGGCCGAAAAAGAGCGAAGGACGGACCCAAGAACCACAGACAACGAGCGGAGGGACACGACCGCAAAAACGAGGCCACGAAACAGCGAGGGCCCGAAACTACAAAGTGATGCTGAGAAAACTGGAGGGGATTGGTAGCCCCCATCCTGGCTCCTCGGAGGTCTTTGCCTCACCTCCCCAAGCACAGCCGCAAGCCTAAACAACTCTCCCCCCAGGCGGCAGCAGAGCTCTGTCCCTCTTTGCGAGCCCGGGCGGGGGAGAAAGGCCAATCAGAGCTGCATAAGGCTTCCCAATCGCAAGCGGCACGGGTGTTTGCTTCCATTGCGCTTCAATGCTAGGGAAGCCTCGCACTCAGACAGCCTCACGGACGGGAAAGGTTCAAGATGTCGCCCCAAGAGAGAGCGGGCAGAGAAAACATCCAAGCACGCAACCAAAGAGAGAGAGAGAGAAGCTGGCCTAGTCTCTTCTCTCTTGGCGAGCCTGGGCAACAAACAATTAAGCGAGCAAAGGCAAGGATTTCACAAGCCAAGCGGCACGGGTGCTTGGTTCCATTGCGCCTCAATGCTGGTGAAATCCTAACAGCCAGGCAGCATCCACGGGCTGGAGAAGATTACTGAAGGAGGTGGCCCACAGTACGCAACACAGAGAGACTAAGGTTGCCTCTGCATCGCTTGGCGAGCCTGTGCTAATGATGTAGTAACACGGCACAACATAAACAAATAGTGGCCTAAACTTGCCATGGCGCCGGGTTTGGTGCCAGGTATTCAAGAGACACCCGCATCTCGTTGGATAAGCACGCAAGATATCCCACCCCTCCTTACCCACCCCCGATCTAATCACCAGGCTGCAGCAAAGGCTGCAGAAGCCAAACTGGGTCGGCAAATGGCCTGGCAGTTGAAAATGTCATGGGGTTTGGGAAAGCATGAATGACACTAGCACAATCAACTGCACCAACATATCCGACTGGGCACTTGGTGCGTGGATCTCGCCCGTCGCACATGAGCCTTAGGCGCGACAGTGTGCCCCTGGCCCGAGGGAGCCCAAAACAATTCCTAAGCAGTTATTGGACATTGCTTCTAGAGCAAAGTCCACAGCGGCGGCAGGAAATAATGTCCTGGAGCCTTCGAAGACAGTGTCCCCCTCCAGCAGGCGAGGGACGTAGGGGACGCAAGAGGTAGCTGTTAGATACAAAACTATCCCGGCAAAGCAACCGAACAGCGACGTGTAGGAGCATATCAGGAAGCATTCCCCTTAAGATTCAAATGAGAAATTCTGCTGTTCTCGCAGTCGTAGTCGCATTCGCGATGACAGTCGCAGCGGCAACGGCAGTCGAAGTCACAGCCTCAGCCTCAGCCTGCCTCAGCCTCAGCCTCAGCCTGCCTCAGCCTCAGCCTGCCTCAGCCTCAGCCTCAGCCTGCTTCAGCCTCAGCCTCAGTCTGCCTTCAGCCTCGGCCTCAGCCTCAGCCTGCCTCAGCCTCAGCCTGCATCAGCCTCAGCCTCAGCCTCAGCCTGCCTCAGCATCAGCCTGCCTCAGCCTCAGCCTCAGCCTGCCTCAGCCTCAGCCTCAGCCTGCTTCAGCCTCAGCCTCAGTCTGCCTTCAGCCTCGGCCTCAGCCTCAGCCTGCCTCCTCAGCCTCAGCCTGCCTCAGCCTCAGCATCAGCCTGCCTCAGCATTCAAAATGTGGCCCGGGAATGGAGTTCTGGGAACTCGAAGAACACGAAGTGGCCTACAGTTGGCTCCGGGCATTCAAAATGTGGCCCAGGAATGGAGTTCTGGGAACTCGAAGAACACGAAGTGGCCTACAGTTGGGTCCGGGCATTCAAAATGTGGCCCGGGAATGGAGTTTTGGGAACTCGAAGAACACGAAGTGGCCTACAGTTGGCTCCGGGCATTCAAAATGTGGCTCGGGAATGGAGTTCTGGGAACTCGAAGAACACGAAGTGGCCTACAGTTGGCTCCGGGCATTCAGAATGTGGCCCGGGAATGGAGTTCTGGGACCTCGAAGACCACGAAGTGTACCCGTCCGGCATCTGCCCAGACCCCCCTGGGGCGTCATGATGCTCTCCTTTGAGCCTACTAGAAACCTATCAGTCTTTGCTGTTAGGTAAATAGCACAGCAATGCACACATCTCAAGCGCCCGATGGAGGGGTCCCAGAAATGCTCACGCATAGCTCCAGCAACAGATTCCAACAAATGAAGGGAGGGGAATGCTGGTGTCTGGGTCTCCTCAGTGTCGGCAGCCCAAACGTTCTTGGGAACTTTCTTGAGAATACATGCAATGCAGTGCCCGATGTGGCATCCTAGATGTCTGACATGGGTACCAAAACGTTTGGTACGATTCTGCTGCACAGTGTCATGGAGATGTAAGTCAGCACCTAGCTTGGCCAATGAGTCTGCCTGACGATTACCAGCATCGTGCATGTCACCACGATCGCCCTTGCGTACTTTGGTGGCTCGAATTGGCGGATCGCCTATATCAGCCGCTAAGCGGTGTATTTGGGCCCATAGGGAGCAATGCTTAGCCCAACCGTGGGTAGAGGCTTCATAGCCGAGGGCCCAAACATCAGCCACACATTGGCAGTTTGTAACAAACTCATACTGGACAGACGGGGCAGCATGGGTGAGGTAAAACAGGAGAGCGTAAAGCTCGGCCCCTGGAGCGTCCTGAATAAAGTCCGGCAAAGCCCCATATTCTGCAGCGTTCAACCTAGGAGAGTCGCGCGCAACAGGCTCACCAAAGACGTTGCGGCGCCTCGGAGCGACCGCGCAGACGCCCCATCCACATCGGAGCGTGAGAGGTGACGGCCCAAACTTCCCCGAGCCGTCACCATATGCGGGCGACGAGGAGAGAGGGCCATCAACACGGCGCACTCCTAGACAGGGTCGGGGAACGGTGGTGAAACAGGAAAACTATAACGCGGGGCACGAACGAGTGCTGCGGCCCAGACACCCAGACAGGGCTATCCCGGTGCTGGCCGAGAGAACGCGCGAAGACCTGAGACGGACCGAACCAGCGGCGGAAATCACTGAGAGCGTCACGTTCATATAAGGTGTGAGAAAAAACAGGGTCCGCTGGGACCAGCTGGCACCTGGGGCCACTAGGCTTGAAATAGATGCCACCAGCCAAGAAAGCCCCCCGGGCTCGCTGTTGCAGCGTGCCGATCCTTCAGTCTTCTTGGACAGACGGGAGCGAAGCGGAGGAAGGAAAGAGGGGTCCGACAAATGACCGAAAGATGGGTGACGGTCAGAGGCTTGCTTCCATGCCCAAACGCAAGCATCGCGGGTCACTAGAGAAACCAAGTCACGCGGTGTAGTAGTCGGAATCAACGGGTCCGTCCCAAGAGAATTCTGCTATTGGGTTGGGGTAACAACTGACCACCCAATCCTGAGTAGGGTAGCAACCTGTATCTTGCCTGGCCCTTGTAGGTCTGTCCAGGGGGGGGGTCGCATGAAACGGCATCACGAGCACGAGGAAGGGCTGCATCAAGAATACCTCCGGGTAGGACACGGTTCCGCCGAGAGACGGCCCACATGCGCACTACCTCTGCATTGGCGTCCAAGGCTGGGCCAGCAACGCCCCGTAACGCGAGGTCCATAGTCACAGATCTGCGCCTACCTGTGTCTATAGCCCTGCATGGTAGATGGTCCTCATCGGCTGGGCCTGGCACGTGCTGATACCAACCACATCAATACCATTGGTCATAGTAGGGCGTATCTTCGTATGAACAGTGCCAGCCGCCCTGGAACCTCCCCTCTTGAAGCGCAGTGACGGCGGGCCTTGGCCATAGCTGTTTTTAGCCTGGCGTGCGGAACGGTCCGACTCCGAGCGCCATGCCACGGCATGGTCTTCGGCCCTTCCAAGTGGCCCAGAAATCTAGAAAATGACCCCGCGGAAAAACAAAACATCTGAAGTGATTATACATTCGATGTCGAGTCGGTGATTTTGGGGGCCGCGAAAAACCACTTTGGGGCGTCGTCACGCCATGCTATGTCAGGCTACGCGTCCGCATGTCCGCGCTTCCGCGCTTGGGCTCTTTTAATACATGCTGCTTTCGCTGAAACGCTGGCCTCATGTTCGGACTACCGCTCGTTCCGAATCGTGCTCCCGCTGCAGCGCTGGCCTCATTTCCGCGCTTCCGCTCGTTCCGAATCGTGCTCCCGCTGCAGCGCTGGCACCACTATTTCCAGCGCCCTGCCACGGCATGGTTTTAGGTCCTTCCAAAGAAGCCCCAAAATCTAGAAGATGCCCCCCCGAAAAAAACATCACAAGTGATTATACATTCGGTGTCGATTCGTTGATTTTGGGAGCCGCAGAAGCCCCCCTTCCCACTCTGGGGCGTCGCCACGCCATGCGATGTCATGCTACGCGTAAGCCTTCAACGACATGCTATGCCATGTGATGCTATGCCATGCTGCGACACCCGACTGTGCGAAAATAGAAGAAATCGACGCCATGGTAAGGGATGGGGGGGAGAGGCAGGACGTCAGATATGACGCGAGCGCACCTAGCTTGTCTCCCCCCTCCCCCTACACCCCCCATGCGCGTGGCCGAGAGACGGGGGGCCGGGCACGCAGAAGGGGGCAGGGTGGGACGGACGAAGGGCCTCGCGCACCTGCCGCGCCCAAGGCGCAGAAGGGAAGCCGTCAGGCGGGCGCTTCTTGAGCCGGGGGTTCGGGGAACGGGGCGTTCTGGGAGTCCCCCCCGGGGGAACAAATGCAAGATGTTGGTGAAGTTTCTTTGTCGACGCCAAGCTACTGCGTAGGAGATCCCAAGTTGCTTTTGTTGGTCCCCCAAGTTACCTGTTTGCCTTTTTGATATTTTTTGCGTTTTTCGTGAGCCAGGCCCCCAACCGCCTCCGCCTGAGCCAGACACAAAGGAATTTCATTTGAAGGCCGCACAATACGAATCAGTTTGTCAACCTGCACACTAGGTTTTTCGTTATATCGTACACACTAAGGATCAATTTGTAGACCCCCAAACAAGGGATTTCATGTGATGGTCACACAACAAGGATCAATGCGTAAGTCTGTTTAAAGTGTCTCCTGCACAATAGGACTCAAGTTGTAGCCTTCCACAAAGGAGTTCTATTCAAATGCCTTACAATAAGGATCAACTTGTCAGTTTGCACAACATGTTTTACCTTGTGGCCTGCACCACAGAAATCAGTTTGTAGTCGCACGGTTGCACGTTGCACGATACTTCGCCGCCCAGCACAACTCCATGTTGTCTGCTGGCGACACTGACCACCAGGGGCCCCAAGCGACAATTTCTAGCAAGATTCATAAGAAGTCTAGTGGGCACTACCCGTGCGCTGAAAGCGAGGGTATCCACATGATTTTAGGGAGGGCGGGCGCGCGCGCCGCAATCTGTAGAGGCCTGTCGCGGTTCTCGTGCGCGCAGATGCTCGTCGGCATAACTCCCAAACAAATCAACGCAAGTGGTGACTCCTAAACTGCGCTTCGCACCTGTTTACGTTTATGTCCGTCTGTATGGGCGCATGCATGTATGGTTGCTCTTCTTTGTACACCAGTGTTGGACGTGCTATTATGTACACGCGTGCGTCTTAGTGTTTATGTGCGTGTGTATGTGTATGGATATCTAGTTGTGATTGCATATGCATAGTATGCGTATGTGTGCATATATGTATATCGGTACAGTTACATATACGTGTATATAAACACATATATATATACATATATATACACATACATACATACAGACATACAGACAGACAGACAGACAGACAGACAGACAGACATATATACAAGTGTGTGCAACACCAACATCGCCAACAAGTCGGACGATTTTCGACAATCTCAGATATCACTTTGATACGGCCTGTGCGGCCGAGGGGACTCCCAGAACACCCTTGCCTCGAGACATTCCCAAAAGGATCCGACGCTCGGACAAAATTGGAGCGGACGGGTTTTGACCGTTTTCGGCCTCCGGGGGCCCTCGCCGGGCCTCGGGACCGTCAAAAAACGACTCGGAGCGAAAAACGACTCCCTAAGGAAACGAAGTTCGGTCAAAACCCGTTGAATCAAAGTCACGACATGTGGTCCGCCCGCCATCCTATGGCAGAAGAGCGGCCCCGACAGTTGGAGACCCGACGAGCTCGTCGCCGTGGTCCTCGTTCCCATGATGCTCTCTTGCGCAGGCGCCGCCTGTGGAATGCCCATTTGGGTTCCCAACGCCCTCCTGGCGACAGCTCGCGGAAATCCGAGCCTGAGTCGCCGGTGCCAGATGTATGTTTCACCATCATGAGCGTCAACTTGCGCGGTTTCGTTTCTCATAGTGCTGAAATGCACCACAGTACAGCAAGCTGGGTCTCCGAATATATTTGCCATTACTGAAACTCTTTTGGACCCCTCTGTTCGCCATATTGCTTTTGATGGCTACGTTCAGGTATCCAGGCTGGACCGGCAGGGTGGGAAGAAAGGGGAGGTATCTTGTTGTTAGCGACGACATGGTTTGCTTCCAGTATTGTGCACGTCTTGGATTCTTCTGAGTTTGAACGCACTTGGCATAATATTCACACGAATCAAGGACCAGTGTTGTTCGCTGTGTGGTACCGCCCCCCTTGTCATGGTGAAGTCGCTTCTGCTCGCTCTTTGGAGTCGGAGTGGGAGTCCTTGCGCCACATGGCTATGACTACCATGATTGTGGGGAATATGAATGCGCACAATCAGCGGTGGTTACTACATTCGCACAGCGACACCGTGGAGGGGAAGGAGTTGCAGCGCATTTGCGGCAGAATGGGGCTGATGGAGAAGGTGGGCCAGCCTACACGTGGAGCTTATCTGTTGGATATTGTTCTTACGGATGTTTTACCTGGTGTTACTCGCAAGGTTTTGCCGGAGATCAGCGACCACAGAATTGTCCTTGCCCGTGTTTCGTTGCACGTTTCGTCCTCAGAGCCAATCGCTTGTGAGCAGTGGCATTTCAGCGCCGCTGATTGGAGTGGTCTATGCAACGTTTTCTCTTCTACTGATTGGCGGGATGTTTTTCGTGGTTGCGACGCCAAGGCTGCTGCTGCGAAGTACCCTGGGCATCTGACAGAAACAGCAAAGACGTATATTCCGAGGCACCAGACGTCCTCTCGAAAATTATCTCATCCTTGGTTGAATGACAGATGCCGGCACTTTATCGACCAGAAGACCCAGGCGATTGGCACCGCAAAGTACGCGCACAAGCAGAAGCTATGTTCGGACGGTCTTCGGGGTGAGCACGCGATGTACGTAGCCCGCGCTCGGCAGCGTATCATTGCATTGAAGCCTTCATCGAAGAAATGGTGGACGCTGCAATGCATTGTTGCTCCGGGCTGGTCAGTCTTCGTCTTCATCGGTCCTTCCTTTGCAGACGTGCTTCAGTGCGAAATTTGGGTTACCAGCCATAGACGAAAATGAAGTCCAGATGAGCTAGCCATTGACGAAATCTGGGTTACCAGCCATAGACGAAAATGAAGCCCAAACGAAATTTGGGTTACCAGCCATAGACGAAATTTGGGTTACCAGCTAATGCAAGGGAACATCCAGATGAGCTTATGTCCGGTTTTGCACCCGTTCGAATGCGTATCGTATTTCTAATGCTACGGAAATTACGGGGAGATTCCGGTACTGGTCCAGATGCCATCTCCGCTCGCCTCCTGAAGCGGTGTGCCCGTGAGCTTGCGCTTCCTCTAGCTTGCATTATTCGCCTCATCCTGCAAAGTGGGGACTGGCCCGCCTCGTGGAAAGTTCATTGGATGTTCCCATCACTTAAGAGCAGCCGGTCGCAGCCAGGCAACTACAGAGGCATGCATTTGACGTCGCACATCTCGAAATCCGCAGAGAGGGTGCTCGCTAGTTTCTCATCGCCATTCTTTGAGGCCGCAGGAGCATACAGCCAGAACCAGTTTGCGTATCGCAGAGGCTGCGGATACAAAGATGCGCTCGCCTTCGCCATCTACAGCTGGATTTGGGAAATTGGTCGCGGCAAGCGCGTGTGTTTATATTGCACAGGACCTTTCAGGCGCCTTTGACCGAGTACGCGCCGCACGGTTGGTGGAGAAACTCCAAGCGAAAGGCGTGGACGACGCGTTCTTGAAAGTCATATCATCCTGGCTTGCGCCCAGAACAGCTCATATCGTCGATGACGGCGTACTCTCAGAACCTTTCGAGCTGAAGGACGTGGTCTTCCACGGGTCTGTGCTGGGTCCACCTTTCTCGAATGTGTACTACTCTGACGCGAGAGAGGCGATCGCACTTCTTGGTCTCCTTGAATCGGTCTTTGCTGCCGATTTGAACTGTTGGCGCGTGTTCAGCGCACCACCATGGACAGCACGGTACTCGAACAAGTTCGCGCATGCCAGTCAGCATTGCATATGTGGGGGTCTGCAAACCAGGTACTGTTCGAGCCGTCTAAGGAAAGCATGCATGTCCTAGATATGAGGTGCCCGTTTGGCGGATCTTTCAAAATACTTAGTGTTATCTTTGACCCACGTCTGGAGATGCATTTAGCGGTGCAGCACTTTGCCACAGAAGCCGGCTGGCGCCGCAGAGCGCTCCTCCCGACAAGGCGTTTCTATAGCGTCAAAGGGAGTGTCCAAGTATAAAATTGCCACGTCTTGTGCTACCTCGCAGGCCCCACTCCAGCTATCTATCACGCAACAAAAAAACACCCTGGAGCAGTTCGACGATTTGCAGTCTTGGTGTTCGGACGAGGTTGGCTTATCGGCAGAGACAGCTATGCGAGAGCATAACGTTGCTCCGTTAGGTACGAGTTGGGATATTGCTGCACGGGGATTACGATACAGAGATGCTGCAGGCCTTGCTCCCCCCTCTCTTTCGGCGTTGCTCCGCCCAGCCGTCGGCAATCTGGAACCTTTTGGCTTTGCAGCAGCTCAGACAGTTCACGACAGGGCTCTGTTTGATCCCATTGAACCAGGTCACCCGGCCATTCTGCGGCGCTCCATCTTTGGCATGGTATGCGTGTTCAGCATGTTGGCAAACGACATCGTGAGTAGTGGTGCTCTCCAGGCTTCTCAAAAGAGGCTTCAGCACAGGGCCAAGTCCTCGGCCGGCTGGCCGGGCTGGCAGGAGATGATCCGCGCATTTGTGTACATATGAATATGCTCTTTCATGTCGAACTGTTGTGAGGGTTTGTCTCAGAAGAGTGTCCCGGGCCTCCGGGGCCCGCGCACCGAAAATGTTGAAGGGGTCGGCTGCCTGGGGGGTCTGGATCTGGGCCGGTGCCTAGCCGATCTGATGTGACCAGTCGCGCCAGCAGATTGGGGGGAAGGGGTCCTGACCAGTCGCCAAGAGCAGCCGCCAGAAGCAGCCAAGATCTGGTCTGTGGAAAGGGGGGGGGGGGCAGGGGAGAGGCCAGGGGCCCGCGCCCATCGGCGAAGCGAGAGGAGCAAAACGAACGGCGAGACCAGCTCGCCGTCGCTCGGACCGCCCTTTCCCGTGCATTTTTCGGGTTGGTGCGTAGTTTTTTGTTGCTCGATGGTCCAGGATGGTCCTCGCTGGTTCTCGCCGGGGAAAAAAAATGCACATGTCCGAGCGATGCCAGCTCGGACGTCCATGTCCCGTGCATTTCTCGGGTTGGTGCGTAGTTTTTCGTTGCTCGAGGGTCCAGGATGGTCCTCGCTGGTTCTCGCCGAGGAAAAAAAAAAATGCGCATGTCCGGGCGCTGCCGGGCCAGGGGGGCGGCCCTCGCTCGGATATCGGCGGCCGGCCCAGGGCGGAAGTGCGGCGAGGGGGCGGGCCTCCTCGGCAGGCGGCGGGGCGTCCGAGAAGGCCTGCCCCCTCTCACGTCCCCCCGGAGCTCGCCGCCGATCCGAGCAGCAAGGAGAGGAAACGTGTTGGTCGGAAGGAGTAGACCAAGATCTGAAGTAGGACAGCGCATATCCCGGATGATAACAACCCACACAGCAATAGAGCATGTCGATGATTTGCAGTAGGAAAAGGAGCTTCAAGCAGATCGGAATCTGAGATCTCCAAGTATACCTGCCTCCAACGACCGGCGTGCACGAGAACGGCGCCCCGTGCACCGCACCATGCCTCGGACTCCCCGATTGCGGCCCCGCTCCAGCGCGGCGCTGTGCACAGCGCTTCGGCTCTGGGGGCAGAAGCTGCGCACCGTACTGGCCCTGGGTCGAGGATCGACTACGCCTCGGGCGAGGCCAGCGCGGTACGGTGCACACGGGTCGTCCGCGGAGGAGGGCCAGCATGGGTGAGCACAGGAGCACGGGGCCAGCCCTCGCCAGAACCGTCCAGGCCACCCTACCAGGGGTATGTCGACCCCCATCCCAGGCTATGTGGGTTTCTCGAGTGGACCAGACAGTTGGGACCCAGCCCTGGGATAAACGATGAGGGGGCGTCCATCCTCGATAGGGGTGCGTCCGAATGGCCCGCTTGGGGTGCATCCCGAAGCTTATCCTTGTTCCTGAGCGGCCAAACTTGTCGGTCAGAACCCGGGGATCGGGGGAGAAAAATCGCCTGCGAGTCTAGGTCACCCAGCTTCGCGCATCGCGCCCCGCGCCCCGCGATGCGCAGCTACCTTCGCACCCCCTCTGGCTAGCAACAACAGCACCCCTAACCCTTTGGGAGGGGACCCGAGTTAGGAGGGCCACCACAAACATTAGGGATACGGGTGGTCTGTTCTACAGGCGTATCAAACCAGATCGCCCAGATCTGTTATCAGCAATGCAAAAAGACGGGGACCTGAGAGAGGCCACGTCCTCACTATGCCATCAGAGGTTTCTCCCATGCCTCGATGGCCTTCGTGCCGCCGCCTTGGCGCAGGCCTGCTGCCCGACCCGATCCTCTTCGCGCCCCCGCGGGTGCCCTCGGAGCAGGGCGGCTGGAGAGCACGGCGGCCCAAAACCGGCCCCCCCGGGAGAAGCCCGGAGACAGCCCCCCCCCAAGGAGGCGCCCGACGAGGCCCCCCAAGGAGGCCCCCAAAAAGAGGCACCAGAGCTCCTCCCCCCGCGGCCCCCGAAGGCCTTCCGCAGAGACCCCAGGAAGCGTGCCCGAGGACTCTGGCCCACGCCAGCGTCGTCGTCGTCGTCGCCGCCGCCGCCATTGTCGCCGTCGTCCCCATCCCAGGGTCAGCGGCACCGGCCGCAGGGCCTTTGCACTCGCTTCCCGGACCTCCCCCGGGGCCCAGACGCACCAGCTTCTCGAGCTGCGTCCAGCTCTGTGGCGACAAGGGGCCCCCCGAAGGCCAACTGCCGCGGTCTCAACTCGCCCCCCTCTGCACGTCGTTCGTTTCTAAGCGTGCTCATTTCTAAGTGTGCTCGTTTCAGATTCTTCCTGGCCCCCTGGTGGCCAAGAAGAGGCCCAGGACAGTAGACACGAGCAATGCGTAGCGGCCTATGGCAACGCACTGCTGCGGCAGTGGGCCGCAGGCAGCAGGCGGGCCGCACGGGGGCCGCCTGCGGTCCGCAGCGGGGCTGTGCGCACGCCTGAGCAGACGACTCGAGCGCGCTGGGCCCGCCGACCGCTCTCGCGGCCGAAGCCCACCGCCGTGCCGCGCGTGCAGCGCACGGCGGGGGCCTCTCGAATGCACCGGCATGGGAAGATGGGACCATGAGATCTGGGCAGATCTCTGTGGGGAAAGAAACAAAACAAGCAAAACAACACAACAAAAACACAACACACACATACACATACACACACAAAAAAAAAACACACACTGTGGGGAAAAAACACACAAAACACACACACACACACATACTGTGTGTGTTGTTTTTATCCTGGCCATGATGCCCAGACATTCTGTGCCTTGACTTTTTCGATGCGGGTTCCCTCGAAGTCTCGTCCCATTCCCAGCGGCGTCGGCGTGGAGAGGATCGGGCTCCACGTCGAGCCGCATCGCCGATACATGCGGGACGGAACTCGAGCTCTTGAGGGTCCTTGGTGCTGAGACGGTCTCACGCGAGCCTGGAACTGCTGTTGCTCCTGGGGTCTCCTGGGGCCTTTCTCAGGACTTGCCGGGTTAGTTTCCTGGGGCCCTGGGAGCCGTTGCAGGGAACGAAAGCATCCCAGTACGCTCCAGCGTGCAAGACGAAGCGGGACAAAACTTAGGTCGAGCGGCTGTATCGGGCGCCGCGGCCGCTCCAGAGAGCCCTCGCTCCGAGAGCACGCTGGAACCCTCTGGAACGATCTGCCCGGGCTCGCCCGAACATGCCTCGCGTGGCTGTGTCTCGGAGCCCTCTCAGTCGGCGGCTCGAAAGGGTGTGGTTTGCAAAGAGTGTGTCTCGCAACCGGCACCGCTGGGGGACGGGCGAGGACCTCTCAACAAAGCTCTCCGCCGCGCCCCGAGGAGGCCCGGCGAGGACAGCGTCGTGCCCCCCGGGCCCCGACGGCGCCGATCGCAGGCCACACCCCGGCGCAACCATATACATACCCCTGGCAGTCGCCGAGGCTCTGAAGGACCGTCCTCGGGGCCGTCCCGGGGGCTGGCTCGGGGCCTGCCCCCGGATCGGCGGAGCGCCGGCGGGGAAGTGAGAGGGGCCACAGAGTGGCCTTCCCTGGAGGCGGCGGGGCTCCTCAGAAGCCCCCGGCCTGCTGAGAAGCCCTCCGCGGCCGCGGAGGGGGAAGGCTCAGAGAACTTCTCCGAAGGCTCGAGGCCTTCGGAGAGGGCCCGCCTCATCCGCCTGCCCCCCTCGGCGCGATGCCGGCAGGAGTGTGCTTGGGAGCCCGTGGCCCTCTCCCCGAGCATGCCCCAAGGCCACCAGCAGGCCTCCAGAGGGGCCCCTGGGGTGCCCCCACGGGATGCCCCGGAGAGTGCACCTAGAGGCCCACAAGAGGCCCCCAGGGGGAGCCACAGAAGGCCCTCAACAAGCTCCGAAGAGGCCCAGATCCTGGGAGCCCGAACATATTACTGAAACGCTCCTGGGAGCCCTATAGGGGGGGGGACCAGGAACACGGCTGGGACGTCGCTGTGGCCTTCGTAGGTCCCACTGCGCCTTGACCCACAGCCGAACGTCGCCAAACGCCTCCAAGACTGTCAAAAAGGGCCCCACTGTCACAAAATAGCAGGAGAGAATTTGCATGAGAAGTCATACAGGATGGACGCACAATGCACAGCACAATGGCGTGGCTCAGTTTCTCCAGTGCGTTCGCGGCCGACCCTGTGTTCGCAACCCACGCAGGACACACTTCAGCACGCTGCGAGCCCACCAGCTGCCATCGGCATGCTCTCTCCTGTTGTTCGGTGCAGACTCGCGCTGCTGTAACTCATTCTGCTTGCGGCCCAACCATGTTCGACATGCTTGCCCGCCAACGCTCCCAACTATACACCTAATATATCGCCGCGCAGTTTGCTCTGAACGCGCCTAAGCAGACGAAGCCGGCACCGCGGCAAACCCATGGCAACCTCTGTGTCCGAGGCGGACACTGCCCTGGTGCTCGAGGCGTCCTTCCCAAGACGTAAGGTCGCGCGTCGGATAAGCGGCACGGCAACACATCTCCTCTTGCCAGAATCCCTCAAACCCCATGCCCAGCAAGTGTTGGGAACTGCTGTGACGTCTTCCCGTTTGAGCCAGGCGCTTCCCTTTGTCAGGCGCCCAGTGCAGAGAAACGGTTCTTCACGCGTCTGGGAGCCAGGGGGGATGTTCACGATTCATCCTACATAGGAAAGTCCAGCTGCGTTTTCTATATACACATATACATATACATATACATATATATATATGATGCGGTTAGGCAAGATCGATATGCAAATGAGGCCTCACGTATCTGTCTTCTGGGTGCGTGTATGTACACCTGTTGAATGACATGTATACGCAGAAATGCACAAGATGTGCCCCCCGCGAACATCTGAGAAAACGGGTTCGCCTGGCGGCCCACAGAAGCATGGAGCAGGCAAGCGTGTGGGCAAGGGCGATCGAGTCGCGAGAGGTTCGCGCCACCACAGCGGTCCTCGAGTTTATGCTTGCTCGAGTTTCTGGTCACTTCCTGCAGGTCGTACCCCTTGTCGACTTGGCGGCCCAGCAACTTCGACACCTCGGCAGCGGGACGCTTTTGCAACCTTCTTCAGAAACGCGACACCAACAAAGGAGATACAAGCAAAGCGTAATAATCATAAGCTGCCAGAACTCCCAAGATGTTAACGTGTATGCAGCTTGCTGTTCGCTTTATTCCGTTAACTCAGAACGTCAAAATACAGCTTCCGAGGCTTACGATGCCGCGCTCTGTTCAGAGCGCGTGCCCCTTGACCCATCGACCCCCTCCTGGGGGCTGGCCCGTTTGGCCCCATTGACCCGAGAACGGCCCCCCGGCGCCGAAGGCGGGGAAAACCTTTTCCGCCCTGATTTGCTCAGAACGTTGGAGGTCGGGGCACCCCAAGAATTATCTAAGTAATCACGGCATGTTCTTACCGTAGCGTAACAAAGAGCTCATCAGTTTCTGACACCGCGTGGATCGTTCACCCTCGAGCGACCGCGGCTTTCCGACAGCGCTGGTCGCTCGATGTCGGCCGCTTCCAACCAACTGAAGGAGATGGAGGGGGAGAAGCCGGTGCAGATGGAGGATGAGAGGGGAGGAGGAGGGGAGGAGGAGGAGGAGGAGGAGGAGGAGGCTGGCAGCGTTCAGCCCCTGAACGCTCGCGCCAGGGTCGCTGCCGCGACCACGCGGCGCCAACCCGCCGCAACTACGGCCGGACCTAGGACAGAATAACATCCTTCGAGAACATGAGTTCCTCCGCAGGCAGGCACCCTCCCCCGGGATGCACAAGAACACCCAACAAACACGAAGAGAATTAGGGTACCCTCCCCAAACCGACCTCGATCTCATGCCTCGGTCCAACCGTACTCACTTCACGGCCACGCCCGCGGGCCTGCGTCGGCGACGACTTCGGCCCGGGGGCCGCTCCGGCGTCGACCCTGTCCTTGGACGTCGTCCGCAGGACCTGCCCGAGGTTGTAGTCTTCGTTCCTCGGGGCCGCAGGTCGCCGGCAGTCCCAAACGTCCAGCGCCTTGACACAGCAAGACCCCCTTGGCTTGGGCCTGGCCGCGTTTCCAACCTCTGCGGTCAGGAACGTTTGCTTAGCGTGTCGCGGCGGCGGCCTCGGCCAAGCGCCATGCCCAGCGAACTGACAGCATGTCGCCCCACTCCGCGGGGCGGGAGGCTGGGGAAGGCTCGCGACGTTGCCGCTCAGAAATGGGGGCGTCAGTCAGTAGCGCGTCGCGCCGGGGCGTGGTGGGCCAGAACCGGCGGCGCGACACGCTAAGCAAACGCTCCCGACCGTAACCGTGCTAAGTCTCCAGAACCCCCCCTCACAAGAGTGGAAACGAACTATGTTTGGCGACCAGATTGAGGCACTGGGACCCCACCAATAATGAAAAATAGTGATTCCTCCTCGGCGCCCGCCACACATCAACGACGACAAGAACGAGATGAAGGAGGAGAGTGTAAGCAACGCCTTTGGCGAAGAATGTGTCGATCTACATTGCAATCCTCTTACAAACGTGTTCAAAATTCCCTCTGTCGCGCAACCCCCAAGATTATCTGGCACGCCCAACAACTGAGGGAAAAAGCATCTCCGCCGCGACAACGACGACGACGACGACGACTACAACTACGACCACGACTACGACTCCGACTACGACACGACGACAACCACGACTGCGATCACGACTACAAGCGCGACTGCAATCACGATTGCAACTACAACCACCGATTCCTGTGGCAATCCTCATGATAAGATGCTCACACATCCACGCATTCTTTCGCGTGCAGGGTGGCCCACGCTGGACTGATGAATTCCTGGGAGAAGGAAACCCCCAACACGATCCAGCCCGCCCAACAACAGAGGGAAACTAATCCCCGCCGCGATGACGACGACGACGACGAGGACGACGGCGACGGCGACGGTGACGGCGACGACAACGGCGACAGCGACGACGGCGACGACGACGGCTGCGATAACGACCACGAGGAGGAGCAGGAGGAGGACGAGGACCAGCGTAAACCCAAGACTCATACGATGTTGGAGCAGGAGGAAGGAGGAGGGGAGGAGGAGGAAGAGGAGGAGGAGAAGGAGCAGGAGCAGGAGGAGGAGGAGGAGGAGGGAACAGTTTCATTCATCGCCGAGAGAAGCAGGGGGGGGAGCAAATCTAAAGACCTCTGGAGGTTGAAAACCTGTCTCGGCCCCGGGACCGTCGACGAACGGCTGAGGTCTAAAAGCCAGCCCCCGGGATTGGATCGAGGGGTCTGGCGCCCCACTCAGGCCTCCGACAAGAAGACTCTGTCTGCACAGTCCAAGTTTTGCCTTGACGGACCTCCGGTAAGGAACTGAGCCCCTTTTGGGCCCCAGCAGGGCGCACAAAAGGACATTACATCGTGCTTTGAGAATTACATGTAAGGAATACTTGCGCACATATATCTTTGACGGTCCTGAGGTGTCCCCCGAAGTTTCTGTGGATCGTTGGAGGAATCTGTGGGTCAGAAAATTCCGTTGGACATCTGCGGGGAAGCCAATTTACGCATTTGATGTCTACGATCAGGTCGGGCATGTCCTCCTGCAGGCGGATCTTGTAAGAAAAATGCAAAATCCTCGAGACCGGTTCAAAAATAGTCGAAAAATCGTCCCCTGACTTGTTTGGAAACTATTTTTTAATATTCCTCGTGTAGAGGGACACGCCCGACTAAAGTCTACGAGGCGTGCGGGAGGAAAACTGAAAAACAGGACTGAGGAGCCTCGAGCACCTTCCGGTCTCGACCGCTTCCCTGGCAGCCGCTTGCTCACATCCAAGACGGATGATATAACGGTCCTGGAGCCCAGCAGTCTCCTCCAGACGCCGAAACTGTTGGCGCGCCTCCTCCTTACTCGATCCCAGACGTTGGCAGTCTGGGGGAGGGGGCCTCCTCGAAGATCGACTTGCTTGGAGGCATCCGGCATCTACTGACCCGGGCCGATCCAAACCTGGGTCGGTCGGGCCTAGCAGGATCCTGCAGGATCCTGCGCCCGTCAGCGCACCCCTGGCGCTGCAGGAGCCTGCAGGATATCCAGCGCCCTGGCTGACCCCCGTTTGCATGGACCCCCGGCGCTTGAGCCCCGCGAAGGCATGCACTGCTGTGCGCTCCGGCCAGAGTTTTGATGGCACTCCAGCCGTGGCGACGGGGAGGAGTAGGAGTAGGAGGAGGAGGAGGAGGAGGAGGAGAAGGAGGAGGAGGAGGAAGAGGAGGAGGAGGAGGGGAGCCGCCCCCAGGGGATGGCGAGGTCTCGTGTAGCTCTGCGAACGACCTCGCCCCGCCGGACCCTCCACCCGCCCTCGAAGGTGGCGACCGCGTCGCGGCTCGCAGCCCCCCAGGGATGGCGGGGTCTAGCGTCTGCCCGCGTGTGACGTCACTCCGCTGGGACCCCCCCCCAGCAGCCCTCGAAGGTGACGACGGCTCCGCCGACAGCAGCTCACAGGGACGGCGAGGCCTAACTTCAATCTGCGTGGGGCGCCACTCCGCTGGACCACCCCAGCAGCCCTGGGAAATGGCGGCGGCTTCGCAGATCGCAGCCCCCCAGGGATGCCGAGGTCTACTCGAGGTCCGCGTATGACGCCATTCCGCTGGACCCCTCAGCAGCCCTTGAAAGTGGTGACAGGCTGGCACATCGCCCCCCCCCCTCCTCGAGTTAGGGCCCGCGCATGACGTCACTCCGCTGGACCCCCCAGCAAACCTCGAAAGTGGCGACGGGTTTTTACATATCGCAGACCCCCAGGGATAGCCAGGCCAAATTCAGGTACGTGTGTGACGTCACTCCGATGGACTCCCAGCAGTCTTCGAAAGCGGCGACGGCTTCGCAGATCGCAACCCTCCAGGGATTGCGACGTCTTGTAGATCCCCGTCATGACCCCGCAGGACGCTCCAGCAGCGGTTGAATTTAATGCGCGTGTGGCGTCACTCCGCTGGACCCCCCAGATGCCCTCGAAAGTGACGACGGCTTCGCAGATCGCAGCACCTCAGGGGTGGCAAGGTATAACTGGAATCCGCGTATGACGCCACCCGATGGACCCCTAGCAACCCTCGAAGGTGGCGGCGGTTTCGCAAATCGCAGCCCCCAAGGGACGGTGAGGTCCAATTCAGACCCGCGTATGGCGCCGTTTCGCTGGACCCCGCCAGCAGCCATCGAAAGTGGCGACAGCCTCGCAAATCGCAGCCCCCCAGGGGTGCCGAGGTCTACTTGAGGTCCGCGTATGACGCCATTCCGCTAAACCCCATCCAACCCTCGAAACTGGCGACAGGCTCGCAGTTCGCAGACCCCCCCCCCAGAGACGGCGAGGTCGAATACAGGCCATTGGCTGCGCAAACTATATTGGAAGCGCGCGCGTTGCGCGATTCACAAGGCAACAGCAGAAGGACGAGGACCGAGGCCCGAGGCTCGAAGAAAACATGGGGGCGGGAACGACGGGGAAGAGAGGGACGGAAAATGGACGGAAAACTGACCGCGACTGCACCAGTCAAGCGGCAGGAGGAGGAAGAGGCAGTCAGGCGGAAGGAGGAAGAGGGAGGGCGGCTATCATTTCCCAGAGGCATGCCGGACAAGCAGCGCGACCCGCACCATGTTGCCCTGGCGCTCCACAGGACCAGCTGCTCAAAGCGAGTGCAGGAAGCGAGCGAGGCCGAGCTCGCCCGCCAGGTTCCCCGTTTCCTTCCTGCACCTTGCAGTGAGGAGACGAAACGCTCGTGGGCGCGCCGCCAGGTCTTCAGGCCGTCCGCGGGACATGACATCAAAGCTAACCTGACCCGCGTAAGAGGTCATTTGCTGGACCCTCAAGCAGCCCTCGAAAGCAGCGACAGCTTCGCAGTTCACTGCCTTCCAGGGAGGATGAGGTCTAAGATGAGTCCGCGTAGGACTTCGAGATGACGGCCCCTCCCAGCAGCCTTCGAAAGTGGTGACAGATTTGCAGTTCGCAGCCCCCCCAGGGATGGTGAGGTCGAGTCTGAGCCTGCGTAGGACGTCGTTCAGCTGGACCCCCAACAACCCTGGAAAGTGGCGACAGCTTCGCAGTTTGCAGCCCCCCAGGGATAGTGAGGTCGAATATGAAGCTGCGTAAGACGTCCCTGTGCTGGAAACCCCTGCAGCCATTGAAAGAGACGACGGTTTCGCAGCGCTCAGACCCCCAGGGATGGCGAGGTCCAACCTGGGTGCGCCGTCAAAAATGGCGACGGTTTCGCAGATCGCAGCCCCCAAGGGAAGATGAGGACTAATCTGAGCCAGCGTAAGACGTCACTCCGCTGGGCCCCCCAACAGCATACAAAAAAAGGCGGCAGGTTCGCACGTCGCAGCCTCCCCCCCACGGACTATGGAGCGGTGTAATTTGGGTCAGCGTAAAGCGACTGGGCTGGACCCCCCAGCAGCCCTCAAAAGTGGCGACAGCTTTGCAGTTCGCAGCCCCCCAGGGATGGCCAGGTCATGTAGGACGACGACGTAAGAGGCAGAAGGACAGGCAGGACAGGAGGCAGGATGGCAGGCAGGATGACAGACAGGCAAGAAGAAGGGGGGTGGGAAAGAGAAGGTGTGCGACCGCGTGCCGCGGGCTTGCCCCCCTCCCCCCGTGATATATCTGGATCGATATACATACATATAAATGTGTGTAAGTGGATACACTAACAGACGTGCATATACATATGCAAGTGTACATATTCATACAAATCCACATATACGTATACATATAACTATACGTATACATACACAAACACATCGACATGCATATTGACACACGCAATCGATTATACATACACGCACACATCTACATCTGAATACGCTGATCCATATACATAAACAGAACCATGCATCTACATATATGCATGCTTACATGTAGAGTTATAACTGCATAAACAGTTTTGTTCATACATACACATATGTGTTTTCGTACATATATATATCTACACATATATATGCGTGTATGTATATATATATACATGTATGTATATGTATTTTTGCTTGTGAACCAAGGAGTTCTGGACGCCTTCCCAGCGCGGACGAGGAACGAACCACGCTCCCGTGGTAACTGCCCAAGCGAGCGGTCACCTACGGCGGCGAGGAGCACTGGCATGGAGGGGTCAGGCAATCACGGCGCCACCGCGAGAGGGCTACCTCCAAAGAAGCGAAGTTGATCCTTAGTCACCAAGTGATATATGTGTGTATGTATGTAAGCACGCACATATCTATATATATATATATATATACAGAGAGATCTATGTGTGTGGCCAATTCCGGAATCCTTGAACCCAAAAACGTCTACATCTGTTGGGAGCGCATCCCTTATTTCCGCCGGCTTCCGCCGCCCTTCCGCCACCCTTCCGCCGGCGGAACTGGCCTCGTTCTACTTCCGCCGCCCTCTGCCGACCCTCCGCGGCATGCCGCCGAGGAAACGATGCCAACTCCTTCGCTCCTAGAAGGAGAGGCCCCTCCTGGAGCGCTCTACATGTGCATGCGGAAATCACCCGCACTCTCGACCCAACCTGCAGGCGTCATGCATCGGGGCTGCTGGGCCTGGAGGAGGGGCCAACGTCTGCCAGTCGCGTGTCGCTTCCACGACGCACGGATCGGAGCGTCGTCGTCAGAGTCAACGTGCTGCCGTCGTCGTCGCCGTCGCTGCCGCGGCTGCGCCCGTCGCTGGCATCGTGCTGCCGTCGTCAATGCCGCCGCAGCGCCGTCGCCGTCGTCGTCGCCGTCGCCGTCGTCGTCGTCGTCGCCGCCGTCGTCATCGCTGTCATCGCCGTCGCCGTCGCCGCCGAGGGACTGCACGGACGGCGGCGCCGCTCCGGAAGCGCCGCATCTGCTCCGAGAACGTCCCGGAGCTCTGTGACCGGTCTGGGCCCGGACCGCCTCCGCGGAGGCGGGGGGGACGAGAGGAGGATGAGGAGGAAGGAGAAGAGAAGAGGGAGAAGAAGCCGAAGAGGAGAGAGAAGAGAGAACTAGTGTAGGAACAGGAGGGAGGAGGAGGAGGTGGAGGAGGAGGAGGAGGAGGGAGGAGGGAGGAGGGAGAAGGAGGGGGGAGGAGGAGGAAAAGGAGAGGAGGGGGGACAAGACGATGACGCCATAGAAGAACCATCAAACAGGAAGAAGAAGAAGAAGAAGAAGAAGAGAGAGGAGGAGGAGGAGGAAGAGGAGGAGGAGGAGGAGCAGGAGGACGAGGAGGAGGAGAGGAGCGAGAGGAGAAGGAGCAGGAGCGGCAGTAGCGTCACCGGAATCCGGTCAGCCGCAGGCGGCGGACGGTGCGAGGCACGGGGCAGCTCAGAATCAAAGGCTGCGGCGGTCGAAGGCAACCTTCATGAGCCTGCGGTGCGTGGCGTAAAGCCCTTGTTGACAGAGTCGCCAATTTTTCAACTCCAAGTAGAAGTAGCACGCTAGCACGAGCCTCTTGAGAGTCATTATGAGGGAGTTCTCGGCTGGCTCTGGGTCGTAGTGGTCATCGATGCCGATGCGGCGCAAAAGGATCAGGATGCAGCTGGGCACGTGGAAGAGAGAGGGATGAAGGAGCCGCGGGCACTTCAGGTAGTGGCCGATGCTGCCAGGCTCTTCGTGGCAGCCCAGGAGGCAGGTGGACCTGTCAGGTGAAACGTGCACCATGTAGGAAGTGTGCCAGCCGCGTGCAGCTTGATCCACCTCCAGGCAGGGGCCACTTCAGGTTATCTCGAAGGCGGCGCCAACGGCGTTGAGGGAGCCCAGGAGGTACGCGTACCTGAAACCAGCTCTCCAATCGCTGGGCAATCGAGATCGTGAACGAGTCCGAGTGCCATCGGTCGTCGAGGTTGGCGAGTACCATCAACATCAAAGAAGTAGGGCCTAGGACTGTGCAAACCCTAGCGGATGAAGCGACTAGACGGCTGCTACGTATACGTGCGGGAGCTCATTACAATGCCTCTTGGGAGCCATTTGTGGAGCCTCTGCGCGATGAACTTGCTAGGTTAAGAGGTGCTGGAGATTTCCTTGGGGCCAGTCTGCTTATCGCACAGGTTTCTGGAGGTCTCTGGACTCAGGCCGACGTGTTCAGGAAGAGATACGTGATTGATGATCGGTGCCAGTGGTGCCTCCAGATGAGGGGGTCGGTTTTTCACCGATTATGGGGCTGTGACGGCTCCAAGCTGATCAGGAGGGACCATGACAATAGTGGAATGGGGGCCGCTGCCGTGGCCCTGACTCAGCCTGATATCTTGTTCACGAGAGCCCTGGTGGACTCCAAGAGGACCGAGTTCCCGAAGATCCTCCAAGGTGCCGAGTATAGGTGGGCTGTGAAGCCCGAGAGTGGAGTGCTAGGCGACACCGTCTGCATCGACGGCTCCGCCTACGACGGAGATATTCGTTGGCTGTTGCGTGCTGGTTGGGCGGTCGTCTCGATCAGCCCGAGTATGCAGGTGGACGCAGTGGCCTACGGGCCCTCCCCCCTCCCAGTGCAGGACGTGCCGTCCAGTGAGCTTTACGCCCTCTACATGGCGCTATGCCTCATGGGACCCAGTATCCACATCATAACGGATTGTAAAATGGTCTACGACGGGTGGAACATGGGAAGGGAGGGGACGGTAAAATCCAACAAGTGCTACGCGGAGCTCTGGCGCCTCATCTGGATGAGGATCGAGGACGTCGGAGCAAATTCGGTGAACGTGTGCTGGATGCCTTCGCATATGTCAGAGGCGGCGGCGCAACGAAGAGGCTACGAGCCTCATTGGTTCAGAGGCAACCAGGAGGCAGACTCCTGGGCCAAGACAGGTGCCAAGGCGCATCCAGCAAATCATCACCTTCGGGATCGTCTGCGGCATCATCATGATCAGGTTACGCTCATCTCCAGATATATGGTGGCAGTTCTCAAGCATGTCCATCAACTGGGCTACCCTGATGTATCACCATACTCTGAGCGTGCCAAAAGAGAGCCTAGGAATTCGGAGGCCCCGATTCTCGAGATAGTCCCAGATAAGGGTCACGTTGTCTCGCAGGCTCCTGGCGGTGGGTGGGGATGTGGTGTCTGTGGGCTGGCGCGGGCGATTCGCTCTCGGCTGGTGCAGCTGCCGTGTCCTGGGCGTCCGAGGATTGTGTCCCAGGCCCACCCCACCCATCGTCTCTGGCAGAATGGAGGGCTGACCTGGTGCGTGCGCTGTGGAGCGTATGCCCGTTCGAAGGTCTAGGAGTTGTGCAAAGAGTGTGCGGGAAACCCCGACACTGAGTGGAAACGGAAAGCCCTGGGGATTTTGAAGCAGGGGAAGGATCCCTCGCACTCTAAACTGGAGGCGGTTATCCCTGTCCCCCTCAGGCGCTGAGTTTCCGACTCGTGTAAAGGGCGGGCGTCTTGTGTCATCGGGACGACCGCTGAGGAGCGCAAGAGCGCAAGAGGAGAGGGGCAGGAGGAGGAGAAGAAAAAGGAGAAGGATGAGAGAGCAGGAGAAGGCGGAGGGATGAGGAGGAGGGAGAAAAGGGGGGAGGGAAGCAGGAGGGAAGGGGGAAGCGAGAAGAAAGGGGGAGGATGGGGAGAAGGGTGCGGGAGGATACGAGGACGAGAAGGAGGAGGGCTGCCCTGTGGCAGACACGCCTCGCACCTCTGCCACTGGGCTCCTGCATCTTCCTATCTCATCCAGCCTTCTCCCCCTCCTCCTCCTCCTCCTCCTCCTCTTCTCCCTCCCTCCTACTACTACCCTTTCTCCTCTCTTCTCCTCCCGCTCCTACACTCCTTACCCCGAGGCCGGTCGAAAGGCCGGGCCGCCGAAAATTTGACGACAGCTTCACATGGGGAGGGCGGGTGGTTATCAACATGTCGCTCTCGCCTTAGCGCCGCGCACATTCGTTAAACATTTGAAAGGGCTTCATGGACTGAGGGCGGGTCGTTTTCTAAATGTGGCTCTCGCCTTAGCGCAGCGCGCATTCGTTGCCAAAAAATGCAAGACATTCACGGATTGAGGGCGGGTCGTTTTCAAAATGTGGCTCTCGCTCTAGCGCCGCACACATTCGTTACAACAAATGCAAGAGCTTCACATCTTGAGGGCGGATCGTTTTCAAAATGTTGCTCTCGCCTTGGCGCCGCGCACATTCGTCCCAAACGTTTGCAAGCGTTTCACTGGTTCCCATGGCTAACGTACCAGAAATGGTGCTTTGGAACGATTCAGCACTGTCAGGGCGAAACAATTTTGTTGACATGCGGTGTTGACGTCCCAGGAATGGCCTTCTGGCGCGATTCAGAACCGCCAAGACGTAACAATCAGGTTAAATCGTGGCGTTCTAGTCCTGGGAACGGTGTGTTGGCACGCTTCAAGATGTTCATACGGTTGTCCACTAACGCGGCAATTCATTGAGTGGAAATGATAGTGGGAATGATCCCTTGTAGGGGCCTGCGGAGAGGGATCTTGGAGGGAGGGTGTATCTCGACATCGTTGATGAGTCTTGGATTTGCACTGGTCCTCCTCCTCCAACTCCTCCTCCTCCTCCTCTTCATCCTCCTATCCAGGCGGCACGCCGTCCCCGTCGCTCTTTGAAATGGTGCTGGCACAACCCCATGGCGCACGGTACGGGCACCCTGGGGGAAGCCGTTGCCTAGCGCCCGGCAATCGCCCAGCAACCAAGCAACGGCCGCAAGTGGGGGGAAAGTCGCACCAGCTGGGGCCCATGGCAAGGATTACCCTGAACCAGGACCTCCGTCTCACCCTCCTCATCGTCATCCCTCCTCTTTCCTTCCTCCTCCTCCACCTTCTCCTCTTCCTGGTCCTCCCTCACCAAATCCCCCACTGCCCATGCCTCCGATCTTCTTGAACCTCCCCCTGCTCCCTATTTTCCTCGTGTTCCTCCTGCACTCCCCTCATCCTCACTTTTCTCACCATCTCCTTCCTCGTCTGCCTCCTGCTTCCTCATCCTCATAATCTTCTCTTCTCTCCATCCTCCTGCAACGCCTCCTCGTCCTCCGGCTCGTCCTCCGCTTCCTCCTCCTTCTCTTCCTGCTCCTCCTCCTCCTCCTCCTCCTCCTCCTCCTCCTCTTCTCCTCCTCCACCTCCTCCACCTCCACTTCCTTTTCCTTCTCCACATCGTCCTCCTCCTCCTCCTCCTCCTCCCCACCTCCTCCTCCTCCTCCTCCTCCTCCTCCTCCTCCTCCTCCTCCTCCTCCTCCTCCTCCTCCTCCTCCTCCTCCTTCCTCCTCCTCCTCCTCCTCCTCCTCCTCCTCCTCCTCCTCCTCCTCCTCCTCCTCCTCCTCCTCCTCCTCCCCCCGGTAACTGAATCCCCAGACGACCCGTGCCGGCTGCGAGAAGCTTGGCGAAACAAGGAGAAGCGCACACCGCCGTAGGGTGCCCGCGCAAGGATCAGAATGTCCTCCAGTCAGCTGCGCGACGATCAGAAAGGGGTCTTACGCGAGATGGCATAGCGACCTTACGACGCGGCTTACGCGGGCCACCAGCGCGGTACGCCACATTCGAGACGAGGGCGCTTACGCGCGACCTTACACGGGCAGCTTACGCACCAATGCCGGCGCAGACGACCCCGCTTTGTTGCGACGCTCAGATTGCTAGGCCTCGCCCGCGTCCCGAACAAGATAGTGGCGGCTGGCTGTTCCTCCGTTGGCCCTGTGGGGACCCGTTGATGGTCGTGCTCTTGTTTCTGGGCAATTATTACACATCAGCCAGGGCATGGACGAGAGGTCCAGGGGCCCGCGTCACAGCACAAGGTGGGTCGCAGGTGGGGTCGCGAGTGGGTCGTGGCGCGGATGGGTCGCGGGCGGGTCGCCGATGGGTCGCGAGGCGGGGCGCGGGCGGATCGCGAGGCCGGGGCGCAAGCGACAACAGCAATCATCGATCAGGAGAGGGAGGTGGAGGAGGGCAGACCCTCGCCGCAACCTTCGACTCTGATCCTGCCTTGGCGGGGCCCGGTCGCGGGGCGCACCTGCCCCTTTGGTAGGGGGAGTGCGAGCCTGCGCAGGGAGCCTTAACGCTGGTTGCGCATCAGGAGAAGCCCCCCCAACGCTGAGGGAAAGTTGATGAAGATTTACGCGAAAAGGGAGTGCCATTTTCTGGTCAAGCTGGCGCAGCGAAAAAGGCAGTCGAAGTCCAGTTCGGCGGCAGGCGGCACCTTGGGGGCAAGGGCCTCCCACAGCCCAGAAGCGAGGTGAGACGCGACGACTGGGCCGTCAAAGCCGGCGCGGCAAAAACACATCGACGGGACTAATTACCGTCCGAGGGAATCCACGCGAACCGCGGGCGGGCTCCGAAACGTGTCAATGCCGCTGTTGCTACAAGCCAAGGGCGACACGTGGGTTCAGTCGGGGAGCCGGCCTTCACAAGAGCAGCTTCTGCTGCTCCGTTGTCTCCGAATCCGGATAACGTCCACGTGAAAGAAGAACGCAGAGGCCGACCTCGCCAGAAGCGGAGCTGCAAACAACTCTGCCTGATTGAACGCGTGGTCGAACCCGCCGAGAAAAGCGGCCGCGCACTGCGTTGCGTCGCGAACGCAGCAGACGGGCCGGCGGCCGGGCGCCAGCACCGAAGCGCCGATCCGCGCGCGCCCGCCCTCGGACAACGCACCGGCGCACACTGTCACAGGAGGGCTATAGAGAGATTTGAGAGCGGAAGGGATCGCGGAGCGCGCGGCGTGCCACAGCGGCAGGCACAGCAAGCAGCAACGCAGATTGCCCACGACGTCCGCAAGGCCTGCGTAAAACCGCCGGGCAAGCAAGGCGGACAGAGCCCCTGGACGCGGGAGACCCGACAGAGAGCTGCCCAGCCAGGTGGAGCTGCTTCGGAAGTGGGCGGCTTCCCCTGACGGGAGACGGCCGCGCCGAATGACCAGCGCGACCTCCTCGAGAGA
The DNA here is from genome assembly GCA_963575745.1 of Prorocentrum cordatum. Lineage (NCBI taxonomy): Eukaryota > Dinophyceae > Prorocentrales > Prorocentraceae > Prorocentrum > Prorocentrum cordatum. Next base: position 395,833 of record CAUYUJ010010968.1, on the reverse strand, counting down.
ATTCTTTCTAGCCCCGAGTTTGGGCTCAAAAGTCACCGAGCAATCTGTAAGCGTAAGCGCGCGAGTGAGGCCGCGCAAGTGGCCTGAGACAGGGGCCATCGGAGTGGGCGACACTCGCTTGTGGGCCGACAGCTTCCCACCGAGCACGCGTGCCAGACACAAGAACGCAGCCTGAGCGCTTCTTTTTGTGCGAGCGACGTCGACGACAAGATTGTCGTCGGCATAATGCCCGCACACAATGACAAGCGGTAACCAGGCTGCCGCCGTGAACAGGAGTGGAACGCGATTAAATTGATTCACAGCCATGCCCACGCCAAAAGGAAACCCACGCAGGACACTGCAGAGTGGCTCGCGAGTGGCAGGGTGGAGCAACGCGACAACAACGAAAGCCATGCCCCTGCGAGTCGGGAACACATGCGCGTAGCATCTCCACCAATCCTCCACTGCTGCGCTGAGTGCCAGCGAGGGCGGATGGGGTAGACGAGCGCTCCGTGACCCACATGGCAAACAGCCGAGAGATCAGCAGCAGCAGCAGCTCTGACTGAATGTTGACAAGCGTTTCCGACACTTGGGAGAGGGCGTTGGTCCGTGCCCTTTGTCCATCGTCGATCAAACGCCACTTGGCGCCCTGCCAGATGGCGCGCCGCGGGAGAGGGCAGAAACCACCCTGCCCGAAGCGGCGCTCGAGGTCTTGGCGGGCGCAGAACGGCTCGACGAGCCCTGCCTCGATCTCGTCCACGGCGAGGTCGTGGATCCCCTGCGTCAGCGGGCCTGGCGCCAAACTGCGTTCGAGGCCGAGCACAAAACCGCGCGCCGCTGGCCCGCGCAGAGTTTCCCCGCGGCGCAGCGGACAGTTGCGCCCGGAAGACTTCGTAACGCACGGGCGCTGGACGCCTAAAGCCGGGACATCTGACGTAAGTTCGAAGCCGCGAACGAGGCGAAGCGGGAGCTGTCCATCCAGCAACTCCAGCAGACACACCAGCAACGCAGCCATGCTGGCATCCGGCATGCAGCATTGCCGTTCCCGCAGGGCCCACTCGTCCAACGGCGGGATCACCCGGGCAAGTCGCTGCAAAAGCTTGACCCTGCGCCCCCGCTGGTCGCGGATACGCGGGCCCAGAGAGACGCCGGCGCGAATTGCAAACAGTAGATTTTCTTCCAAAGAATAAGCGGCGGATGGGCGCTCCACCTCAATGGCCCGCCGCCTGTTCTCGCCTGGCTCAATGCCTGCGGCGAGCAGGCCTGGAAGTGCCCGGCCAGACGCCGAGGGGCGACGTTGCAGGGCAGTAACTGCGTGCATCGGCAATGTGGACCACAACGCTTGGACGCCCGAGCCTCGCAGTGGGTCGGGGGCGCCGATTGGGCGCAGATGCGCGTCGCGCGCACCGGAAACACAAGAGCTCAAGCGACCCGATGCCGCGCATGGCCGCGTCCACCTCGGACGCCACTGGCGAGGAAAACTGAGCAGGGAATAAACATGACGCTTGCTTGAGCAGCTTCTCCGAGGTCCACCGCGGTTTTTCGCAGCTCCACTGCGGGTGCCATGGCGCTTCCTCCAGGATAAGCTGCAGCCAATCGCCAGGGCCCCGTTGGCCGGCCGGGAGGCGTGACAAGCGGGTGAAACGCATGGCAGCGCAGGGATGAAAGAGCAGCTTGAGAATCACAACCGAACTCGGCACATGCGAGGTGCGCGCCACAAAGTGAAGACGCGCTGACCGCGCGCAGATCCCGCGGGAGGGCTGACGTCAGCTGTGCACCCAGGGGAGAACTGCAGCAGCGTCTCCAGCTCCTCGGCTCTTTCAGAGCCGCGCATCGGCCCCGCGCCACAGCGCGTCACCACGCGCGTGCGCCGCCGACGGTTGGCGACGGTCTTCATCCCAAAACCGTTGAAACATGAAAGGGTCGCCGCGGGAGGCAGGCGGCCGTTCTGCCGGGCGTGGGAACGCAGATGCCGGGGCCAGGAATCTGCCCGTCGGAAAGCAAGGCACGAATCCAGAGTCTGGCACGCACGGTCCTTCACGACCAGTCTCACGCGGATACTTCCATTCCCAGCGCCAGGCTCGGGCCCCCGCCCGTTTGGCACAGGAGGGCCCCGCCGCCGGACAATGTGAGCATCGTGGCTTGCCCGGTCAGGCGGCGCCGTGTCCACGCGTACCAGGCGAGGGCCTGAACTGTCGGCGAGCGACTCGACGGGTGGCCCGAGCGACTAGAGACTGGAGTCGGGCCGTGTGGAGCCAACCGAAGGCGGCCGCGCGTAGCCGCACGCGCGGGCCGCCGAGCTGCTCGGTCAACGCATGGCGATGCTCCGCGGACTTGGAGGCGGCCACTTCCAACAACCACTGGAAGGCGGGGTCCTGGCGGGCGCAAAAATCACTGGCGTCGGCGCGAAGGTGGAGGAAGACGGCGACCGGGCTTGTTCGCTCCTGGGAGGATCCCCAGGGGCCGAGACTCGACGCGGCGAGACGGGGAACGGGCGGGGCCATGAATAGACGCGCGGCATCGGGATTGCACTGGCCAGTGTGGTTCGCACTAATTTCAAACATGAGCGAATGTAGACGGCCGCCTTGCTGAACCTGCGGATGCCGCCGGTGGAGGGGGCCCTGTAAGTGATGCTGGGACCCGCGCGCAAGTCCTCCACGCCCAAATCCTTCGATCCGCGGCGGCACGAGGGAAGCGGCGACGAATGCTGATCCGGCGCCGTCGCGCACAGAAATCACACGCACGCGCGGGGGGCCCAGGTCACTACACGGGCCGGCGGTCTGAGCAGGCGCAGGAAGCGGAAGAGAGGGTGCGCGGGGAGCGAACGGGGCTGGAGGGGGCGACGCGGGTCTGGGCCCGCCGCGCGCAAGCTCTCTATCAGGGGAAGATACCGAGCAGGCAAGTGCAAAGGGCCTGAGGCGTCTCCTCTCAGCGCTGGCGCGCGTTGCAGTTGCTGGCGCCGTGGCACCACGCACCGCACTTGTCGCAAAGGTTCCTCCTCCCCTCTGGACAGCCCCTGCCCTCGGGGTGCACCAACCCTTCTTCCCGTTGAACCAGGGGCGCGTGGACTCGGCGGCCTGGGGCGGCTTCGGCGGCCTCCTGAACGCGCCCGTAGCTGGAGGCTGCGGCGGGCGGCCACCCGATCCGAGGCGCCTTTTCTGTGCGGACGGGCCACGCGAAGCCACGTCGTCCAGCCGCACAGCGAGATCTCACGCTTTAGAGGCTCGCACGGTGCCAGATAAAGGCGCGGATTGCTCAGCGGTCCACTTCTACCAGCGTCGCCAAGTTCTGCAAGCGTCATCAATGCCGCGGGCCGCAAGCCGTCCCGCGAGTCCAGCAGCGAAGCGTTCGCACCACTCCTGGCAGCGCCCCGACCCGTCGTGCGCTTCGACATCTGCCAGGAACGAACTGTTTTCTCTCATGCCAACTGACAGGGATATGGCATTCCGTGCAGCCTTGGCGCGCTGATCGGATTCGCTGAAGGCTGGGGCAGCCAGTGGGGCTGCAGGTCGCGAGCTGCCTGGCGCTCGCCGATGCTCGTGCGCGGCACCTTGGGAGGCGGCGCGCACGGGGCAGCGCGCGTGAGCGGGCCTGGGAACAGGTGCCGAATACCTCCCTCAATGGGGGCATTTCAGCGCCGAGCGAGCTCCTCCAGGGCACCGTCGCGGACTGCCAGCAACCCTAGCGAACGATCTACCCCGGCGATCTGGGCTGGCTCCTGGCGGGGAGGCCGGCGGGACCTGCAGGCTGGCAACCACGACTGACCAGAGGGTCGACCTCGGCCGGCAGCGCCGAACCCCAGGGCACATTTGGCGAAGAAGCCGCACGCGGGTCCATGGCGGCAAGCCCGAAAAAACAGGCCGAACCATCCTTCGAGCCAGTGCGGCTGCGGAGCATGCCACCATCCAGTGCCGTCATTCATCGGCAATGTATCTCTCCCCTCCCGATCGTAATCTCAATCCGATCCTGCCTTTCCCACGAATGATAAGGTCAGAACGACACTCCGAACCGCGGGACCCTACTTCGGCCACGCAACCAGAAGCTATGTGAGACCGCTCGGCCCCCTCACGATGACCATGTGGGCGACCCCGGAAAATCTTGAACCAAAAATGATATCGTCTCTTGCAGGGTAGCTTCTTACTTCCGCCCGCTTCCGCCGAGCCTCCGCCGGCTTCCGCTGACGGAGCCGCCCTCGCTTTACTTCCGCTGCCCTCCGCCGCCCTTCCGCCGCGGCAGAGGTGGAAACTCCTTCAGCCCTCGAAGGCAAGGCCTATTGGGGACGAGCCCTGAACCCCAAAATGGTGACGCCTCACGTGTACCTCCGCCGTGTGCAAGCTCGTCGGCACCGCCTGCACCCCGGGCCCCGCCCTCTCCGGCCGCCTGAGGCCCCGCCCGCCTGTGCCCTGTCTCCCCAATCAGAGCAGGAGGAGGAGGAGGCGGAGGCAGAGGAGGAGGAGGAGGAGGAGGAGGAGGAGGAGGAGGCGGAGGAGGAGGAGGAAGAGAGCAGGAGGAGGAGGAGGAGGAGGAGGAGGCGAAGGAGGAGGAGGAGGAGGAGGAGGAGGAGGAGGAGGAGGAGGAGGAGGAGGAGGAGGGGGACGGGGACGTGGAAGGGGTGGAGCTCTGCCCCGCCGACCAAAAAGTGCACCTCCGCCGCCCCACGCCGTCTCCTCTGGCCTCGGCCTCCGCGGGAGCGGAGCTGCCCCCGTTTTGTGCTGCCGACGGCGTCGAGAGGGGGGGAGGCTGTGCCGAAGGTGCGAGGCCCCTTTCCGGAGCGCCCCGTGCGGCAAGCGGCGGAGGCGAGGGCAAAAACGGAGGGCGCTCGGGCGGGCTGGAGCGCCTGACCCGCAGTGAGAGGAGAAGAAGGAGGAGGAGGAGAAGGAGGATGAGGAGGAGGAGGAAGAGGAGAAGGAGGAGGAGGAGGAGGAAGGGGAGGAGGAGGAAGAGGAGAAGGAGGAGGAGAACGCACGTCAGGGCCGGCGTGCGGGGCGCAGCGGAGCCGCGGAACGGCGCACCGGCGGCGGTGCCGGTGCGGGGCGGGAGGGCGAGCGCGCGTCACCTCGGACGGGCAGGAGGGGGCAGGTGCGGAGAGTCCGGACAGGACTCGCCGCGGGCTTCTCGGTGTCGGCTCGTCATGCTGAGATCGCGCATGGTCTCGGCTCTGATGATGCCCCGCATCCCTCTGCGTGTGGGTAGATTGGCAAACTCGTCCTCCCACGCCCCTCTTCCCCTTCGGGGAAGGGTTCAAGTCTGCCCCTGCATTGCAGAAAGCCACCCAACTCCCCCACTCGACCGGCCGACGACCAGGAACAGCGAGGGCCCCTCCCACCATCGCCTGCCAAAAAGACAAAATACATCGATCGTGAATGGGCACACCGCGGGCACCTTGCATTGGCTTTGCACAAGGATGGCGGGGGAACAACTGCAAGCTGACGGTAGGGGGAAACAATCGGTAGACACTCCCCCTCTCCCCCAGATTCAAAGTTGGCTCGTGCGGGCAAGACTGCGGTGGAAGTGCAACTCATGCAACCCACCGCCAGCGATGATCAACAGGGGGGCATTGACACGTGGCACGAGTGTTCGCTAATTTCTTTCGAGGCATGGATTGCGGGTGCGCACACACACACACACACACCAGATACCATGCCGACCACCCCGCCGCCATGTTGCAGTTGCTTCTGCTTCACTGGGGGGATGGAGGTGACGCCATGTAACCCGATGTGTGCTGTCATTTGCACTGGCGCACCTGGCGCACTCCGCGCGCGTCACGAACCTGGCGCACGTCGTGGCGCAGAGTGCACGGTTTAGACCATGCGCGGGCGCCCCGCGATCGTTCCGCATTGCTAGTTGACCTGAGATGGTGGGCGTGCCCTGGAACGCGAGGCGCACTGGCTGGCTTCTGCATTGGTCCCCGATGGTTGTCAACGGCGGCCCCTGCCCATCCTGAGACTCGGGTGCTGCCTATCTGTTGGGAGATCGGGTAGGAGTGAGCGACACGGATTGCGACTCACGGGTAGCTTGAGCACTGATCCGGATTAACAAACACTCCCTCCCCACTCGACTAGCGACCAACCATGTCCCATGCCAACACCCCCCACCATGCCTTTCCAAAAACCAATGTACAGCACACTTTGCGGCAAAATATTGGGTCATGCTCGGGGGGCGCGAGCACGTCGCATTGTTCTTGACAAGGACGGCGGGGGTGCCCGCAGATTGCCTGTTGCGCACAGGGCCACCATCCCTGTCCAAAAAACAACTACGATGTCCTTCGCGGCTACATCTGGATCATGCGCGTGCACCCCTCGATCACTTTGCACTGGTTTTTGACAGGGACGGCGGAGGTGCTGGCATATTGCATGCGGGGTGCATGGCTACCAGACACCAGTATCGCCACCCCGCAGCGAGTGTGCATTTGCTTTCGACAAGAATGATGCGGGTCGGCATGTTTCCCGGTGTGAGAGGGCACCTGGCGCACCCTGCGCGTGCGCCGAACGTGGCGCACCTGGCACAGCTCGAGCGTGCGACACACTTGGCACACGTGGAGTACGTGGCGCATCTGGCGCAATAGGCGTGCCTAGCACGCTTGGGCCCCAGGGGCGCCTGGTGCGCCTGCGGCGCGTGGCGCGCCTGGCACGCGTGGCGCACCACGCCCCAGCATCGCGCACCTGGGGTCTGTACTGGTTCCCAGTAGCTAGCCATCCAAAGACGACCGCTGAATATGCTGCGACTCGGGTACTACTATGTGTTGGGAGGGTGGACGGGCGTGAGGCAAACAGTTTGCGTCTGGGAGGGGTGCCCAGACCATTGCGGCTTATTGATGTACGCCCCCTTTCCCACCCGACCGGCGACAAACCGGAGACCATGCCACCCCGCCCCCCAGCCATTCCTTGCAAAGCACAACCCAAAGTGCACGTTGCTCCAACATCTGGATCAGGCGCGGACGCCCCGCGATCACTTTTTGCATTGGGCTGCTGTTACCCGGGTACCGGCGGTGTCTGCATATTGCCTGCTGCGCACCTCTTTCAAAGTACCAAGATCTACATCATGCGCGGAGGCCCCGCGATCAATTTGCATGATTGTTTGACCAGGGCGGCGGGGGGGGGGGGCATGTTGCCTGCTGTGTGCAGGCCCACCATCCCCTCCAACGGAGCATGAAAAGGTAACTTTGCCAAGGATGGCGCGAGGGACGGCGTACTACGTGATCCGTGCAGGGTGCCTTGTTTGCAGGCCGACGCCCGCAAACAGTGCACAATGCTCGCAAACCCGCCGTCACGTTCCGTTGTTGTTTGGGGCGGGAATGTTGGGGCGGCGGCCGACACATTGCCCGACGTGGCGCACCTTGTGCGCGTAGGGCATCTGGCACGTGCGGCGCACCTCGCGGGCACCCCGCACCTGGCAGGCGTCTGCATTGGTTCCCCGTGGTTGTCGATGGCGGCCCCTGCCTGTGCTGAGACTCGAGTGTTACTTCTGTAGTGGGAGGGTGGGCGGGAGTGAGCGACACGGCTTGCGGCTTGGGGTAGCTTGATCCTCCTCCTACCCCCTACCCTGGCTCTGGACAGGGGAGGGGGGGCGACCCATAGCAGCGTCTAAGATGGCCTAAGATGGCTCCAAGAGGCCCTCAGATAGCCCAAGATGGCCTCGAAGACGGCACGAGATTCAGGAGCACGACTCAACGAGGTCCGAAGACGACTCCAAGTGGCCAGGGGAGCCCCCAAAGGACGCCCACAAGAGAACAAAACCATTCAATGGGCTTTCGCCATGCGTTTGCTTCTTCTCGGCGTTTCGCCTCCGCTGGGCTTCTGAGGCCCTACAGGCGGCGCCAGGATCGCCGAAGAGAGCCGCAGGGTGAGCCCGTGAAGGCTACAAGACGGCCCACGGAGCGCCCAAGACCGCCACAAGACCGCCCCAAGAGGGCAGCAAGAGGCAATGGTAGTGAGCAGAACAGCCACCCTCATGATAAGCACCCCGACAAGCAAAGGCGTTTCGCAAACACACCAGAAGAAGGAATCGAACAGGGCAGGGCTGTTCAGTAAACGCCCAAGGCCGTTTAGCAAACGCCAAGCATGGGGTCGGGGTGGTTCTCCCCACTTGGAATTGTTTATGCTGGGGCGGGGAGAAGCCAAAGCCCGACCCCCTAAGGGATGCGTGCGTTTGTGTTGAAAGCTGTTGGCCTCTCGTGGGCATCCGTGGGAGACGCTTGGACCAAGGTGGCCTCAAACCTGCTCCAGACGCCTTAGGATGGCCTCCAGCATGGCGCGATCTGGCCCAGGATGGGTTAAGATAGCCTGCAGCATGCCTCGAAGAGGCACCAAGACGGCTCCAGGTGGCCTCGGAGACTCCCACGGAGGACGCCGCCGAGAGACCAAACTAACTCAGACACATGTGGTTTCTTGGTAATGTATGCGCGTGGTTCTCGCCTTTTTGTGTCCGAAGGGCGTCCGAAGTCTCGAGGTGGCCCCCAAGATCACCCAGACAGAAAGCCGCAAGAAGGGGCTCGGAGAGGCTTCCAGGCGGCCCCCGGAGCGCCGAGGTGCGCCCCCAGAGCGCTCCAAGAGGGCTCCAAGAGGCAACGCGTCGGGCTCCGACGGGGGGGGGGGGGGGCAAATCGGGATCCCCCCTCCGTCATGGATGTCCTCCAACATGGTCCCGGGGGGGGGGGGGGGGGGGCGCCCGAGGCGCTCCCAAGAGGGCCCCAAAAGGGATCTCCCAAAAAGGGCTGCTCAGGGGAGCCCCCCCAGAGGGCTCCACGAGGGCCCCAAGAGGGCTCCGAGAGGCCTCCGAGAGGCTCCCAGAGCGCAGGAGCCGCAAAGGCATTTATGGTTGACTCCTGTCGTCGTTCGTCGTCGTCCTCGTCACCGCCTTCCTTCCACATCTCCCTCCTCTTCCTCCTCCCCTTCTTCCTCCTCCGCCTCTTCCTCCCGTCTCCTGCTCCTCCTTCTCCTCCTCCTCGTCCTCCTCATCATCATCCCCCTTCCTTCCTCATGCTCTTCCTCTTCCTGTTCCCCGCACTCCTCCGTAGCCATTTTGGCTCAAGCCAGCCTCAAACCTGTGGGGCGCCTGCGGCGGGGGGCGGTATGGCGGCGGGCGATCTGGCGCGGGAGGGGCCGCAGACGATGATCCCGAGCAGCAAGCGGGCGGCTCGCGCGGCGGCGGTGCAGCGTGCGCGCGAGTCCGCAGATGGCGAGATTCGGCGCCTCACCTGCCAGCTGGAGGTCGCGCGGTCCCAGATTAAGGCTCTAGAGAAGGAGCTGGCGAACATCAGGGAACCGCTGACCGACGAGGTCCATCAGAGGGTGCAACTCATTGTCCCAGTGCTGAAGGCCAAGCTCGACGATGAGGTGGACCCGCTGGTAGGCGCCACGCGGCATCCCACGTCTTCAACGTGACGGCGGATCGCGACAGCGTCGCCTCGGTAGCTGAACGCCTGGCAGCGCGGCGGCAGGGAGTGCAACGCGGTCGTGCCGAGGTTCGTGTCCGATGGGATCGCCGAGGAGGAGCACGACCTGCAGGACCTCGCGGAGGAGCCGCTGGAGTTGGCACCAGTTGTTCGGTTCCATCACGACCCCTTTACGGAGGCCTGCGCCTTCGGACAAGCCGTGGCGGCGGGCCGGAAGCTCGCGGACCGCCTGGCCGAAAAGCCGAGCGGCTCCGCGCGACGCCTGGTGAGGATGCCCTGCGGGGGCATTTCAGCGCAGCCCGTCTGCCAGGCGCTGACGAACGTTCATCACGCACCCATACCCATAGGGGCGGACGGAGTGAGCCATGGGTGCGTGTTGTCGGAGGGGGGTCCCCGCTCGCACGGGAGCCTCCCCGGGGGTCCGACAACCCGCACCCATACCCATAGCCAGTCCCTCTCCCTCCGACCTCCCTATGGGTATGGGTGTGTGTTGTTCGTCCATGGGCGACAGCACCACCACGGCCGGCCACCGCCGCGCGCCTCTCAGAGGATCGCCGGCCTGGTCGGGCCGTGGCCCACCAGGGAGGTGCTGGAGCAGGCTGCGGGCGGGGGCCATAGGCCAGGCCTCGCGCGCGGCGTCGGGGGCGCTCGGCCCGAGCCTCGCGGGCCGCCGTGGCCGAGCTCCAGCGGCGCCTCCGGGAGGCCAGGGGGCCGTGTCGGCCCGGCCGCGCTCGCTGCTGCCCGCGGAGGCCGTGGTGACGTTCAGGCCCACGCCGACCTCGCGACGGCGGCGGACGACGTGGTTGCGATCGAGACGAGGCTGGCCGACGCCGTGCGCGCGCAGCACGGCTTCACCAGGATCGAGACTGCCGAGCACGTCTCTGAACTGGCCTGGACGGGCCATGACCCACATGCGGGCGCTGGAGCATGCTGCGGGAGGGAGCCAGGCCAGGCCTCGCGTGCGTCGGGCCTCGCGTGCCGCTGTGGCCCGAGCTCCAGCGGCGCCTCCGGGATGCCAGGGTCCGCCACGAAACGGCCGCACTCGCCGCTGCCCGCGCAGGCGGTGCTGAGGTGCAGGCCCGCGCGGCCGCCCGCGCCCGCGACCTCTCCCAGCTCTGCGCCGCCTTCGGGGCGTCGCTCTGGGGCGGAGCGCGCCTCGCCGCCGCCCTCGACCTGGAGGCCGGGCTCGAGGCACTCTGAGGAGTGCGCACCTGGGTGGCCACGGAGTCAACTGCGAGCAAGCCGTCTGGCCTGAGGTGGTGTTCCCTGCTCCTCCTCCTCCTCCTCCTCCTCCTCCTCCTCCTCCTCCTCCTCCTCCTCCCCTCCTCCCCCTCCTCCCCCTCCCCCTCCCCTCCCCCTCCTCCTCCTCCTCCTCCTCCTCCTCCTCCTCCTCCTCCTCCTCCTCCTCCTCCTCCTCCTCCTCCTCCTCCTCCTCCTCCGCCTCCTCCTCCTCCTCCTCCTCCTCCTCCTCCTCCTCTTCATCATCTTCTTTCTCCTCCTCTTCATCCTCTTCCTTATCCTCCGTCCGCCTCTTCATCCTACGCCCCCCTCTTCTATAAGCCTCCTCCGCTTCCTTCTCCGTTCTCCTCCGTCTCCTCCTTTAAACTGTCTCCCCCTGGCTCCCCGTTGTCCCACTCCATGCTCCTACACTTCCCTGATCAGGGCAACTCGCATGGGTATCGTTTCATGATTGGCTGGCGGGGATGCGCAAAGCTTCACGAATATCCTTCACACTCTGACCCATGATCTCCGCCTGGACACTCTTCCCCCATCTACTCCGCGGTCTCATGCTCCGTGGGAACATCAGCCACCGGCTCCACGGGAACATCTGCCACGGCGTCAACCGTGGGGGCATCGGCAACCGGCTGCGCGGGTACATCGACGGCACTGGCGACCTCCGACATCTGCGACATGTTGATCGAGGCGATGTCCGCGAAGAGCGGCGTGGAATCGTTCGCCGTGGAGACACTGGCCACCTCTGCGCTGTCGTTGGCTGCCTTCTCGGGCTCGGTGTCATTGGCAACCTCCTTCGGCATGTAGGCAACCATGTCGCCGTCGAGGACACGGGCCAGCTCGTCGGTGCTCATGTCTTGGACGCTCTTATCCTCGTTGGTCTCCTCGGCTACCGGCTTAGGATTGGCTGTCGGGAGGGGATCATCATCACGATTGTCGAACATCTTCGCCTGGTAGCCGTCCCACTCGCCATTGATATATCTGGTCATTTCGTCAATGCTCATGTCTGCGACACTCTTCTTGTACGTGAGCATCTCGGGGTGCTTGTCGAACTCGGTGATGTCCACCCGCTTCCTGGGACAAGGCTTCGTGCAGCCGTGCCGGTTGTTGCGCCACAGGAACTCCTGGACTTTCTCGAAGCTGGAATGCTCGGACAGGCCCTCGTACATGGTCGGGTGCTTCCTGATCCCCTCCGAAAGGCCGTAGGACACTGCAGTGTAGCACACCGAGTTGCGAAGCGCATTCATGCAACCATCTTCGCCCACCTCGGCCTGCGCGGCCGGGTTAACCGCCTCCGAAGCGGTCGACACGCCGTCCTCCTCCGCCTTCCGCTGGATTCTCATGTCGACCACGTGGTGCTGGGCCCACGAGATAAACCTCACGGATTCCTTCACCAGCGCGTCACGCTGTGTGGCGCCGTCTGCTGGCACGAGGCCCTCGCACTCCGCCCTGAGGTCGTCGAAGTTCTCCGGGGTCACGTGCAGCAACTTCCGGAGGCACTGCATCACCGCCCTGCCCGCCTTTCGGAGGCGACGATCGGGGCGAACAGCCCAGGGGAGAGCATTACACGCGTGCACCCAGGAGCCTCGCCGAAGGGCCTGGATCATCATCCCCCTTGGATGCACGATCTGCTTTCCCCTGGGCTATTCGCCCCCATCGTCGCCCCCGAGCCTCCGTGGTCGGGACCACCTCCTCCTTGGGGAAGTCCCACATCCAGCTGGCCGCACCCTCCGACCCCACGCGCGCCCGGAGGCCGGACTTCCTGGCGCTCAGGGCGTGGTACGACGGGGCCTCGACGGGCTCGCAGGGCTTGGGGCACTGGGACTTGCCCTGGCGGTGCAGCTCGGCCTGTATGGCAGCCGTGCTGGAGCCGGCCTCGAGGGTAGGGAACCAGTCGGGGTGCTGCTCGAGGCCCGTCCTTTTCAGCCACCTGACGGTACGGTAACACAGATCACCCTCGACCGCATCCACGCAGCCCGAGCTCAGCACAAGGTTGGTGGACTCGGCCCCGTGGTCCACATCCAGCACCTTCGAGAAGCAAGGCTTGGGGCACTGCGCCTTGCCGAGGCGGTAGAGCATGTCCTGCACCTCCTCGAAGCTGGACCTAGCGGTGTAGCCTGGGTACCACTCCGGGTGCTTCTCGAAGCCTTTCGTCTGGAGCCAGGTCACATCTTCGTAGCACGGGCTCCCCTGCTCCGCCATCTTGCAGTCGTCCCCGTCAGTCTCCAGGTAGCCTGGTAGACCTGACATGAGCTCATACATGAGCTCATCCTCTGTGACCTCGTCCAGGAAGCCAACATCGCGGGCGGACGCCGCATGTTTGTGCGAGATGGCAGCGCAAGATGAGGGCAACACCGCCAGCAACGTCGTACGGAACGACATGACAGCCACCAAATTGAAAGGTACGTGTAGGTGTAGAAGATATGCCGCCACTTACTTAACCGACAATCTCGAGCCAACAAATATTAAAGTGGAGGATGACAGAGGGATGCAATGTACAAGATGCAAAAGCTGGCTGCGCGCTATGGAGCGCAATCCGAATCAAGAAAGAGAGCGTTGCAAGACATCACGGGTAGCGAAGCAGCGTGCTTAACATTCATGGGGAGAGGCAGGTAGAAAGAGCAGGAGGAAGCAGGAGGCGGGAAGAGGGATAATGAGAAGGAGAAGGAGGATCGCGAGATGGAGGAGGAGCTGGAGGAGCAGGAAGAGGACGAATTGATCCTTCATCCCCGAACTACAGCGTGGGACCGCGACCCCATTGCACGTTGATATCGCATGCTTATGCATGGCAAGGGCTGCAGCCCGACTTTGTGCTGTCGGGCTTGTAGTCACCAACCAGATGGGGCTCGAGCAGCAGATGCCACTGATCCATACGCACAAACAGATGCATGCACGAGGGGGGGTATCGAGTAGGAGTCTGGCGCGCGCGCAATTGGTGAATGCTTCCACCCATGCGGGCGCTGATGCACCAGATATGGTTATCCGACATGACGACGCCGGAATCTGCACACGTGCAATGCTTGCGCGCGGAGGGGGGGCATCGAGCATTCGTTCGGCACGAGTGCGTCTGTCACGTGTCTTCACGCGCCCAATGAGTCTCCAACATGGGGGCGATGGATGAGCGCCGAAATATTAAGTCATGATAAGCGCGCGACCTGCGTCTGGTGCGCGCGCGTGGCATGTGCGTTCACTCGAGTTGTGAAGCTCCAGATTCGGCCCGAAGTCTGGACTTGAAAACTTCAATCCCGCACTCGCAGGATTGAAAGATTGAAGACTTGACAACTTCAATATGGGACTTCCCAAATAAAAGGATCATAGTGCATTTGTAAAATCCATAACTTCCCACATGGAAAACTTGAAAAACCCGTGAGCAGTTTCATTGACAATATGTCGATCTGGGAAGTCCAGTGGGCCCATGGAATCATGGGCAGATAGGGCCCCTGGGGCCGGGGGGACTCGTCAGGCCTCTTATGGAATAAGGACTGTGAGATCTCTGAGGCTTGGGAGGCCTCTGGGGCCAGAGCGACCTCTGGGGCCTGTGGAGACTCTGGGGCCAGTGAGGCCTGCCATGCCTGTGGGGCCTCGGACGCGCCCCCGACCCTCCAGAACCACGTCCTCACAACCATTGGGAAAGCCGCGAGCCCCAAACCATAGCAGAAACCCCGCAGGGCACCGCCTTTCTGTTTCGCCCGCCTGACCCACCTGGCCCGACAAGACGCGATACGGCCCCACAAAACATGTTTGTGACCCGCCTGGCCCGCTTGACCCACTCGCCCCGGCACGCCCGACCGGACTCGACAGGGCCAGACCTCCACCATTCCCCCCGGTTCGCCCTACCGCACTCAACCAGACTCAATAAAACCTTACACTTGAAGGTCCCACCCGCCAGACCAGCCCCAACCCTTTATCCCGCCCCACTCGACCACGCTCAACCAAGCCCTACAACTTAATACTTCATATTTCGCCCGCCCTGCCCGACCCGCGCCGCCCGACTGGACGCGATAGGGCCCTGCACTGTCATGTCCCGCTCGCTTGACGCCCTTCGCCCATTCGCCCTGCCTCCCCTGACCAGTCTCGATGAAGCCCTACACTTTGCTGTCTCCCCGACCCAGCCCGCCCCGCCGGTTCGCGTCGACCCACGAGACCAACCTCGACAGAGCCTTACACGTTGATGCCCCCCGGCCCGAACCGCCAGCCCACCCGACCCGGCCCACCCGACCAGACGCGCCCAGCTCGGCCGCCCTGCACGCGTGTCGGACCTCACTCGGCTGGGCTCAACAGAGCATCCTGGCTTGACCGTGGGAGCAAATTATCGATCCCCCCCCCGAGATCCCGAGCACCCCATGAATGACCCGCCGCCGAGCACCCCGCCGAGCGGCATCGCTAGCACCCCATGAAATTTCCTTGGTGGGGGAGCGCATTCACAGGAATCAGGGGCCCGCAAGAATCCTCAGGAATCATTCCAGCATCCTGCGAGTATTTGCAAGAATCGTTCGTTCAGGAATCGGCCGAAGTCCTCAGGAACCCTCCAAAAGTCACTCTGCATTCCTCCAGAATCTTCGGGAGTGCGTAGCAGGAGTCCTCCAGAATCCCGAAGGATTCTCACGAATCGTCCAGGAATCGCCAGACATCCTTTAAAAACTGCAAGATATCCACGGGGAATCCGCCAGAACCCTCTGGAATTCGCGAGGTATCCTGCACGAATCTTCCGGGATCCTTCAGGAACCCCCATGAACCTCTAAGGGAGCATGCTGCGTTCCCCCAAAACTGTCAGAAACCCGCAGCAGGAATCCTCGGGAATCCTCAGGGACCCACGCATCCACCAGGAACCGCTAGAAATTGTTCACGAATTTTCAAAAATCTACCACGAGCCCACCGAACATCCTCAAGAATCCCTCATGCACCCCGCAGGATCTTCAGAAGTCCTGGAGGTACTGGCAGGAATCCGCAGGAACCCTTCAAGAATCAGTACGCGTTCCTCATTAATCTTCACGGGTCCGCAGCAGGAACCTCCAAGAATCGCCAGGGATCCTCACGATCCTCCAGGATGGAATCCGACTGGAAGCCTCGGGAATTCTTCAGGCACCGTCAGGCATCCACAGGACGCCGAAGTATCTCTCAGGAAGCATGCAAACATCTTTGGAAAGCTTTCGGGAAACCGCAAGAACCCGCAGGAATCAGGAATCCTTCAGGGATCATTCTGGAATCCTGGAGGACATGACACGCCTGCCACGCCCTGCGACCCTAGCGTGGATAGAGACCAGGATGAGGGACAACCCCCTGCGCACCCCCTCTGGTGTCGAGGAAGTGCCACGCCTGCCACGACCTGCGCCCCCGGCGTGGATAGAGAACGCGCTCAGGAAACAATGCCTGCGCATCTCCTCTGGTGTCGAAGAAATACCACGCCTGCCACGCCCTGCGAACCTAGCGTGGATAGAAACCGCGCGCAGGGACCGCCCCCTGCGCACCCGCTCTAGTGTTGAGTGAATGCCACGCCTACCACGCCGTTCGACCCCGGCGTGGATAGAGACCGCGCGCAGGGACCACCCCCTGCACACGCCTTCTGGCGTGGACGCCACGCCTGCCACACCATGCGACCCAGGCGCGGATAGAGACCGCACCCCCACCGGTGTCGAGGAAGTGCCACGCCTGCCACGCTTTCCCACCCTGGCACGCATAGAGGTCACGCTAGGGGACCACCCCCTGCGCACCCTCTCTAGTGTCGAGACAGTGCCACGCCTGCCACGTCATCCGAATCCTACGCGTATGTATGATGCGGTTGTATATGCTGCGCGAGCGGCTTAAAGTGGACGTGTATCACATGTGGGTGCCTAGTATGCGGCACATACGTCTGGGGTGTTCAATGCAATCAAAGCACCAGGTCTGCACTAGCGTCGATTGGTGTGTGTGTGCGCGTGGGTGCAGATGCGTGTATGTATGGTGTGTGGTGTGTATGTGTACAGTGTCTATGTGTGCTGTATGTGTGCTGTACGTGTGATGTGTGTATGTGTGCTGCGTGCGCGTGCTCGTTGCATGCGCGTGCGACTGCATGTTCGATTGTGTCTGATGCGCGCGCGAGTGCAGGTGAGAAGGAGAAGGAGCGGGGGGAGGTACGCTGTGTGAGGTTCGCGGCTGGGACGCGGGAGGGAAGAAAACCATAACCCCACTCAGAATGTGGGGAATGACTTCGATGCGCGAGGAACTTCCATACTCGAGGGGCTGTCAACAAAGTCCGTTCAAATCCGATCCCTGGACCCCTCCTGGGGTCCATCGTGGTCAGTGTTCGAGCCGCGTGCAGCCATGGCGACGAGAACCTCCAGAAACTTGCCAAAACCTCCGAAACGACTACGTCGCCCTCGATCCGCGAATCCTCCCTCTCCAAGCCCCCGACGTCTTGCCCTTTACAACGCGGACCCCTCGAGATCCGGACCCCCTTCACGGGGACTGGCTTTTCATCCCAGATCGTTGCTGGACCGCCCTGGGGCCTGGTGGGGACCCCTGGAAACCGAGAATTGTCAGATACCTTCTGCCGTGATGTTTGCGCGATGCGAGGGGTCTCGGGGATGGACAGACCCCCCTTTAGCAAAACGTGGTTTAGTGGAAACGACCTGAGGCCCAAACCTGGCGGGCGCAAGCCTGGAAAATGACGGCCACGGCGCCCTCTCGAGAACCGAAAACGGACCATTCACTAATCGACGTGTCACTGTTGGGGGTTCTGTCCACCCCCGGGGGTCTGAGACTAAGGGGGCAAACAGGAGCCCTGCCCCTCCCGGGGCGCGCGCCCTGGCCAGACTTCCGAAGGGGGATCCAACCGTGGCGACGAGAGGCCTCCCCGAAGCCCAGAGTTCCAAGAATCTCGATCCTCGATCATCCCTCGATCCTTACGCCACGAATGTGTATTTATATCTATATATATATATATATATATATATAGTCCCTCTTGGAGCGCTCTTGTACTGTCTGAGGCCTCCCTTGAGCCTTTCTGATGACCCCTCGGATCGCTCCGGGTCTGCTGGCAAGGCGTTTGTGGAGACCCGGAAAGCCGGGTGACCTTTTCTAAGGACGTCCAAGGGAGCCCAAGAACCCCAGATCCCGGGGGTCCAGTGTTTGGGGGGGGGAGGGTTTTGTTCCCCCCCTCCCCGGGCTTGCAAAATATAGGGAGAGGAATAAATACACACACATCGAATTTTCTGTGTATACAAACCTACATGCATGCATGCATACATACATTCATGCATAGTTATAGTTATATGTGAATAAATACATGTCTGTCTATATATATATATATATATATGTGTGTATGGACACGTACACACGTAATCCCTCCGACGAACTCTGCTTGTACCCCCAGGGAGGGCGGCGGTGTGGCGCCGGAAAGCTCCCTTGGAGGGCATCTGTGTGTATGTTTGTGGCGGAAACCCCGATCCTCGATTCTCCTCTGGGGACACCAAGAGGTGCCGATACCGCTACTCCAAGGACCTCTCCCGGGGTGCGTTCTGACCCGAATTTCGACGCGAATCAGGCGGTGGCGACGAGGGTCTTCCAGGAGGCCCAAAAAGGGGCAAACAGAGGGAGGAGTAGCGGTATCGGTATCGATAGGTCGGGCACGTCTTCCTACAAGTAGATGTTGGAAGAAAGATAAGAAATAGTCAGAGCATACCTTATAATAGTACTAATATGTGTTCCATGTTGTTTCATACTGGGAAAACTCAAAAGAGAACACGAAAAAACGTCCCCATCTCGTTGCTGACGATTCTTGGGTACTCCTCCTGTAGAGGGACGTGCCCGACTGAACGGCATCGGTGCCTTCTCCACCTCTGATCTTCGCCTCGATCTGAAGGGGAACTGGGACACACAAATAAATACACACAAAAAAAATACCCCCCATATTTTCCCATATTTTCTGGGTTTCTGTCTTCCCCCCCACTTCCCATATTTTCCCATATTTTCTGGGAATCGCCGATGAATTGTGTCTGTGTGTTTGTTCCCCTCCTGACGATCTTCGATCCGAGCCCGATCCCCGCGGGCCTCCCCCCGGGGCGGGGCCGCCCGCCTCTGGAGCTCGGCCGGTCGCCGCTGGACCGCTTCTCCGCGCCCGCCTCGGGCCTCGCCCCGAGGGCGTCGAGCCGCGCGCCGGTCTGGACCTCTGGATACATTGACGGGCCCGTTTTCCACCACCACCACCAGAAGTTGGAAGGGGAGGGGGTCCTCCTCCTCCTCCTCCTCCTCCTCCTTCCCCCCTCCAACTTATGGTGGTGGTGGTGGAAAACGGGCGCGTCATACATCGCGGCGGGTCTGCATGCGGGCGAGATCTGTATCCAGATCCGCTGCAGCTTGCAGAGCCGCCCAGCTAGGGGTCGGAGCAGAGGGGGTCGGAGGATCGCGCCGCATCACCGATGCCTCGGCGACGCATCGGCGAGGCGCCTGCGAGGCATCGCCGACGTCGGCGAGGTACCGGCGACGTCGGCGTGGGGAAGCACGGTCTCCACATCGAGCCGCATCGGCGATGCGTCGGCCGCATCGTCTCTGCGGCGCGATCCACCGACCCCCATCTGCTCGGACCCACCTGGGAGGCCCAGAAGCTTGGGACACCGGGGGCGCCCAGGAGATAATGTGTAAGAATTCGACCCCCGGAGGCTGCATCGCGCCTCGGCCTATTGGCGCCCCTTCCCGGAAAGTCTAAGACGCAAGGGATGTGGACATGAATCTTGCCCGCAATGAGGTCTCCGATCCCGCCGTTTCGGGTGTGCGTGAACGCGGGCACACACCGACAGCACGTCGACGACGACGACGACGTCGGGGGCGACGGCGGCGGCGACAGCGGCAGCGACGACGGCAGCGGCGACGACGACGGCGGCGGCGGCGGCAACGACGACGACGACGACGACGACGGCGGCGGCGGCGGCGGCGGCAGTGGCAGCGACGACGACGGGTTCATGTTTGCGTTTTTGTCCAGGATGTTCCAGGACACCCCCCAACTGGGAATGGAGAGCAGATGGGTGCTTTCGGGTTGGGCCGGGGTGGTCCGGCGGGCAGCGACTGTTCTCGGCCCACGGTGGCACCCTCGGGGCCGTTCCGGGCCGCGTTCTCCCGCGAGCCTCGATCGATCCCGCGAGCCTCGATCCCCAGAGCTTTGTGGCCCCTCCGTCGCCGTCCGCTCGAGCATCGCCCTCAGGCGTGCTCAGAAACGGACCCTTGGGTTCGGTCGGGCGTGTCCCCCTACAGGCGGATTTGGGACGAAAATAAAAAAGAATCTCAAACAAATACCCCGAAAATGTTCAAACATGCTGTATTTTCTTGACTATGCTCGAGCATTCCTCCTGTGGAGGGACAGGCCCGACTTCACCCTTGGGCGAAGCACTTGAGCAGGGACCGACCGTCCCGGCATTCCTATAGTCCAACCACGAAATGTTCTTAGAACCCAAAAATGTTCCAAGAACAAAAACAATGTTCTTAGAACATAAACCCGATGTGCTAAAACAAGACAGACTCCGCCAGAAATGTCCTAAGAACCTTTCGTGGACACCAGAGAAGGTTCTTTGAACATTGTTGGGTAGGGCTATAGGCGAGCCAGGACGCTTCGCCACTGCTTGAAGGGGTCAGGTCGGGCCTGTCTCCCTACAGGGGGATTTTGGGCGAAAAAAAACAAAACATATACCCCAAAAATAATCCAAAATGGCCAAAAAATACTTACAAAATAGTCTCCAGACTCTTTTTGCTACTCTTGAGTATTCCCCCTGTGCAGGGACAGGCCCGACTTCACTCGGGTCGGGCAAAAGGGGGGGGATAGCAAAGGGGGGGTTTGAGAATCAGCTCACGTAGCTGATTTTCCCGGCGCCTCCCGGCGCCGGAGGCGGCCATGTATCGAGGAATGGGCCCCTCGGTGAGGCCGAAACCAGCTGCATGCAGCAAATTTAGTACCCCCCCCTTTCCCAATCCCCCCCTTTCGCCCGGCCCGACTTCCCCCTTGGGCGAAGCACTGCCCCCCCCCCCCCGAGAGGGGAGCGGGCGCCGAGGCCCCTGGCCGGCGGCGCGCGCCGCGAGGGCGCAGTAATTAGCCCCCTCCCCGGGGGGGCGGCGGCGCTGCTCCCGCGCAACGCCAACCCGGCCTGCCGAGGAGCCGCCCGCGCCCTCGGAGGCCTTGGGCCAGCGCCCCTCAAACGGGGACTCCACTAACGGGTACTTTGGCCAGTGGCCCAGCGAACCCAACCCTTCCCGATGTGGGCAAAGCTGCAATGCAAGGAAAAGGCCCCAAAAAGGCAACTTTCGGCAAAAATTCAAAGGACCCGTTAGTAAGTACCCGTTACGGTGCCGTTGATTGGGGAGGCTCCCCGGGAGGCCGGCGGGCCTGCGGAGCCTCCCGGCCCCGGAGGACTGCCTACCAGCCCACCCCAACCCCACCCAAAGAGACCCGAATTTCGGGTCGGGGGGCTACAGGGGCTGCATTCGTGTTTCTCCAGGGTTCCCCGATCCCCCCCCCCCACTGGAAATGGAGGGCGACTCGGGGCCTTCGGTTTGGGCTGGGGTGGTTTGGTGGGCGGTGACCTGAGTATCTGGGACTGGCGTGATGTTGTTGCGATGTTGCCATGTTTGTGCAACGTTGGTTAATTCAAGCTTCGCGCGGCCCGCTTAGCTTCGACCGGAAGAGGTGCGCTCTCGACCCGCGGATCAAGGGGAGAAGGCCCACCTGTGCGGATCGAGACCGTCAGCGGCACGCGGGTCGAAGCCTGCAGTGCGTCTCAGCAACGCTGAACCGCTGCCTACCCCCACCGGCGTGGCCTGGGCCCCACTGGCCGATTTACCCTCCAATAGATAGGGGTATAGGCTGCTCCTTTCGAGTTTCGAGGGGCGTGTCCCAGCTGGGGTGGTCGGATGGTGGAGCTCAGGATGGGGATGGGGATGGGGATCGGGTAAAAACGATACTGAGCGTCGGAAGTCCGAGGACCTCTCCGGTAGGGGCGGCCCCAATCGGCCGCGGGCTGCTCGTCGCCCCGCGCTCGCGCGACTTCCTCGGCGGGGGCGCGCGCGCGCCTTTCTAATCGGCGGTGGCGGCGTCGCCGGCGGCGGCGGCGACGACGACGACGACGACCACGACGACGGCGACGACGACGACGGCGGCGGCGGCGGCGACTACGACGGCGGCGGCGACGGTGACGGCACTGTGGTGACGACGGGGCCCCCGGCGACGTTGAAAAACGCGACGAGCGCTGACTTGGCCCCCTTCGGGGCCAGAGGTAGCCCTCGTGGAGAGGTCCAGCTCAAGAAGTCCCACACAGGCCAGGCGGGTCTGGAGATCCGCGCCTGAGATCTCCTCCTCCTCCTCTTCTTCTTCCCTCCCCCTCATTCTCCTCCTCCTCCTCCTCCTCCTCCTCCTCCTCCTCCTCCTCCTCCTCCTCCTTCCTCTCCTCCTCCTCCTCCTCCGCCTCCTCTTCCTCCTCCTCCCCCTCTTCCTTGTCATCCTCCTCTTCCTCCTCCTCTTCCTCCTCTCATCCTCCGCCTCCGCCTCCGCCTCCGCCTCCGCCTCCTCCTCCTTCTCCTCCTCCTCCTCCTCTGCCTCCTCCTCCGCCTCCTCCTCCTCCTTCTCCTCCTCCTCCTCTGCCTCCTCCTCCGCCTCCTCCTCCTCCTCCTCCTCCTCTTCCTCCTCCTCATCCTCCGTCGTGGGGCAGGCGCGCGCTTGCGAGAGCTGACAACAGGGGCGCTCCCGAGCACGATGCGGGGGCGCGCCAGGCGAGCGAGGAACAGCGGAGGCATGGAGCGGCGGAGAACATAGAAGTACGAGGGCGCGTCGGCGGGTGGCATGACAGCCTGGCCTTGTCAGCATCCACAGCGCCGCCGAGACTTTCCCAGGGCAGGAGGCGCCGCTGGCACGTAGGAGCGTAAGCGCGGCGACCGCCCGCGCGCGTTTGTAGAGACGTACACATCACTAAGACGCCCATCAACATACATGAGTGTGTGCGTGCGAACTCCACGTGCGTGTTTTGGGCCGGGTAGGTACAAAACCAGCTCACTTACCTTACCGAAATGCTTAACACAAGCTGCTGGGCAAACCATTCGTACCAGAAAGTACGTGCGGCAAACGCACATGACAAAGTTCAAAGCCAGGCTCGCAGCGCCCCAAGACAAGCCCCAAGACTGACCAACACCAGGCTACGATCTAAGATGACTCCAGCATGAGCCGCGATAACCTGACCCTCCCCAGACGGCCGCATGACCCGACAAGAGTGCCGCAAGAATCCCCAAATTGCTCGTCAAGATGGCCCCCAGATAGCCCGAGTACCCGAAGCAGGCGCAAAATCCATCTCAAGAGAATCATCGGGGGGCGTCCGAGACGGTTTCCCATAGTACTATACTACTACGTGGCCGCCCAACAAGTCATCCAGGGGCCCCCTGGAATGCAACACTAAGACGCCATGCATCTTGTAATGTCTGTGGCGTCCCGCCCTGAAGGACTCAACATGGCCTCTGGAAGGGGCTTAGACAGCTTTGAGGCTGCCCCAGTCAGCGTCTCGATCGAGCAGAAGCCGCACGGTGCGTTCTAAGGCGGCTCTCACACGGACCAAGACCGCCCCAAGACGATTTCGCGATACGGCCAAAGACCAACCATAACGACCGCAAGACGGCCACAGATGGCCCCGAGACAGCCCAGACGACCCCGAGACGCCCAATGGGCTCCCTGGATGTCGACGAGAGGCCCCGAGAGGCAACGCAGCCACCAGGCAGAGACACACGGCCATGCAGCGCTGCAGCGTTGCTGCGGTACTTGCTCGGGCACAGTGGCATGTACTCACGGCAGCGCAACAGGACATGCCTTGATGGCGCGGATGCCATGCAGTTTCGGAGGTCATGCGCACACCCAGGAGACTGGTGCCCGCCACACCTTGCAGCATTCCCTGGCAGCGCTTGCACTCAGAGGGTTCTGATTTCTCCTCTGGGCCCGCGAGAACGGGCCCGGTGGGCCGAGATCTGGCCATGCTCGCTGCAGCAGCGCGGTGCCTTGCGCTGTGCGCGGCTGGTTGTGAGGTGGGTTGCAGCCTGGGTTGCTCCGTGGCTGCGCGGTACGCAGTGGGTTGCACGGTGGGTTGCAGCTGGCTGCGCGGTGCACGGCGGGTCGCGCGGTGGGTTGCGTGGTGGGTTGCGTGGTGGGTTGCGCGGTGCGCTGCGCGGTGGGCTGCGCGGTGGTTCGACACACATTTGGCTTCAAACGTGGGGCCCCACACGCAGAGGGTTCTATACACGCAGGGCCCCACACGCACACGCACACACACACACACACACACACACACACACACACACACACACACGCACAAACGTAGGATTCCACACATTTGGACGCCCGAAATGGGCACGGAAAAAATGGGTACAATGCCCAACAACGAATGTTGTCCCAAACCAACAGCGGCCGCTGTTGGGCAGGAGGCCTTCTGTCTTGAATGGACACAGGCCGCGGCGGCGTGGACAGCGAGTCCTGTTCAAAATGAACCAGATCTGCTGTTGGGCTTTGTACCCATTCTTTCCGTGCCCATTTCGTTCGTGCAGAACACAGGGGGGCGCAAGGATCCACATGCACACACGCACACAGGTTCCCGCATGATTCCACACACAGGGCTCCACGCATATGGACTTCCACTCCACACACCCATACAACTGTTCTTCCGACGCGCCGATGACTCCAGTCGACGGGCGCATGGCAACATGACGAGTCCACCACAAGTTCGCGACCCTTGAAGGAGGCATGGTCAGAACTGCTGCCCTCGCAGACTGACCGAGCGGGAAAGCCAGGCGCGCACACCCACACAGACACTCTTGGCGTTGCGGCCACGCGCACGGCAGCGCGGCGTCATTTACACACACAAACACACACAGACGCGCACACACACACACACACACTTGTTGGCGGTCGCAGCAACGAGGCGAATCAAGTCCAGCAAGCGGCATGACACTAACGCGCGCGGCCGCACACACACACAGACGCACACACACACAGACGCACACACACACACACACGGGGTGCATACGTTGTCCTCTTCCGAGGCGTTGAAATCAACCGCCAGATAGGCACAGATGGGGCGCGCGGGCGCAACTGGCAGGCGCACGCACGTACAGGGTTGCACACCATAGGGCTCCACAGCTAAAACTCCGCACGCAGGGCTCCAGACACCTAGGGTTTCACGCACATTGGGCTCCACTCACCCACGCACACTCTGTGGCCATCGCGGCCTCGCGCGCAGCGTCGAGGCACATCATCCACACACACACAGACAAGTGGGATTTCGCATAGGGCTGCACACCGTGTCAACACGAATCACCAGCCTGGTGTCCACGCACGGGCGTCGTGTCCGAGCGCGCGCACGTCCGACGCTCGCCAGCCCGTCCACAATGTATTGTGCTCCTGGTGAGCAGCAGTACTTGCAGCCAGGTGCTCACACAGTGGACCCTGCAAGCGCAACTGCGGTGCTCGCTCGCGGGTACGTGCACACGCAGGCGTGTTCATGATCGTCGACGTGCGAGCTTGCACGCGAGCTGCCATACAACTACGCGCCGCATCCATGAACACGACATTCTGGCACGCGATGTTCGAAGATGAACTGCCCCTCTGAATCAGCCGCGGCCACGCCGTCCAATCCTCAAGGTTCCCAGGAAGATGTTGTCCGAAGATTTCGTGGCCTGCCAGGAGCTGCCAGGGGCCACGTCTGCTCAAGACACGCTCACCTCGCACACGCGCTTCGGGTCCCTCCCAAACACCCCCTTCTTTCTACGCCATGCTGGCCAAAAGGGTCAGCACTGGAGGAAAGGCAACCGTGGTACCCACTCGAACTTCGGCCGACACTGGACAGAGGGGAGTTGTCAGGGACCGGCGCAGGGTGACGATACACCCCCACGTTTAAGCATTGCTACCTGCTCTGAGGGGATGGGGGGGATCGCGCAATCCTCGAGGCAAACCTTGCCCCAGAGACTTTGATACAACATCATAACTTCTGGAGCGTCAAAATTCCACGGGGAAGCCGACAGGACCGCCACCGTGACAGGACCGCACGTTGAGGCGTGGAAGAATGCCAAGGTCTGCCCTGCGGGGCTGCTGAATTCTAATGCGGGAGCCCCCCCCCCCCCTGCCCGCGGACTGTCGCGTGCACCCCCCCACTCACCGAGGCAGCTGTCCTCGTGCCCGCTGGCGGATGGCACACTTCCCGCATGGCAACGAATGCCAGAACCCCCCCTCCACGCGTGCCCGCTAGAGGATAGTGCACTGCTCGCTTGGCAGCTGGTGCCCTGAGCCCCCCTTCCACGCATGCCCGCTCGAGGAAGGCGCACATCTCGCATGGCAGCTGATGCCAGAATCCCCCTTCCACGCATGCCCGCTAGAGGATGGTGCACTTCCCGCATGGCAGCTAATGCCTCATCTCTCATTCCACACGTGCCCGCTCGAGGAGTTCGCACTTCCCGCATTGATGCGCAACCTCCTAAAGTCCTCATCCCACGCGCACCCTCTGGAGGATTGTGCACTTCCCGCAGACCCAGGCGTTGCTCCCAAGCGCTCCAGGGCCTCCCAAGCACCGACCCCTCGTAACAAATCCGCGCGTCCCAAGACAGCCCGTGCAGGCCACCAAAGACGACACCAATATGGCCAAAGATGCCTTGACGACGACCCAATATGGCCAAAGGCGGCCGACTATTGCTTCAAGACGGCCCGAGATGCCTGCAAGAATGACCATGAGGGCCACAAGAGAACCCGCACCGGGGTCCGAAGAAGCCAGAATCCGTGGCTTCCATGTGGCCCTTGAATGGTGTTCGCAGTCTCGCAAGTTCGGGCTGCCGTCGGCTCAAAATGGCCCAAGAGGACTCCACGATGGCACAGGAGGCATCCAAGATGGCCCAAGAGGGCCTCCCGTGGGACCCAGGGCGGCCTTCGAAGGCCAGTCGACGGCCCAAGCTGGCGCCAAGACGGCCCCACGACGGCCCCCAGGCATCCACCATACGGTCAAGGGGGCCCAAGGCGGCCCAAGGGAACCCCTAGCCGGCGTAATGAGGGCCCCAAAACGGCCCACGAGGGTCCCAAGGAACACTGCCCCACAGGAGGCAAAGGCAGCCCCGATACGGCGAAACCGACTGTTATCAGCATCATCATCATCATCATCATCATCATCATCATCATCATCATCATCATCAGCAGCAGCAGCAGCAGCATCAGCATCAGCATCAGCACCAGCATCATCATCATCATCACCACCACCATGATCATCATCATCATCATCATCATCATCATCATCATCATCATCATCATCATCATCATCATCATGATCAGCATCATCATCATCCTCCTCATCGTCGTCATCATTACCACCATCATCACCACCAGCATCACCATAATCATCAGCAGTAGCATCAACATCAACATCATAATCAGCGTCATCAGCATCATTTTCGACAGCATCAGCATCATCATCCTCATCCTCCTCCTCATCTCATCATCATCAGCAGCATCATCATCGCCACCACCACCACCACCATCATCAGCAGCAGCATCATCCTCAGCATCAACATCAGCATCATCATCATCATTATGATCGTCATCATCAGCATCATCATCATCATCGTCGTCAGCATCAGCATCGTCATTGCCATCGTCATCGTGGTACCCATCATCAGCATCATCATCAGCATCAGCAGCATCATGATCATGGTCCAGTTCATCTGCCTATGCATAGTCATCTTCTTCGTCAGGACGACCATCATCATCAGCAGCATCATTATCAACCGTCTGATCATCAGCAGCAGCATCACCACCGTCATCAACATACTCAACTTCTGTTTCCTCATTATCATCAGCATCACCATAACACTCAGCATCTCCATCACTATCATGAACATCCGCATCATCAACAGCATCCATCATCATCATCATCATCATCATCATCAGCATCATCATACACAAAATCGTAATCCCCATCATCATCATCATCACCATCATGAGCACCACTATCATCATCATCCTCATCCTCATCAACAGCAACACCATCACCGCAATAATCATCATCATCATCATCAACAGCATCAGCGTCATCATTATCAGCACGAGCATCATCACCATCATCATCATCACCGTCATGGTCAGCACCATCATCATCGTCATCGTCATTAACATCATCGCTCATCATCATCGTCATCAGCAGCAGGAGCATTCTTGATCATTATCACCGTCACCATCCCCATCATCCTCATAACCATCATCATTCTCATCACGGCTCTCCGAAGCCCTCGTCACACGGGATGGCCTCCCGTGCCCCCTCGAACAGTCGCCACCCAGAATGCTGGGATGGCAAGGTGGCGGGACTTGCCGCAGGCAGCACGATACCGATACCGCTGCTCCTCTCACGGAAGGCGCTGTGGCCAGAGTTCCGAGGCGAGTCCGGCGACGAGGGCTTTCCAAGAGGCCCGCAGAGGCGAGAATGAGAAAGCGCAGCGGTATCAGTGCGTCTCCCTCCTCTGATTAACTAGAGGCCTCCTAGAGTTGGGTCGGGCGTGTCCCCCTACAGGCGGAGTTTGGACGAAAAATAAACATTGTAGAACAATGCTTTAAAAACACCCAGAAATATTCAAAAGATCGTCGCCAGAGTGTGTTTTAACTATGTTCGGGCATTCCTCCTGTAGAGAGACGTGCCCGACTTAATCCTGGACGGGGTCCGAGTAGATGGGATCGGGGGATCGCACCGCATCGCCAATGCATCGCCGATGCATCGGCGTGGCATCGGCGATGCATCGCCGACGTCGGCGACTCATCGGCGACGTCGGCGTGGAAAAAATCTGGTTCCGCATCCAGCCGCATCGCCGATGCATCGCCGATGCAGCGGCGAGGCGGCGCGATCATCCGACCCCATCCACTCCGACCCCATCTAGGAGGCCTAGATTAACATCAGGAAACAAACAATGACATAAACATAACAACTCGGAGGTCCGCGCAGAGTTCTCGCATCGGCGTTGGACCCCCCAGGGGCGGCGCAAGAGGCGCCGCCAAGGGGCCCCAGCGCGGATCCGAGAAACCCACCCGGACCTCTGAGTTTAGTAATGTTTAGGTCATTCTTGGTTCTCCTAAACTAACACGACGAGCTGGGGGGACCCGAAGCGCGCAGAGTGAGCGTGCCGTCAGCGGGGCTCGGCCCCCCGGCGGCCCCCAGAAAGCCTTCGGCGGCTGCAGTGCACCAGTGCCCTTGGTGGTCTGCGACGTGGAGCCCTGGCAGGCGAAGCAGTCGGGCACCGTGGTAGAGTGCGCGTCTGCCCACAGCTCCTGCCGGGGTGTTGCAACCGCCCCCCGGAATAGAGAAGGGGCCCGACCACAAGAAACCTTCCACAAGAAACCCAGCCCTGAACCCCAGGGTGTCCATTGATTCTTGGTATGGGAACGTCACGCTCTCCATGGCAAAACCATCGAATAACAAGAAGCCCAAGGCTCCCTGGAGGCAAGCAGGGTGTTTCTTGGCGTGGGCCGCCACTGTGCTCGGGGGGGCAGTTCAGGCCAGCCAGGGCTGCCTGGGGGGCCGTCTGCGCGCAATCCGGAGCCTTACTAGAGCTGACGGCCCGTCGAGGCCCAGCCAGCCAGCGGCCAAGCTGGACGGCAGGTGCGCCGTGAGGCCTTGGCCGCTGGAGAGTGGTTTCGGGCCCCAGGACAATCCAAAAACTGCTCTGGACAATGAAGCAGCCCCAGGGAAGGGATCGAGGGGTCCAGGGGACCAAGCCTCAAAAACCTAGACGGCGAATATCTGGGGGCATGGAGCGGACGGGTCTTCGAAGATCTCCAACGGCCATCGACGGAGAAGAAGCGAAACAACCAACACTCGTCGGGGCCCAAGCTAGCGATGCGCAATTCGACCTCCCAGGAGTTACACCCGAACGCGAGGGCCTCAAGACAGAGGTCGATGGAGGCTGGGTGGACAAACAAGGGCTGCACCACGGAAAGCTAGGAATACCACCAAGACCTCTCCTACTCCTTCTCCTCATTCTCCTCCTCCGCCTCCTCCTCCTCTTCCTCCCCCTCCTCCTCAGCTTCTCCCCCTCCGACTCAAACTCCTCCTCTCTCTCCTCTCTGTCTCGGGGCTATCCGACCTGTTGTAAATCCGTTCGGAAAAGCAATGGCAACGAGTGACACATGCAAGGCCGAATGCAAGCTCCTCCTCCCCCTCCCTCCCCCTCCCCCCTTCCCCTCCCCCCTCCTCCTCCCCCTCCTCCTCCTCCTCCTCCTCCTCCTCCTCCTCCTCCTCCCCCTCCTCCTACTACTACTTAGTTTCCTCCTCCCCCGCTCTCGTTCAGGGCAATATGATATGATGTGTTCCTAAACCCGTTCGGGAAAACATTGGCAGCTGGGTGGTGCAGGAGCCCTTCCCCGATATCATCACCGTGGCAGGCCAACATTTGTCGAAGAGGACCCAAGAGAAACCCCCCCCACAGAGCCAAAACGGCGCCAGGACGACCCGCTCAACACACCTTTTTGACGACTCAGACAACACGTGTTCCGGCCCTCCTCGCGCCCCCGAAAGGCATGCAAGGCGGCTGTCGCACGGAATGTTTCTTCGACGCCCACGTCAAGGCAACTCACCCGGTGATCGTGTCTGGAAAGGCTTTTTTTTGGGGGGGGGGCGGCAAAGCTGCGGCACTCTGATGCGAGGGAAAGCCGCGGTACTCTGACGCGAGGGAAAGCCGCGGTACTCTGACGCGAGGGAAAACCGAGGGAAAGCCGCGAGCAACTCTGACGATCGTGTCTGGAAAGGCTGGTGGTGGTGCTCTTTCGCCCGCGGGCGCGCGAAGACGAGTCGCACGCCGAGCGTGCTATAGGGCGGGCCGCGCTCCGCAGCAAAGAGAAACACAGTGAGGCGAGCGGCGGCAGGCGGAAGGGAAGCGCAGCAGTACCACCCAGCCTGCGAGCAAGTACCAGAAGAGCGCGCCGATGGCGAAGTGCACGAAGACCAAGGGCGGAGCTACCCTTGCAGAACAAGAGGAACTCGAAGCGCCCCGAGAAAACACGAGGCGGGTGATGGACGCAGCCAAAATGGAGCGACAGAGCCAAGACGCGGACGAAGAGGTGGTGCTGGTGGAGATATTTGTTTGGTCGCGGGCGGACGCGGACACGCAGTCGCCGAAGGAGAGGTCCGGGGCACGGGCCTGCCAAATCGGCTACGCGCGAGCCTACGGCGAAGCGGCCGGGCCTGCACTCAGTAGCAGCCGCCGGCGGAGCTGCAGCTGATGGGAAGCTGGCTGAGCTGCCTGCAGAAGGCCAGGGTAGCAGGTGCAACATGCAAGAGGGCCAAAAGCCAGAGTGGAATTAAGTCCTGCACGCCAGGAGAGCATGATCGGCTCGGAATCTGCAAACCACGCATCGACCTAGCGGAGCGCCTCGGGTCTGGTGGGGATGCTCGAAGCGTCAAGAGTTCGACCTCCCAGGAGTTGCACCCGAACGCCAGGGCTTCAAGCCAGAGGTCAATGGAGCTTGGGTGAACAAAGAAGGGCTGCACCACAGAAAGCTAACTTGAGAAGCCACCCGCCTCAAGAAGTAAAAAAGCAAACCACCGCGGCCGACCGGGCAAGTGAAGGCACGCACACACGGCTGGATACACATGCGGACCGCGCGGAGGCCATGTGCTGGGCACTCAACCTGGAAGGGGGGGACCGGAGCCCTCCCACGCAGGCCACTTCAGCCGCCCCTTCCAGGGCAGCTCGGGCCAGACCCTGCAGATCGCCCCATACACACACACACGGGCAGCAGGGACCAGCGACATCAAAGGTGCAGTGAGGAGGCGTGCAAAGCACGCCGAACTCGGGAAAAGACTGAGCGCAGGTAACCAGGGGGCTGCAACTTCTCGATCTCTGATCCTCCGCATCCGCCTCCTCCTCACTTATGTCTGCAAGGATTCGGAGATGCGTGTCTCCTGACACAGACCTACACCCCGTCCTCTCATCCTTATCATCGTCATGCCCTCCCTTCTCCTCCTTCCTCACCTTCTCCTCCTCCTCCTCCTCCTCCTCCTTGACCATCGATCCTCCAGAGTTTGGGAAGAGACGGACGCCACCTCGGGGGGGCGAGTACAAGAAAGACGCGCCACATAAAGCGTTCCGGAACTGTCTCGTAAGCGACAAAGCTCTGCAGCGCTCACCATCCAGTCGTGCCAGACTTACCCAAAGGGTGAAGCGTCGAGATGAGAAAAAAAAAAGAGACCGTGGTGGTATACATCAGGTGGCCGGCAATCAGCACTATGGGTGCCACATGCTGACTACCAAGACTTTTTTTTTTCGAACGGGCTACTATCAAATATCCCTATGGTCCGTGCAGGTCCTCCTCCGATATTACGTTTGCGCACGAAGCGCAACCCCAGGGACACCTCTCACGCATCAACGGACACTGTGACCAAATCGCACTGCAACCAATACATACAACAAAACCCCCCAAAAAAGATGGGAGGAGGCGGAGGAAGAGAAGTAGAGGAGCAGCAGGTCCTCCTCGACTGCATCTGGGGGCTCGACAGTTGTCAGCGCTCGTGTTGAGCCGAACTGTTTGGAGCTGATGTCCTGAATTTCGCCACACGGCTCCGCGAACTCATGCCAGACTAGTCCTCGATTCTCAACATAGCCTTCGGGGCCTGCTGAGGCCAGCCAGACCTACGGTAGACACATGCGAGAAGAAATCTTGCCACAAGATCTACTGGGACACAATATTCGTCGACCTTTGAAGGTCCCAGGATCCTCCAGAGCTTCTGTGGGGCCCTGGCCCTGGGGTCCTCGGGGCACAACTAGCTCCCGTGGAGGACAAGCTGGCAGACCGATGTCTTCTTTGTTGTGCTTTCTGCACCTGTGGCTGCTGCCCGTGCACGCCCATCCCCAGCTTCACAGCGGCCCCCCCGATCTCTCCCGGGCGGTGCTCTGGCCACAACTCCGGAGAGAGCCCAACCGTGGCCACAAGAACCCCGCAGGGGCTCACAAAGGCCCCGCATCTCTGTTTTGGAGGGGAAGAGATAATCACCCTCGAGCCTCCCTCCTCCTCCCTCCCTCCTCCTCCTCCTCCTCCTCCTCCTCCTCCTCCGCCTCCTCCTCCTCCGCCTCGTCCTCCTCATCCTCCTCCTCCACCTCCTCCTCCTCTTCCTCCACTCCTCCTCCTTCTCCTCCCTTCTCCGCCCCAGACATCCTCCGATTTGTTCGCAACGTGGCTCTCCAAAGGTCTTGACCACTTCCACGGGTCTGGTGCCTCATCCCGAGGCGATGTTTGACAAACTCCGTGGCCCTGTGAAGACTCACAGAGGCCGAAAAAAACTCCGTCGCGACGCTTTCACATCGCGAGGATGTCAAGGTCCTCCTCCTCCTTCTCTGGGAGGCGCAAAGACATACCAGTACTAGATGTCCTCCTTGGAGGCGCACGTCCGACCCGAACATATAGTACACTCACCTTGTAGTATATAGTTTCCCGAGCGGTGTGGCCAGAAAGCGCCCGCCACGACGTATAACTACTACTTAAAAATAGTAAGAGTAATAATACTACTACGAATATGAATAATAATGATACGAATAAGAATAGTTATACCAATAATAAGAATAATGCTGATAATAATACTAGTAATAATATCAAATATAATAATACTGATAAGAATAACAGTAATAATAACAATAATAATGATAAGAATAAGAATAATGATGATAGTAAGGTTTCTCGTTGCGCGCGCCGCCCCTGGGGGGGTGACGATCACACAGTATTGGTACGTTGGGGTGACGCCGATGTCAGGGTCCTGCTTCTCCTCCCTGCATGTCCTCCTCTTCTTCCACCTCTCGGCGACTCCGAAGGGTGTGCATTGCAAAAGGTGTGGTTTGCAACTTGCACCCTGGAGGGCACCCTGGGGAGCGGGCAAGGACCTCGACCGAGCTCTCCGCCGCGCCACGAGAAGACCCGACGAGGACAGTGCCGTGCTCCCCAGGTCCCAACGGTGCCGATCGCAAACCACACACCGGCGTAACCATACCCCTTCGTTCGGCGGCGAGCCGGGGCGGAAGCAAGGAAAGGCGGGCCTTCTCAGAACGCTTGGAAGTCACAAAGCCTTCTGCAAAATGTCCTGCGCTTTCCCCGAACACACAGAAAACCTCTCAAAGGAGCGAGGGTTTCTGAGAAGTCCCGTCGCCTTCTGAGAAGGCCTTCTCCTTCTCACTTCTCCCCCGCTGGAACAACTACTGGCAGGGTGTCGTCGAAAATATTACAGATATTAAACCCCCTTGGGGGGCTGCTACGCCGGATTAGGCCGCGGATTAAGCGGGATTAGATCGGATTGAGCGGGATTCAGCCAGATTCAACTGGATCTCGGACCAGGGCAAAGTCTAAACTTGACCTCCCATGACTTTTAACCGAACCCCCTGGCGCACCACCGATATGCAATCGGCGAACCTCCTCTGGAGCAGGAAACCTACCGTCCTGGCATTCCCATACAAACCAAACATGTTCCACGAACAAAAAAAATTAAAGCCGATGTGGTAAGCCAAGACGGTCTCAGCCAGAAATGATCTAAGACCATTTCGTGCAGACCACAAAAGGTTCATATAACATTCTTTCGTGGTCCTGTAGGCAAGCCACAACGCTTCGCAACTGCTTGATCCTCCCCTCCTCCACACTCCCCGAGTTCCTGCCCGCAGTTCAGACACATGCAGTACCTTGTCGGCACGAACTCCTACGGCCCCGCTCTCCAGCGGGGAGGTCGTGCGGCGTGCGCTGGTGACGCTGCAGGCACCCACAAGACGAAGCCAGGACGAGGATATAGAGACGGGTGAGGACACATCGAGAATCTCTGAGATCCGGCGGCTCTGGAGGATGTCTCGGACGCCGCGGCCCGCTGGAGGCGCCCGCAGGACGAAGCCAGGACGAGGACATAAAAACGGGTGAGGATACATCGAGAATCTCTGAGATCCGGCGGCTCTGGAGGAGGTCTCGGACGCCGCGGCCTTCTCAGAGCTTCCCAGAGCACTTGGAGAGAGTCCCCGAACGCTCTGGAACGGATTTGTCATCGTCCTGGCCCCCGTCCGAGAAGCGCCCCGCCCACCCAGGCGCACACCAGAATGAAAATCCACGTGCGTACGGGTGGTGAATTAAATCGGTGTGTGAACAATCACAGATCGGCATACGTGTGTATAGATATTTGGAGCGTTTACTCATGGACCAGCGGACAAAGATAAAACCAGCTGCAGTTAGGAAACGGCAGACAGCCCGTAGAAAGCAAGCGCTCGACATGCAGACACCGTTGGCCTGAGCGCAACATTGTAATACACTTAGGCCGGGCCATCCGACACGAAACCAAGGAAGACCGACAGCTGCGCCCACCCCCCGACCTCCGTATGACCCGAACTGTGGTCGACGGGATGCGCGCATAGAACATGTCCGCCACCGCGCTTGCAGCGGTAGGTGTGTGTCGGGCCTCTTCGCTCCTGGCGAAGCAACAATGAAGGCCACCCGACGCGTCGAGCCCAAGATGAGCTCATTTTCGTGAGTCCCTGTGATCCTTGTACCGGGTGCCCATTCCACCAAGCCCCCCCGCCCCCGCCCACCCCACACCCCACCCCGGCCCCTGGCCCCCACCGCCCCCCTCCGCCCAAGCGCGGTGGCGGAATCGCGCGGCAGCGCATCCGGATACATATTTGTAGGTGTGTGGAGCAAACTTGTACATCGGCGGATCAAGATACGGCTAGCTGCAGATAGTCAACGACAGACCGTACATGTAAAGAAGTGCTCGAATAGCAAATACCGTTGGAAGTACTGCCACGCCGTTACATATTAAATCGCCCATCCGACGCCAAACCGATGGAAATCGAGAGCGTTTCCCACCCCACAACCTCCTTCTGACCCGAGGTGTGGACCATAAGTTGTGTGTGGGCGTGCATCGAACGTAGATCTGGTTCGAAAAACCAATATGGCAGAAGTCTGAGATCGGGGTTGGCAGAAAAGCGCCAGCTATTCGGATGATGATCAACAGCGGGCTGCTCATCGCCGAAGACGCCCTTGCTGAGGTAGAACTGGGCCGACCCCGGACGAGACAGCGAGCGGCGCATGTTCATGCCGGCACCAGGTACGGTGGCCGCGCCATGACAGGGCAAGCCGAGGGCTTGCCATCTCGACCCAGAAATTGAAGAGGATCGAAGATCGAGGATCTTGGGCGCCTTTTGAGGCTTCCAGAAGCCCTTCTGGAGCCTCTGCAGGCAAGCAGAGGCGTAGAGTGGGACCTCCAGGGGCCCAAGAAGGACTTCTGAAGGCCCCGCGGAACCTCCAGGAAGACGAAGAGGTGGGGGAGCCAGACGAGGAGGTGGAGGAGCCAGAGGTGGAGGAGCAAGGCGTGGAGGAGCAAGGCGAGGTGGACGTGGAGGAGCAAGTCGTGCTGCCAAGCGTAGCCCCAGCCTGCGGTGCTCCGAACCTCCGGTCAATTCTGGAGCCCTG
This sequence comes from Prorocentrum cordatum, assembly GCA_963575745.1. Classification (NCBI taxonomy): domain Eukaryota; class Dinophyceae; order Prorocentrales; family Prorocentraceae; genus Prorocentrum; species Prorocentrum cordatum. The sequence goes on along the minus strand of CAUYUJ010010968.1, from coordinate 359,789 downwards.
GGCGTCAGCCAGGGCCCGCCTCCCCTGGCATCCCTGCCCGATCCTTGCCGTGACGACATGCGCTGCTGGATCGGGGAGACGTAAGACTCGGGTTCGGGGGACTCGGGTTGGCCTGACTGGGCCATCATGCACATGACGAGACCCAATCTGAAATCTGACGCGTGCTCCCGCTGCAGACAGCCCACAAAAGCTGGACCGCCAGAACCCAGGACGCGCTCGTCGAAAAGCTTCGGCAAACCCGAGTTCCGGCGTACTCGAGTCTTACGTTTCCCCGACTGGAGCTCACGAGCACGGGGAGAGTGAGGACTCCCAGAGCCCGCCTTTGGGACGACTGACCTGGAGCTTTCAGGGACAGCGCGGAGCCATCTGGCACTCTGGGGGAGCTGCAAGATGTGGAGGCTCGGACTCTGAGGCGGTGGCGCGGGGCGGAATCCAAAACCGCAGTCGGGGCGATGACCACCCCCCCAGCCACCAACATCATCTCCCCCTCCCCCTTTTCTGCGCGCGCAGATGGAGGAGGAGGAGGAGGAGGAGGAGGAGACGGAGGAGGAGGAGGAGGAGGAGGAGGAGGAGGAGGATGCGGGGGGGGAGGAAGGAGGATCAGCTACTCCTCCTCCTCTCCTCCTCCTCCTCCTCCTCCTCCTCCTCCTCCTCCTCCTCCTCCTCCTCCTCCTCCCCATTAGCATCATCATAGTCATCAGAAGCATCCTCACCCTAATCCTCATCCTCATCCACATCATCCCCCCAGCACTCGACCCTACTACTGACATTCCTATTCCTACTAATCATTCGCCCCTCTTGTGCTTGTAAAGAACAAACATAATTGAACAAACATCTCCTCCTCGTCGCGCCACCAAAAGTGACGGAAGGCCGAGCGCGGCGTTTCGCCTAAGATTCCTGGCGACGATGGTCCTGAGACTTCAAACTCAAACATATATACGGATGCAGAGCGCGTGGCCTGTTACGTGTGTCTCACGCTTGAGCGTCGTGCTCATTCTGCGTAAGAGCGCGCAACACTTCATGGAGAACTTGTGCTTTTCAAAATGTGGCCCTCGCTTTGGCGCTGCACACGCTCGCCATAGAAGTCTGCAACATGATGAAGGGAGGTTCAAAGCCTCACTTTCGTCTCATCGCCGCCAAAGCTCATTCCAACAGCTTGTAACGATAAAGCATCAGAAGGGCACCTCCTTACACGAACAGAGAACAACGTCCCTATCCGCCGACCCCGTCGGCGTGTGTGAGGCACTGTCGTCGTCTTCGTCGTCTTCGTCGTCGTCGCCAGTCCCAAGGAAATCCAGAAACGAACAGGAAAAAAACGCGTCGCAAGAGAACCGTCGTAGTTACGTCGATCCCCTCCCCTGTGCCCCTGCCTGACAGAGGGGGAGGAGGGGGGGTATACGGGGGGGTATCGGACTACTGCCCCCCAGGGGGCCCGGCGGCCCTCCTTTGGAGAAGGGGGAGGAGGAGGAGGAGGAGGAGAAGGGGGAGGAGGAGGAGGAAGAAAAAGAGAAGGAGGAGGAGGAGGAGGAGGAGGAGGAGGGGATGGTCTCCCCGTGGGCGGGAGAACTCGATGCCCCTCCCTCCGCCTCGGACCTGGCCGCGGTCCACGTCCTGGCCCCCACCCGGGCCCCGGCCCTGTTCCCAGCTCTGGCCCAGGCTCTGGCTCTTCGGGATCGCCTCCCGCGGACAAATCGCCAGAGGCCCAACCTCCCACGGAAAAAACCCGCGAGAATCTGAGCTTCCCGCGAAGGATTCGCCTCCCGTAGACACGGGAATCCTGGCCCCCCGCGAAAAATACGCGGGAATCCAGGCCTTCCGCGAAAAAATCGTAGCAGCAACGGCATGGGGGCCTCCCGTGGGGGGCTGCCGGATAGGGTGCTCCACGGGCCCATTCGCGTGCAGAGTGCGGGGCCTCTCGCGTGAAGCTGCCCTTGTCTGGGGGGTCGACGCGTCTCTCTGCCGCACCTCATGATCGGCGCGATGTATCAGGAATGGCGCTTCTGAATGGGGCCCTGGGACACACAAATAAATAGACACAAATTACCCGATTCCCCATGTCTTCCCATAGTCTCTGGGTTTTTGTCTCCCCCCCCCCCCACTTCCCATGTTTTCCCATATTTCCTGGGGAAATCTGCGAATAATTGTGGCTGTGTGTTTCTTTCCCTCCTGAGCTTCGGCCTCCCCATGGAGGAGCCACCAGGGAGCACTGCGCGGGCCCGCTCGCGCCCAGGTTGTCGGAACCCCTCACGTGGAACGACCGCTTGGGGGGGAATAGGCGCCTTCCTATTCTAAAGGGGCCCCAGAACACACAAATAAATACACACAAATAAAAATATTCCCCATATTTTCTAATATTTTCTGGGTTTTTGTCTTCCCCCCCAATTCCCATATTTTCGCATATTTTCCTGGGGATCGACAATTAATTGTGTCTGTGTGTTTTTTCCCCTCCTGATATTCAGCGACTCGGGGTCATCGCGATGAAGCAGACGTGGAGCTGGGGCCGGCCAAGGGGAGCCGCCAGGTGAGCGTGCACGGGCCCTTCCGCACCCCGATTGCCGGGACATCTTGAGCAGATTTGCCGCCTGGGGTGGGGCGACGCGTCTCTGGTCATACCCCCATCTCGCACGGGCCCGTTCGCGCCCGCATTGCTGGCACCTCTCAAGTACAACTGCTTTTGAAGGGATCAACGCGTATCTCTTCAGATCTACATGATCATCGCGATGTGCCATGCACTGCACATGTCCATTCGCGTCCACATTGCGCGGAACTGTCAAGTAGACTCGCCGTGTGTTGGGGCGAACGTCCCTTTTCACAATGACGTAGCCTCTCGATCATCGCGATGTAGCAGGCATGGACAACGCACCGCACCTCTCACGGGGACTTGACGTTACCGGAGGTAGACGCGTTGCCTTTCACCACACGTAGCAGGCACGCGCACATAGGCCTCCCAATGGGGGAGCTGCTAATTAGGACATATCGCACGGGCCCGTTCGCGCCCAGATGGTGGGACTTCTCGCAAGAGATGGTGGCCGTTCTTGGGGATATAGAGGCGCTTCTCTTCGGAACCGCATGACCACCGCGATGTAGCAGGCCTCAAGCCCCCCACAGAGGGAGGGGGGGGAAGAGCCACCAGGAAGCAGTGCACGATGAGGCGCCCCAGGAGCGAGGAGGCCCCAGATGAGGCCGCTTGGAGACCCAGACGCTCAAGACAGACAAAAAATAGCAGATCGAAACCAACGTACAAAAATTCTTCCCGTCGATAATTCTTGCGCTGGTGGTATGAATCAAAACACATTGCGCAGGAGGCAGCGGGGGGGGGACACCCGGGAGGCTCTGGGAGGCCCAGACCTCCGAGGAGATGGGACCCTTCCTCGAGCCAGCGGCTCTCTTCGCCCATTTCGGCCTCCGGTGCCCGTGACGTCGGGCCCGCGGGGACCATCAGATATAGATCCGGGACGGCCCCCCGGGGGAAGGGGTCGGGAGCTCTGGTGCCGCGGTTTGAAGAAGTCACGTCGGCGAACGTGCGGGAGCCCCGGGAGGCTCCAGGAAGCCACGGGAGGCCGCTTCCCGGGAGGCCGACGGGGGCCCCCAGAGAGCCTGGGAGGCCCCAGGAAGCCCCAAGGAGGCCCGCAGCAATGCTCGGACTCACTGACACAGAGACTCGCTCGTACGTGGTAAGACCCCCTCAGACTCAGGCTCGCGCGCACTGAAACACACCTGCTCAGACTCACTCTCAGTCCGACCCGATCATACTCGGCCGTTCATGCTCTGACGCATTCACGCTCAGGCTAGTAGTTCATACGCGTCTGATCTGCATACCCAATCGCACATCGTCGCGCATGGGCAGACGGACTCATACACATATCCACCCACATCCACACTCATTTGTAACTGGGCACTCATGCTCGGGACCGCTCTTGCTCAGACTCGGTCACAGCCAGACTCGCTCATACTCTGACCCACTCATGCCAACACCCGCTCATTGTCAAGAACGCCCATGCCTGATCACCCGTACTCAGACTCACTCCCACCCAGACTCACTCAAACGCAGCCGCTCGTACTGAGACTCGCCCCCACGCATCCAGCATGCTTGCCACCTCGTGGAGCGCGCATATTTTTTACTTCCGACGGCTTCCGCCCGCGAAGCCGCCGGCCTTCCGCTGGCCCTCCGCCGGCCTTCGGGCGAAGCAGACAGGCCAACATGCCCAATTATCCCTCGGGGACGCGTCCCTTTCTGGAGCACCCCCCGCGTCGAATCATTCGACGACCCTGGGCCCCAGTGAAGGCACCCGGCCAGATTGCCAACAAAAAAACCCTCCCGCCGCAACCGCCTCGCGGGGCGAAGAGCTGTGGGCCGGCCGGGGGGCCAACCGGCGCCTCCCGCACCCCCTTGAGACTCCAAGGTCGATCTATAGTGCGGGGTCGAACTATAGATCGACCTGGCACTTTCCTTGGGTCGCACTATAGTCCAACCCATGATTTTTGGCCAGGTCGTACTTTTCTTCGCTCGCGCATTGTTAAGGATCCCCTGAGTGAGGGGGCATGCGTCCCCTGAGCGAGGGGTATCGGCTGCATCACATTGCGCGCATGTTACAACATCCCGCAGCTGCGAAGGCTCGAGGGCACATAGCGCTACTCTTGCTTGCGCGCACTGGGGGTGGGCAATGGTCAAGGGCAAGACGGAGGTGAAGATACGGGCTTCTTCTGTGACAGAGGAACAGTTGAAGCCGCTCGTGAAACAGCACATTGATCTCATCGAAAAATGCCAACTGCAAGGGGGCATAGATGACTTCATGAAGAACAACATGCCGTTTCTCTTGCCGCTTGCGCAGCTCACCACACGCGTCAAATGGAAGAACCTCCAGGACGTCGTGTTGAAGCAGAAGCCGAACATGCACCAGGAAGAGTGTAGGCGTTTCTGCCAGGAGGTGGCCAACGCTTTCAGCCATGTTTGCAACAAGTTCTACATCGCCAAGACGGGGGGGAAGCTGGAGGCGCACGCAAAAATGCTTGGGGTGGCAATGGGGCTGCAGCCTGGCAGGGCAAGCCCAAGCACAGGAGAGAGCAAAAAACGCGCCGACAGCAGCTCCGACATAGAGATGAACCCTCCAAAATCTTCCACGGCCGCCGCGTCGTCCAGCGCAGATGGGGGCAGCAGGCGCAATGTCATCAAGAACGCCTTCGGCATCAGCCCGCCTCCGAAACCGGCAGGGAAGAAACAGAAGGTTGCCACGTGGAGCCCGATGGTGGTGTTCTCGTCGCAGGAGGACGTCGAGCTCGCTGACCCGCCCGCCGCGGCCCCGAAGGAGGATCGGAGGGGGCGGGCAGGGTGGGGGGGGAGGGGAGCAGTTTTGATTTTTCACGGCGTAACCGAACCCCTTCGGGAGGGGAGCTCGGGAGGGGCAAGTGAGAGACCCGCCCCAGGATCCCCTGGCCACGTATTTCGATTTCAACTCCGAGCCGATGTGCATGGTGATGAAGTTCGCAGACAGGGAGGAGCGGGGAACACTGACGAAAGGAGGCGATGGTTTCTTGGATGCCGTGTTTCCCGACGGCAGGACGGAGAAGACGGAGCAGCCCAACGCCCTCCTGGCAGCAAGAGCGGCAGCCGCGCAGGCGAAGGCGAAAGCGTGCAAAAAAGGGAAGCCAGCAGGACATGTAGTGGCAAAGAAGCCTGCAATGAGAAAGCCCAGTGCAGCCGCCGCGAACACGGAGACGGACCAGGACGATGAGGGGGAGGAGGAAGAGCAGCTGGAACCCGATGAGCCCGTGGATGCTGCAGATGAGCCCTCGGTCGGCGCTGGGCCCCCCGCTGGCCGCGCCGACCGCGGGTACAGCGTGATGTACTACAAGAGGGACCACTCTATCGGGTTGAAGCGGACGCACGGTGAGAAGAACCAGTTTGTGAGTTTCGGCGGGAAAAAGTACAAGGACACCTTGGACGAGGCCACGCTCAGGGAGATCGGCGCAGAGCTGAAGAAGGCCTTGGTCGACGGCACCGTGGCTGACACCAAGGAAGCTGCTAAGGCGGAGGCTGAGCGCTTAGTGGCACAGCGCTTGGGCGACTAATCGCATCCATCCTCATCATCGCATCCATCATCATCATCATCCTTACGTCTTCATCGCCATTGCCATCGCCATACCCGTTGGCAGAGCGCCCTCTCCAGTGCTAGACGACACCCCCTCATCGCAGGGGCGCCCCTCCGTGAGGGGACCGCGCGATGGATTGGCGAGTGATGGAACCCCTTAAGAGGGGAACCCCTTAAGAGGGGCTTCAGCACACTCGCGATAAGACAGGGCAACGGCCCCCTCCGAGAGGGGACCCCTCGGGGAGGGGATCAAAGGTGCGGCAGTCTGCTTACTCATTATGTGTGTGGCATTGCGTTTCCTCCTCGTTCCATCCCTCTCCCATTTGCTTTCATGTTCTTCATCCGCAACCGTTCGACAGAGCTGACGCCCAGCGCGCTTGGGGGCCAGCCCCCCGCCCCGAGCTCGCGGCCATGCGGGCGCTCATCGTGTGCCTCTCGGCGCTCCAGGCCGCGCGGAAGCAGAATGCAAGGGGGGAGTTGGGGCAGGATGAGGAGAAAAGTAAGAGTGACGGCCACTTGTTTGGCCATCTGGGCGATAAAAAATCAATCCAGCAGCCGAGTTTTAGACCCACCTTTTTTAGCAAAAAAAGGGGGGTCTAAAATTGGACGAATTCCTATGAAATTCCATTACATTCACCCCCCCGAAGGGCCTCCCACGAGGCCCCCAGATTTTAGCCTTTTGAGTCTGACTAAAAACTTTCGGCCGCAACCGTTCTGGACCCCAGGCTTCCGGCATGATGATGTCGGGCGGCTGCGGCGGCGGGCTGCCTCCAGAAGGCGGTGGCGGCGGCAAGCGGCCTCACGAGGAGCTGGGGGTACACGTGGTTAAGGCGCCCCTTCCTGAGGGGATCCGTTTACAGAGAAGGGGATCCGTTTACAGAGACCCCTGCCAGAGGGGATTTATCGATAGAACCTCCCCTTCCTGAGGGGATTCATTCACAGAGACCCGTGACCCTTCCTGAAGGGATTGATTTACAGAGACACCCTGCAGGACGGGCACGCGCCTGTCTTTGAGGTCGACGACGACGACAGCGAGGCGGAGGAGGAATTCATGCTGGACTTCCAGGACCACAGGAAGCGGTACACCCGCTCGTCCCACCGCTTGTGGCTTCGCAAGGCGAACTGCAAGAAGTGTTGGCAGTGCGGCAAACACACCTTCTTCTCGGTGTGCGTTGGCAAGGCGTGCCAGGAACACCACGCGACCCAGTGGTTCCACGAGCACGGCGACCGCGACCGCAACGGGAGGAGGTGGAGGGGCGGCAAGAGCGAGGTCGCCAGAGCCAGGCAACGCAAGGGTGCAAGTGGTGGGGAGGGGGGAACCCTCAAACATTGAGGAATGAAGTTATGTCGGTTTGATGTTTTGATTTTCTCAATGTTTATCCTGGTCAGTTTTCTGCGCCTGCCAGGCACTGGCAGCGGAGGTGCGATACCAGGGAGGCGGTCTTGGTCGGCCTGCTGCAGGACCGCACCCCCCCCCTCTGCCCCGCGCTGCCAAGAAGGGAGGGCCCCTGTTTGAGGGGATAAACGAGGGGGGACCGAATAAACGCAAGAAGAGGCCCCTCTCATGGGGGTGAGCTTACTTCGTCGTTCCCCGACAGGAGCAGCAGAACGAAACAGCAGCGCAGCCGCCGCCCCCGCAGGGGGGGCCAACGCCGCCGATCGGCCCGCCACCCGCAGCACTGTTAGCAGCAGCAGCGGCTGGACACCCCGCAGCAGCAGCAGCAGCAGCAGCACCGCCCGCAGCAGCAGCAGCAGCAGCGGCAGCACCTGCCGAAGCAATGCAGGTTGACGGATCCGACGACGGAGCCCGAGAGGGGGAGGAAGAAGAGGAGGATGAGGGCGAGGAGGAAGAGGGCATGGAGGAGGAAGCGGAGTCAGAGGAGCCTGATGAGCTGATGAGGCTAGAGGAAGAGCACGCAAGGCAGCATCGGAGGCTCTTGCGGGCATTGAATCGCACGGAGGCGGCGCAGAGGCGCGTCGAAAGGCACAAAGAGCGCCTTCGGCAGGAGCAGGAGCGCAGGGCAGAGCAGGAGATCATCCGCCTGAGGCGGGCGCAACAACAGCAGAGGGACGCCGCGCTGAGGCGGGAGGCAGAGGCCCGCCTGGAGCTGCAGAGGGCAGCAGAGGCCGCCGAAGCGCAGGCGAGGACGAGGCTGCTGGCTGCCGAAGCGGCCGCGCGGAGGGCGGAAGAGGCGGCCAAGGCTGCCAAGGATGCGGAGGACGCAGCGCGGGCCAAGGAGGAAGCGGAGCAGAAACAGAAACGAGAGGCAGAGGAGCGGCAGGCGGCAGAGACGGCAGCGCCAGAAGCGGCAACACCAGAGCAGCCAGAGACGGGCGCAGCAACGGCGGACGCAGCCAGGGCGGACGCGGAGAACGCAGACAACAAAAAGAAGGACCCCAAAGCAAAAAAAAGGCCCCGCGCGGACCAGGCGGGGGGCAGACCCTCGAAAGGAGGGAGGGGCGACAAAGACAAGGACAAGGACACTGAGAAGGACAAGGGCAAGCGCCCGAAGGCGACCTCTAAGAGGGGCTAGGACCGCTTCTCCATCCTCCTGGTCACTCTTCCTCCTGCTCCTGCTTGTCGCCCGCCCTCCTCCTTGTCCATATCCCTCTTGCTTCTGCTCTTCCTCCTTGTCAATCTTCCTCCTGCACCCCCATCCGCCCCAGGACGGCGCGCCCTGAGCCGCGGGGCGACCGCGTCGGCGACGGCGCCGACATCCATATACATTTGCGCGGCCTCTCGCGCCAGAATAGAGGCGGTACGGGTTAAGGGGGCTCTGATTGACTGCGGCCCCTTCATTGCAGGGGCGCGCGCGGCTGCCCCTGGCAGAGGGGACGGGCGATCACGAAACCGATTATCTTAAGGGGAAATTCTCTTTGGAGAATTCTCTTAAGAGAATTCTCTTAAGAGAATTCTCTTAAGAGAATTCTCTTAAGAGAATTCTCTTAAGAGAATTGTGTGGATGTCTCAGGCAAAACCAACAATTCTCTTAAGAGAATTCTCTTAAGAGAATTCTCTTAAGAGAATTCTCTTAAGAGAATCTCTCTCAAGGTCGCTTGCAGTGCACCCCCCCTCGCTGCATGGGGGCCAGACGAGTCCCGCTGGGGGGCGAAACGCCCCTGGTATCTGACGGGCCCCCTAGGGGGGTTGGGGGGCGCGGTGTTCCTGATTGAGGGGGGCCCCTGAAACATCTTTGACGGGCCCCTTGCGGAGGGGCACCGCCGTCCTTTACTGAGGGTGAGCCCCTTTAATGAGGGGGGGCAGTGTGAGCAGGGGCAGCAGGGGGGAGCAGTAGCATTGCATCATGGGTGAGTCGTTCGGGCCCCTGTGCTTGCCTGCCGCGCAAAGCAATCCAGAGAGGGGGGTGCCCCTTTTTGAGGGGGCGCGCACCCCTTACTGAGGGGGAGGCCCTGGCACATCCCCTCCCCCTCCCCGCCTCACCGCTGATGAGGTAGCACCCCTTCTCTTCGAGGGGGAGGAGGCGACCGCGTGGGTTGCGAGCCCCTTCGAGGGGAGAGAAACGAACCCCTGGCTGAGGGGAAGGCTCGACGATACTGAAATGTACCACCACACACGCCACACCCACAGCACCACACCACACCCACACGCACCACTGAAGTGCGCGGGGAAGGCCCCCGACGATCTACTTGCCATTCGCAGGCGTTTCGGCTGCCGCAGGGCATTTCGATTTTGCTGCTGTATCCCAAATTTCAGGGGTCAGTCCCGCGGCAGCCATGCCCGCCCCAGGAGTAGTCTCTCCTCTGCTCCTGCTGGGCACTCTCCTCACACCGTTGTGCAGCATGGCGCCGAAGAAGAAGATCGAGGGCCAGGGCGCACCAGCGGCGAAGAAGTCGAAGGCGGCCCCGAAGGGGCACGGGCTCGACAAGCAGGAGGCCGACAAGATGAGGGCGTGGCTCAAGTACCAGTCGGAGAAGAAGGACGGCAGCGGGAAACCTACGAGCACAGCAGAATCCGCCAGAGCAGCCCAGGCGCTTTGGAACGGGATGAAGGACCCAGCCGATCGGAAGCGTTTCTTGCAGACCTTCGCGAGTGACAAGGATAAGACACTTGACTGGTTGGCCACCTTCGAAGAGAGATGCACGAATGAAGAGGTGCACACGCGCTCTGCCAAGAAAGGGTACCGGAATGTATCGCAGGCACTGGCCCTCAAGAACCTCACCATCAAAGACTTTGCGAACATCCAGGAAGCCACTGCCTTCGTGCAGGAATGGTGGGAGGAGAACAGCGAAGAGCATGGCACCAAAGAAGAATTCCCCATCAAGGAAGATGTCAAGGACAGGCCTCTGTGGAAGGAGTGGTACTTCGTCGAGCGCAACATGGACGATGACCAGCTGGTGACGAAGGACTCGCGCACCTTCAAGGGGACGTCCAACCTGAAGAACCTGAAGCAACTCGAAGCTGCAGGCATCAGGATGGCCGAGCTCCCGTCGTCCAGCGCTTCGGGGTCGGGTGGGGGCGGCGAGGTGAAGATCGAGAATCCGCACTGGCCAGAGATCGTGAGTAAGAAGGACGAGATCGCGCGCCGTCCTCGGCAGCCGCCCCCTGCCCTTCCATCTCTGGTGCTCTGCCAGACCCCTCCCAGAGGGGGGCCCTCTCCCCCGCCACGCCCCCGCCGCCCCTCCTGGAGGGGATGGCGATAGAAACTGGTTCGTATCCGTTCTGTCGTGCGTTGTTTGCGTTGAAAAGCATGTCGGCGCATTGCTTGTTTATGATCCCTACCAAGGCAAATGCTGGTCAAGTATCAGAAGGAGCTGAAGTTCCTAAAGCACACGAAGAATCAGTTGCTCGCGAAGGCTGGGGATCAGGATCAGAAGGACCGTCAGAGCTTCCAGAACTGGGCCAATGAGTGCAAGAAGTGCGTGGACAATGCGGACCAGCACGAGACGGCGATGGAGGTTCTGATTGCGAAAATTGAGGGCGCTGATTCTGTCGGCAAGGACACGGACATGTACGATAAGCTGAAGAATGAGGTCCAGGCCGCCTACAACACACACGAGCACATGTACGAGGGCATTCAGCTCTCGGTCAAGCGCTTCAAGAAGTTCCTCAATTGAGCTGCGGCCCTACATCTACATCTACATATCAGTATTTACATGCATATATGCAGTAGGGTTTGAGATGCTCTGCCTCGCCCGACGACGCGCATGCAGCGCTGCCTTTCCGACGCCCGTGGGAAAACGAGAACTTGCCGCTTCCTCTGCCAGGGGTGCCCCTTCGTGAGGGGCCGCGTGTTTCTGGGTTTGCCAGTAAAGAAGCCCCCCTCATCGCAGGGGCGTGGGGGGAGGGGGGGGCGGGGGGGAGGGGGGCTTGGTATCATCAGGAGGGGAGTAGCAGGAGGGGAGGGGCATGAAAGGGATTGAAGGAGGGCGCGGAGGAGGGGCGCGGGAAAGGGCAAGGGCCCCTTGCCTCAGCCGCGCATGTCCGTAGCCACTGCAGTGGCTCAAGGCCGCCGCGCTCGCGCCTGTCTCCCGCGGGCCCCGCGGGATGCTTTCCAGGCGGCGGTTGCCTTATGACAGGTTGGGCTTGCCGCCGGAGAGGCGGCTGAGAGCGAACGTGCAGGACCTGATAAGCAGCAACGTGGTCAGCGGGCAGCGCGGCGCTCAGCTGATCAATGACTGCGTCTCTGCATCTGCGACAGGTCTCTCCGACCTGCACACTACGGAGTCAACGTCGGGCATGAAAAACGCTGCCAGGAAGTTCAGGCGGGATTTCTTCAGGAAAGGGTGGCCTCCGCTCTATCACTGCCAGGTGAGGGGCTGGGACCCCAAGTCTGAAACAGAACAACTGATGGACTTAGCGATGATGCTTCCTCACGAAATACTTCATCAACTTCATCATTTTGGCGAGCGGAGCGTGCTACTGGAGACGTCGAGTCTCGACGGCGTGTCTCTGCGCCACGTGCAAAGAGCCAGGGCGGAGAGTGGTTGCAACGACCTGGTGGCCCTGGGCGTGTGGCAGGACGGGGTCCCTTGCTTTTGGGACCGATCGATGAGCGCAGAGATCATCAGCCTCATGTTGCCAGGGGCTGCGGGGCGCTGGAAAAACCTGCGGGCCCCAATCACAGCGTTCCTCAAAGAGCACGTGGGCCCCAACACATTTGATGATGTTTTTGCAGTGGTGCAGTGGAGCTTTGTTCACTTGGCTGCGAAGCGCTGGCCGGCGGCACGGCACGACGGCTCTCCCTTCGGCGCGCAGGACGCCTGGAGGAAGCGCCGACAAGTGGCCGATGCAACCCTACCAATTGGCGGAGTGCTTTGCCAGATCAAAGGGGACTGGAAGATGATGAAGGAGGTGCTCAAGCTACCTGGCTGGCAAGATGACGAAGTATGCTTCCTGTGCAACATCAAGAAGGACGAGGCCATGGGAGCGCAACACATCAGGGGAGGAAGGAAATCCCCTCTGGGAGGGGGTGCGTCGTCGTCGTTTTGCGGCCCCTTCCAGGGGGGGTGGAGGAGGAGGGGGAGGAGGGGTGGAGGAGGAGGAGGAGGAGGAGGAGGAGTGTTTTTGGCTACTCCCCGCAGGTGAAATCGCAGACTGGGAGAGACGCGCCGTGGAGAACGCACCGACGCACATGGCCAGAAGTCCTTGCGAAGATTATCGTTTCAGGCGAGCAGGTGTGCCCTCTCTTCCAAGTGCCGTATGCGAACGAAAAGTTGCTGAAGCTAGATTGGTTACACGTTGTTGATCTTGGAGTAGCGGCTGACTTCATAGGGGGTTTGCTATGGTATCTTGTAACGCACAAAAAGGTGGCTGGAACTACCCAGAAAGGCCGCGTCTCCACACTACATGGTCATTTGATGGCGTTCTACGACAGGCAGCCGCCAGGTGAGAAGACCAGCCGCCTATCGAGACTGACGCGGGGCGTTGTGAAAGGAAAAAAAGCAACGACGGCTAAGATGAGGTGCGGCGCGGGGATGCTCAGGCACATGGTTCCATGGGCATTGGAGATGGCGGAGGCTTTCCTTGATAGGAGGAATGGCGTCGACGAGCGGGCAGCTGTAGAATCGTCCATTCACGCAGGGATGAAAAGCTTATGTCGGTGTTACGAGGCACTCTCTGACAATCACCCATTTGCTGTGGACATTCTTAGAGAGCATTCGAGTAAGTTTGCCACGCAGACGGCCGCTTTGCAAGACGCGCTTCCTGCCCATTTTAAAGTGAAGCCTAAAATGCACATGTTTCTGGAGCTGTGCATGGGCGGCGGTGAACCAGCGAAGCACTGGAACTATAGGGATGAGGATTTCGGTGGATCTGTAGCTGCATTTGGCCGAAGGAGGGGCCAAAGGAGGTCCATGAGAGCGTTTTCGGTGGCATGCATCTCTAAGTTCTGCGGCCAGCCGATTGTGCGCATGCTTTGAAAAGAACGCTTCTGTGTGTATCGTTGTCATTCATTGCTGTCGGCTCAAATATATGTTGGACCCCTCCCAGTGGGGCGAGCGCGAGCATGGGCGCTGAAGCCCCGTTTGCCCCAAAACGGCGGGTCGAACTATTTTCGGCGCGCCCGAACTATAGATCGACCCGCAGAAAAGTACAACCCCCGCATTATAGTTCGACCCCGCACTATAGATCGACCTTGGAGTCTCAAGGCCGTTCTGGGGCGCGCTGTGGCCAGCATGCCGGTGGAACCCCCGCCGTACGAGGAGCCCCCGGGGAGACCCACGAGCGCCGCAGGCAGAACCAAAGGAAAACTCCGCGCCGACATCCCCGGACGTCCGGCTGCTACGCCCCCTTCGACGCGTGGGCCCCCGGAGGCCTGGGCCACTCTTCCCCGGCCCCGGCGCCTGCTTGACGGCCCCGAGGCCCGGCGAGGGGCCCCCCCGGAGGCCGGACAGACGGCCCACCTCGCGAGGCCCCCAAAACCTTCTTCGGAGCCTCGGATCTCGGCGCCTCTCCACGACGCGACGGGGGTCCTCCCGCCCTCCGCGTCGCGAGGGGGCCCTGCCCGGGCACGGCGAGGCGGGCGGTGCCTTCCGCGCCGCCTCGGGCCCTCCCGAGGGGGGCCCCGCGGCGCGCGCAGGGGGGGGCCTTCAGCCGCAGGCCGCGGCGGGGGCGGGAGGCTCGCGCGAGGACGCCCCAGCGTCCAGCGACGGGCGGTGGGGCGGCGCGGCGCCGCCTGCCCAGGAGCCCCCCCGACCACTCCTCTCTCCTCCTCCACCTCCTGCTGCTGCTGCTGCTCCTCCTCCTCCTCCTCTTCTTCGTCTTTTTCTTCTTCTTCTTCTTCTTCTTTTTCTTCTTCTTCTTCTTCTTCCTCCTCCTCCTCCTGCTGCTGCTCCTCCTCCTCCTCCTCCCTCCTCCTCCTCCTCCCTCTCCTCCTCGACATTCCCCCCTCCTCATTCTCCTCCTCCTCCTCCCGCCTCCTCCTCCTCCTCTCTCCTCCTTCTCCTGCTCCCTCCTCCCCTCCTCCTCATCCTCATCCTCCTCCTCTTCCTCCTCCTCATCCTGCTGCTCCTCTTCCTCCTCCTCCTCCCTCTCCTCCTCTCCTCCTAGTCTTCTCCTCCTCCTCCTCCTCCTCCTCCTCCTCCTCCTCCTCCTCCTCCCCATCCTCCTCCTCCCCGTCCTCCTGCGCTTCCACCACCTCCTCGTCCTGCTACTTCTTCTCCTCGTTGTCCTCCTCCTCCTCCTCCTCCTCCTCATCATCATCAGCATCATCATCATCATCATCATCAGCATCATCATCATCATCATCATCATCATCATCATCATCATCACCATCATCATCATCCACTTCCACCACCACCACCTCCTCATCCTCCTCCTCCTCCTTCTCCTCCTCCTCCTCCTCCTCTTCCTCCTCATCCTCCTTTTTGTTCCCCCTCCTCCTCCTCCTCCTCCTCCTCCTCATCATCATCATCATCATCATCCTCATCATCAGCTTTATCATCACCAGCAGCATCAGCATCAGCATCATCATCAGCATCAGCATCAGCATCATCATCCTCATCATCAACATCATCAGCATCATCATCATCATCATCAGCATCATCATTAGTATCCTCCTGCTCTTCCTCCTACTCCTCCTCCAAATCCTTATCCGCCTCCTCCTCGTCCTCCTCCTGCTGGTCTTTCTGCACCTCCGACTCCTCCTCCTCCTCCTCCTCCTCATCATCATCATCCGTTCATTCATTCATTCATCCATTCATGCATTCATTCAATTATTCATTCGTTCATTCATTCACTCATGCATTTATTCAATCCCAAGTATGAGCGCGCCAGGGGCATGCACTCAGGCATACACGATAACCCAATCAAGCTGATGGGAGGCACACACTCAATGCGGCGCCGTGTTCTCATGCTGTAGGAGAAATGCACGTTCTGCCTTGAAGGAAGCTTCCCTGATTGTCACGGCCTCTTCGAGGCCATTACCATTGAGTCCGAGACGCAGAAAGAGGCTGTCCGAACAAAGCCTCTCTGCCCAGATCGCTGTAGTGGGGAGGGTATCTGCCGACTGAGGCGTTAGCTGACGAGCTCTGGGCGTCAGCAACTGCACTAAAGCCTGAGGAGACGGGGCCTGCAAAGGCCCTGTGGTCCATCCTCTGTACTGCTTGGACCCGCACGGAAACTTCAAGTCGAGCGCCCGCTTCTTCTGACGACCGAGCGTGACCGTGGTCGGTTGGCCCGAACAAGGCCTGGGCAGGGACTGCACTCCCTCCCAGGCATAGCCTCCACAACCCAGGCAAACCAAGACATGACTGCTCTTGGGGGGCGCTGAGGGAAGCCCCGACGCCAGAAAAACTGAGGCCTGCCGCGGGGCGCGCCCTTGCAAGGCCATGAACGGAACGAGATCTGCCAACACCTCAGGATCCAGGGATAATGGGCTGTTACCTCTGAGGGTCGGCGTTGTGATATCATCACGACGTCGGGGGTCTGGGAACGAGGCCTCCAGCAAGGCACAGGGAGACCAACAGCAATGACTAAGCATCGGACGATGATAGAATATGGTTGCCAGTGCTTTCCATCTGAAAACGGGCTTCGGAAGGCCTCGGAGAGCCCAGAGACGGCCCAAGGGTACGCCGCCAAGCCCCCGAGACGACCCCAGGATGCCCTGAAAGCCCCAAAAGACGGCCCAGTAACAGCCCCAGCGGAGCGGAGCTCCAAGGCAATCCCAAGACCCGAACAAACCGCCCCGAGTCCCCGAGCCGCATCGGGAGCGCTTGGTATATGGACAGGGAGAACACATGTCATAAACCTAAACGTTCGGAGCTCGGAGCGGAGTTCATTAACCTGCGCTGGGCCCCCTCCCCAGCGCCGCGGAGCGCGCCACGGATGGCGCAAGAGGCGCCGGCAAGGGGGGACAGCGCCGATCCGAGAAATCCGAGCGGAACTCCACAAGCTGGTGTTTATGAAGATGGTTACACCCGTGCTTTGAGTTAAGAAAATCTACTGGGCTCAGAAAATGGACTTCAATACGAGCGTTTTCTCAAGCAGTGAGTAGACCATACAAACATTCTACGAAGAAGAGCAGCTCCCAGAAAACTCCCAGGATCCAGTCCAAATTCTTCATTCTCTTAAAAGAGGTCTGGAGTCCGCGAAGGTTGATACTTTTCATGAAGATGCCTGATGGGTGCATTCTTCAAGTGAACAGGTGGAGACATCCGAACCCCACCCCCACCGACCATCGACTCCCCTGAAGCGGTGGGAGGTGGGTGTAGGGCTCGGACTTCGCAACAGGCGCGAAAAAGCACAAGCCCTACCCCCCCGTCGCCCATCGCCTTGCCTGAACCGTGAATCGGCGAGGGTAGTTCGGAGTTCGCTACCAATCATTCTCCGAGTAGAGCCATGGGGCCCCAGACGGCGATACGGTCGGACCTAGGCCCAGAAGAGCATCCCTCAAGAGCATGAGGCCCTCCGCGGGGCAAGACACACAGAACAGCCCAAGGTACCCTCCCCAGGATGCACAGAAACATCCAACAGACACGGAGTACACTAGGGGACCCTCCCCGAACCGACCTCGACCTCATACCTCGGTCCGACCGCGTTCTGCGGGTAGAACCATGGCGCCCAAGACTGCGCTACGACGCCCAAAGGCCCTCCGCGAGCTCCGTCTTCGGGTGGCCTTGTTGCTCTCTTCGAAGAAAAAGGAGGCGTAAAACGCCCTCTTTCGGCAGCCCTCGCTGCCCCCCCGATTTATCGCCCCCCCATTACGCGTCCTCCGATGGCCTGCGCCGAAGGCTGCTCCAGGCTCTGCGGGAAGCCCACGGGCCCGAGACAGACAGAGAGGTTACCAAAAAGTTGCCCCTGCTTGTAAGTTGCCCTGTTGGGCCTCTTCTGAGGACTGCTCCAGGCCCAGAAGACGCGAAAGCACCGACTATAGGCCCAGGACCGTCCTGGCCAAGATCGGTGTAGGTGTACAGCGGGTGCCCTCAGACTCCAAGCTCAGGAAGAAGTGAGCAGGTCATCCCTTGACGACCCGAGCGAGACCCTGCGAAGCCAGGGAGGGTGTGGGGTGGGGGGCTGCGAGCACCTCCTCCGCAGGGAAGGGCATGCGCAGCCTCCTCCGCCTCCTCCTCCTCCTCCTCCTCCTCCTCCTCCTCCTCCTCCTCCGCCTCCACCTCCTCCTCCTCCCTGGCCGGCTGCAGCAAGGAGCACTCTTCTCTCCTCCCCACAAACTGGGAAGCAGGCACTCGTCGTGTACCGTACCTCGTGGATGTGGCCCGAAGGCCCCCCCTCGCCTGTCTGGGCCTCGTGGGGCCAGCTCACAGCCGCCTCGGGGCCCGCCGGAGCTGCCTCGGAACCACCCTCAGCCAGACACGCTTTGGCCCGCCACCGCGCCCGCAAACCGGTCAAGCCCTGGGCCAAGAGATCCCGTCGCGGCTGCAGAACCTCCTCCCCTCTTGATCTCTCCGACTGAGGACATGACGGACAGGGAAGAGGCCACGCCAGAGGACCCCCGGAGACTCCAGGGCCCAGTACGAGGCACAGGAAATCGACGCATGGAGACCTTCCGAGTGAAGCGGGCCTGTGACCCAGAGATCCGACGTCGTGATGTTTTCAACACGAGGTCACCGAAGTCTCGATCCATTCCCCAGGACAGGTTTTTCGTCCCGAGTCGTTTCTTGACGGTCCCTGGGCCTGGCGAGGGCCCCTCGAGGCCGAAAGTTGAGAGAAACCTCTGTCTAACTTGTTGTGGAAGGGCTCGAAGCGTCGACCGAGCTGCCTGGTCGGCTGATGGACTCGGCGCATAGACGCCCCAGCCTCCCAGCCCGTGAGATGCTGGAGCGCCTACTACACGTCATTCATGTCTAAGTGTGCTCATTTATCACTGTGCTCGTTTCTAACTCCTCCTGGCCCCCTCGTGGCCAGGAAGAGGCCCAGGATACAACAATCAGAAACGACAGGATCTTGGCCCCCCCAAAACATCCAAGCACTCTCGAAAAATTAGAAGTGAGCACGGTGTACACATCGGGCGCCCTCCGAGGACCGCACCCGCGCCCCAAGAACTCCGCGGGACCCTCCGGGACGCCCGCGGAGAAGCCCGGGGCGCGCGCTGCGGGCAGGCAGGAGCCCAAGCGAGAGGGCAGGACGGGCGCGGGCCGAGCCCGCGCCTGCATGGCTTGAAGCGGGGGGGCAGGAGGGAGGGGGCAGGAGGGAGGAGGCCGGGAGGAGGAGGAGGAGGAGGAGGAGGAGGAGGAGGAGCAGGAGCAGGAGGAGGAGGAGGGAGGAGGGAGGAGGAGAGGAGGAGGAGGAGGAGGAGGAGGAGGAGGAGGAGGAGGAGGGCGGAGAGGAGGAGGAGGAGGAGGAGGGGAGGAGGAGGGAGGAAGAGAAAGAGGAGAGGAGGGAGGAGGAGGAGGAGGAGGAGGAGGAGGAGGAGGAAGGAGAGAGGGAGGCAGCAGGAGGCAGCGAGAAGGACGGGGAAGAAGCACAGAATGCAGGATGGAGGTAGGGGGAATGGGGGGAGGAGGAGGAGGAGGAGGAGGAGGAGGAGGAGGAGGAGGAGGAGGAGGAGGAGGAAGAGGAGGAGGAGGAGGGGAGGGAGGTAGGATGGAAGAGGGGGGAGGAGAGAGCTGGATGAGGGGGGGGAGGAGGCAAGCGAAGGAGCGGGCGGCGGGTGGCCGTCCGGGGTGCATCCAGGGAAGACGCCCAGGGCAAAGGCCGATCCCGTACCTGTCACCCGCTTCCGCTCTTCATGCTCGCCGTGCTCTCGCTGCGTGTCCGTCTCCCTCTGCTCCTTCCACAGCAAACACGCACGAGAAGAGATCTTGTGAACTGCGACCTGCGAGCTACGACCTGCGAGGAAAGAGATCTCGCGATAAGGAAGACTGGGGCACTCTCTTCGTCGACCTTTGAGGGCCATGAGGTGCCCCGGAGCTTCTGTGGGGCCCTGGGGCCATCGGGGGACAAGGAACTTCGGTGGGGCATCTGCTTGCAGGCTGGTCTCTTCTTTGGCGTGCCAACTGTCCGGCGATAAGCGGTCAGAGATGTGTGGTGACGGTCTTGGCTGCGTGAGCAACCACTCGTATGTTGGGCATGCCCTCCTACGGGCGGATCTTGTTTAAAGAAATAGGAGTTAGTCAAAACATGCCCAAACCTTACCAAACGTATTCCAAGCATCGTCCCCACATGATGTTTTGACTATTGATGCCCCCGGCTTAAAACTACTCCCTGCTATCTTTCGCGGATCCTGGACACCCTGGCCCTCAGGGCTGCTGACCGCTCACGGCACTCCGGCAGCGCGACAGCGCCCCGGGAGCGACGTCTGGCCAGCTCCAGAGCCCCTGAGGACGCCAGCATGAGGAGGAGGACGAGGAAGAGGAAGAGGAGGAGGAGGAGGAGGAGGAAGAGGAAGAGGAGGAAGAAGAGGAGGAGGAGGAAGAGGAGGAGGAAGAGGAGCACGAGGAGGAGGAAGAGGAAGAGGAAGAGGAGGAGGAGGAGGAGGAGGAGGAAGAGGAAGAGGAGGAGGAGGATGGACCTCTCGCTTGGGGGTCCGCCTGTTACTTCCGCCGGCCGCCTCCGACCAACCTTCACGGGGCACGCGCTGGCAGAGCTCCTTCCTTCTGCTTCCGCCTGCTTCCCAGGGGCCCTCCGCCAAGGACGAGAGACAACCCTTCGATTCATCGATGCTGGAACCCTCTCTGGAATGCCTCGTGTGTCATGACTGGCCCGAAGCGTCCGTAACTGTAGACGACAGTGTCATCGTATCCCGTCCGGCAGGGAATCTAGATGGTCAAAGCCCCACACGCTCGACCCCTATCCTCCCTCCGTCGCCTCTCCTCCCCTGCCCTCATCCCTCACTTCTCCTCACTTCGCATCGCGGGATGATGCGACGAGAGAACACCATACCTCTCATTCCCCTGACCTTCTGACTTTCTGCGCCTCAGCGGCCACACTAACGGCCTGGCGCAAACCTACTGGGCGGCAACCAGTGCCATCCTATTCCCACAGCCAGCCCATGCGGTGCCCGGCACTCGCCTCGGCAATGCCCTCGCCCCCATCCCATACTCCAGCCCATCCCTAAGCCTTGAGATCCGGCGACTTCAAGAAACAAGAACGTAACGTCGTGGAACAAACACTGCCGGAGATCCCAACCCCATCTTGATGCGGGAGGTCTCGAGCCTGATCGATCC
Source organism: Prorocentrum cordatum (assembly GCA_963575745.1). Lineage (NCBI taxonomy): Eukaryota > Dinophyceae > Prorocentrales > Prorocentraceae > Prorocentrum > Prorocentrum cordatum. The sequence goes on along the minus strand of CAUYUJ010010968.1, from coordinate 339,117 downwards.
ATGATGGTCCCTGGTTCCGAAACAGGGCCAAACTGCATGTCGTGTTCGTCTCTATCACGCCGCTCGGATCTGAGGCATTGCCCACGCCCCTGTTGCCGACGAATTTGGCTTGCAGAAGCTCAATCAAACTGGGAGGGCCCAGAACGGGTCGGCAAACCCTCATGCCGCCGCCGAGCTCACGTAGGGGCAGCCTAGTGCGCCTCCTTTCCTCCTCGAAAAATGAAGGGGTGGGCTCAGAGCGGGTCGGCGAAACCTCATGCCGCCGCCGAGCCCACGTAGAGGCAGCCTAGTGCGCCTCTTTGCCTCCTCGGAGGCGCGTGCGAATTCCACCGTAGGACAGAAAGTCGGCATCGGCACCAAGAACTGCAAACATCCCTGAGTGAAAACATGATTGCGTGAGCCCTGAGATCTTGGTGCTGAAGCCCCGATCCGCACTAGAGACGTCGTGATCCACGACGCTATCCCGGAGAGTGAAGGCTCTTGGGAAGATGAGCAGGAGGCAGGTGAACACTTCGAAGGAAGTGTTGCGATCGCTGAGGCGAGGGAGTATTGTGAACTCGGCATTGCAGCATGCACACGCTCGAACTCAATACAGCCACAATCGGCATTGACGCTTGGAGACTGCGCGGACAGGAGCCACGGCCCCAATTAGCGCCGTCGTCAACAAATCGTCGTCTGCTGTCTGATCCGTGCCCAGGGGATTCGCAAGAGGAGCAAGACTCGATGGGCTTCGCAGAGCACAGGTCCTGCTTGGCTGGAACCACTCTTCCCAGGACATCGCTCGTTCCGTGGGGCACTCGTCAGTGGTGGAGGCCTCGACGTCGAAAGAATCTGGTAGGCGCTCAGGGCGATCGAACGGCTTGCCGTACTCGTCCTGCGCGGCGGCCCGATTCTGGCTCCTCTGGAAACGGGGCTCGTTGAGCCTGCAGGCATTCTCGTAATACGTCGGCCTTCGCGGCGCCCTCTTGAGCGCCTCGCAACTCGCGCTGGACCCCGTGTCCCCCAGAGCCGTCGCGCCGCCTGGGCACTCCGCGCTTCCTCCGCGAGGCCGTGCAGCAAGAAGCGCACGCTTGCCCGCTCGACCATGCTCTCTGCCAAGAAGCCTCTCGAGCTCAGCGACGCGCTCGCTCTGGTCGCGCAGTCTCTGCTCCAGGCCCTGGATGTAGCGCTTGAGCTCCACGATGCTTGCGTCCCTGGCCGCGACGACTCTGTCCTTCGACTCGATGAGCCGCTCCACGGCCTCTACGCGAGGCGGGGATTTCCAGAAAGACAATCATCGGGTTGGGAGGATGGGGTTGGGAGGATCTGTGGCACAACTGTGTAATAAACACGCTCGACGTACGCGATAATACGAACGAGCTGATATCATCTTTCCGAACCCCATCCTCCCAACCCGATAACCGTCTTTCCGAAATCTATACATCAACACCGCCTGAAAAATCGACCTTCGGCAACCCGGTGGATGTCGAACGGCTTGGCCACCCCAGGGCCCGAGACAATCCCTGTCCACCGCCTGCCGAAGCCTCAAAAGACCGATCCCTCGGGCCGTGGTGATGTTTGGAGGCAACTACTGAGAGGTCTTCGTCGGACGGACTTGAAGAACATTGAGGCCCATTGGGGGACTGCCACACCGGGTTAGGTCGTGGATTAAGCGGGAGCAAACCGAACAAACTGGAGTGTAAGCCCGATGAAGCGGGATACAAGCCGGACTCGGCCAGCTTTCGGACCAGGAGCCGACTTGGGCGCGAAAGAATCGGCGGGGGCGCTCAAGGGGGGAAGAGATGCGCCCTCTTCGGGCCCTGAAAAGGTCCCCCCCTCTGGGCCCTGAAGGGCCCATTTATCGGGGATGGACAGACCCCTCTTTAGTAAAACGTGGTTTAGTGAAAACGACCTCAGGCTCAAACCTGGCGGGCGCAAACCTGGAAAATAACGGCCACGGCACCATCTCGAGAATCGAAAACGGACAATTCACTAATCGACGTGTCACTGTTGGGGGTCCAGTCCACCCCCGAATGTAGGGGCCCCAAAGGACGATTTTTGGCAGCCCTCGCTGCCCCCTCATTTAATCATCGCCCCCCCATGACGCGCCTGCGCGGTTTCCCCCGGGGCCGCAGGAGACCCGAGGAGGAGGAGGGGGAGGAGGAGGAGGAGGAGGAGGAGGAGGAGGAGGAGGAGGAGGAGGAGGAGGAGGAGGTGGAAGGAGGAGGAGGAGGAGGGAGGAGGAGGAGGAGGAGGAGGAGGAGGAGGAGGAGGAGGAGGAGGAGGAGGAGGAGGAGGAGGAGGAGGGGAGGCGGAGCAGGAGGAGGGAGGAGGAGGGAGGAGGCAGGAGGAGGAGGGGAGGAGCAGGAGGGGAGAGGGGAAGAGGGACGAGGGAGGAGGCGGAGGAGGAGGAGAAGGAGGAGGAGGAGGAGGAGGAGAGGAGGAGGAGGAGGAGGAGGAGAGGAGGAGGAGGAGGGAGGAGGAGGAGGAGGAGGAGGAGGAGGGAGGAGGGAGGAGGGAGGAGGGAGGAGGGAGGAGGGAGGAGGAAGGAGGGAGGGTGGGCGCCGACAGGAGGGTCGTCCGCGGGAACGAACAACCCTAGGCTAGGAAAGGTGGGCACGCGGGAGACAGCAGGGCGCGCCTGGCGCGAGCTTGCTGTACTTCGCGTACAGGAGGCGGCCGCCAGCGGCGGCGGCGGGCGACGGCAGCAGCCGACGCCGAAAGAACAAAACATTAGTCAGAGTCATCCGACACTCCCCCCCCCACCCGCTCCACCCGACCGCCCCACACCCCCACCATCGGCAGTGGCGGCCACCAGAGGGGAGGACAAAGGCGAGGAGGGAGAGGGGCCCTGCATACAGGAAAGGACTTCACCCGTGGACGGGTGCAGGCCTCTGGAGGCCTTGGACAGTTTCCGCAACTGCTTGTCCCTGGTTAATGGCACTTTGGAAGCACCCAGACACTTTGCCATCAGAGCACGAGGGACGCCGTGCGGAAGCAACACAAAGCCAGCACAAATAGAGCAAATCATCACACGATCATACTTCTCAATCGCGTGACCTCTCGATTCGAATTCGCAGATGGCCGCCTCTCTCTCGTTTCCCGAGGGATTTCCAGGGGGAGGAGGGGGCGGCAGCAGACCCTCAGCCACAAGGGCCTGGTCCGCTTCGACCACAGCCGCAGCCTTCACAGGCCGCGCTTGATTTCGCACACGCAACCACTCTTGCCCCTTAAGGGCCGAAAGGGCCGTGGGTCGGCAAAACTTTGAGGGGCCGTTACACAGATGCGCAAGGGTGCTGCAGGTCCAGGCCCCGACAAAGCATGAGATACATCTCACCTCACCTGAATCAGGGTCTAAGAAAAAGGAGTGACCATGCAAGCTGAGTTGCGGCGCAGGCGGGGGTCGACACACTCTCGCTGGCGGTGGCAGTGAGGTCCACCGTCGGAGTCGAGCGAGCCTGGCAGCAGCCCAGGGGATATAATCGATGGTAGCACGATGAAACTTGAGCTCGCCAGCGACCGCCTCGGCCGTAGTTCTAGCTATCATGACCTTTGTCGACGCTAGCTTGGCAAACAGGTCGGCCCAAGCGTTCCCGATCCAGGTTATCGGGTCCAGCTTTCGCTCCAGGACTTCCTCCAGAGGGAGGTGAGCAGGGGTCCAAACGAAGTGAGGGGGAGGGTCCTGGGCGGGCCTACTCTTCGCCAACTCAAAAACACTCCTCCACATGGCAGCGTATCTGTTCATTCCGCACGCCAATTCAGGGTCCCAAGACGAGCCTTCCTGAACCAGAGAAAGCAAATCCGAAACAAAAACCTCCAATCTGGGATTACGCCTCATGGCATGCAGGAGCGCAGTTCTCTCCGCTCTGTCCACGGTCTGGACAGCACCCTCCAGGGATCCATACACCGCGCGGACAGGGAGGAGCTCATCGTTGAGCTGAACAATGGCCCACCCTGCGCGCCTGACTTCAGGCACGGCGGGGTGCTGTGCGCTTCCATCCCCGAAAGTAACAGGCCCCCACTCACCCCCAACGTCACCCCACTCCCACACCACCGACGATTCAGGCGGGGATGGAAGCTGGATCGAGAGCCTCGGGAAACCATAACTAAACTATAATCTGTCAAACTCAGGATCGAGCGGGGGGCGGTGTCCAAGCGCTCGCAGAGCGTCCCGATGAGAAGCGTGTCGCTCACACAAAACCTCAACGCAAGAAGCCTCCTCGCTCTCATCGGGCTGCAGCAAGCTGGGACATTCATGCCACACATGCCCGAAGGATCCATCATCAGACTGACAGGCGGCACAGTGCACCTTCACATCTTTTCCCCATGCAGCAAGGCGGGCAGCAGTGGGGTACCGATCAGCCCACAGTGCCCTCAGCGCTCCAAGCGGTGCCTGCCTCAGGTCACGAAGCCCAAGTCGAAGAGCTCGTTCCCATACATCATGAGACGCCTCCTGCACATGCAAGTGATACACGAGCCGCTGCACCTGCCAGCGCTTGAACGATTCTTCAAGAAATACCTTCATGTCAGCTGGCGCCACTCGCAGAAGATCAAAGTCCTCACCTTGGTCACTACGCCAGTGGTGAGGTCCAATAAAGGCCCAACCAATTCTGTTGAGTGTGAGCCAGGCGGCGCCCAGTGGGCCGCGGACCGCAGCCCAGGTCAGCCCTTTGTCGTTAACACGCTCCACCAAACTCAGCCATGCATGTCGAAGCGCACTGAGAGGCACACGTGCATCCCATATAAAACAATGCAGCCGACACGAAAGCGCCGTCGTCGCATCAAAGATCGGATCGTAACGCACCTGCCACTGGCAGTACAGATAGGCCGTCGTGTGCGCTCTCGGCGGTGCCCCCACCATGGTAGCAGCGACTGACCTGGCCATAACAAGAGCAGAGTCGGTCATGCCCGAAACGCCTGCACCATGGGCCACAGCTGGTTGCGCTCCTGCCCGCCAGATCACTGAGTTCTTCCGTCCAGCAACTTGGCGAAACATATGGAGGCGATGACGTCGCTTCTGGAGATCACGAAGTCGGGCCTTCTCTTGCAACCGAATCGGGCGAATGCTGAACGTCTCGTGGCCGAGGTTACGCATCCACGGCCGATGTGCAAACTTAGAGCCTCGCAGGATCTGCCGAGACGCCGTCGTCGCGGCAGCCAGCCCCGACTTCGTATCATTAAAGCAAGAACCAAGCACTCTCGAGTCCTCCTGAAATATTCTCACAGCCAAATCAAGCGCCAGTAGGCCCTTTGGGTCAGATCCAACGTACTGAACCGAAACATCATCAACAAGAGCCCGTGGCACCACTCCAGCGTAGTTGTCACGCAGACGTAGAACGGCACGTAACGTGAGGCACCCAAGCATACATACGGCATGCGTGCATCCAGCCAGAATGCCTTGATCCACCTGCACCATGTCAGAAAAGGTGCCGTACCCTTTAAGGCTCCTCGGCTGGGCGTACATCTTGAGCAGCATGTACAGCATCCTCGGCGGATAGCCAAGCAAGCAACCCTCGCGAAACAGTTGCGACGGCCGTACCATGTCGAAAGCCTTCGTGAGATCCAGTAGGACAGTCGCGCTGAGCTGGCCCCTCAGTACAGCCACCTCCGAGTCCAGGTTGTGGCTGAAAGCGCTGTCCGACGAGGTGTAGCGGGACCTATTGCCCCACACATTGTCCGTGCGATGCTGCTGCTCCCACTGCCTGGAGATGCCGCGTCGAGCCCTGCCCCAAATGCGCTGGAAGGTGTGGACCACCGCAATCAGTCGATGTCCCTCGTCCGCCTTGGGGATGCGACACATCATCGACCATAGCCGATCTGCTGGCCATTCGAGTAGTTGCTCGCACCTTGCAAAGAAACTGCCCAACATCTCAAGCGACTCATCTGACAAGTGCCACAGCAAGCGTGGGTGTAGTGCACAGGGTCCAGTCGATGTTTTCCTGGGGAATGTCAGTATCACCTTCCTCAAAGTGTCAGCGTCCAGCTTCGGAAGACCTGGCCATTCTGCGGCCTCAGGAGGCGGCTGGACTGGTAGGCAGCCATGATGAGTCCATACGTCCACCCAAGTCCTCATGCCCCGATTCGCCAGAGCCTGTGGCTGAGCATCTGCAGGTCGTCGTTGAAATGCAACAATCTGCTCCAGCGGCCGCGCCTTGGTGACTCGGTGAGCAATAGAGGCCCCTGACCGAAAGGCAGCGCGCTGGAACTGCATCCAAGCTCGGTAGGATTCACGCTGGTCCTCTTTGCGCAGCCGAGTGGCCTCGTCCCCAACCAAGCGCAGGAGGTCCTCAAATCCAGGTGCGACCAGAACCTGCAGCCCAGAGCACAGGAAATCCTGCACAGTCTCAGGCATCTGGTGGAGCACCACTTGGCTGCGCATAATGTTACGAAGAAACCCACCAACCTCGCTGAAGGCCTGAAGTAGGACAGCGCACTGGGGCGGATCAATATCACAAAGGGCGTGGGCCATCTGAAGCCTGGTGACAAGCGTACGAAGCCTGTGGCGCTCCTTCTGAATGTGCATAAACCATCGGAGTACCACCTTCCAGGCCAGAGTCTGAGGGCGCTTGCAGGTGCGCTTGAGGGGCGGCTGCCAGGCAACCTTCCGCCACGTGAAGGAAGTCGCCCCCGCTCGGCCTGAATAGCGCAGCGCAGCAGGGCCCACGTAGTCGTATCGGTTGGCGAGCTCCCTTTCGACCCCAATCATCAGGTCATCCATACAAGCAGCAAGCCCTTCACCGTCCTCGGCCACATCGAAGCTGGTGGCCTCCCAATAGTAAGGGAACCTCGAACACCCACTAGGGGCCTGCAGTGGCAGTTCCTTGGGCAGCTTCGGCACCATCCTCCATAGCGGGTAGTCCTGTCCAAGCACCTGCAGATGCACTGGACAGTGAGGGTATAGAGTCGCCTCTTCGTCCACCCGAACATTGGAGTCTACTCGTGCTGCCAAGTTTGAAGAAACCAAAAAGTAATCAAGTAAAGTCCCAGGAATGGCCTGCCTACAAGTCGGCACCTATGGGCAGAAGGGTATAGCCGAGGCTGCCGTGGCCCAGCTGTACGAGAATAGCTCAGCAGGCTGGTTATTCCAGTCCCCACCAATGAGCCAGTCCACCCCCTCGCTGTTGAACCTCGCGATTGCCTTGACCGTCTCCCACAGGTAGGCCGTGTTGACTGGGCCCATGCCATCCTTAGTGTCAAGGTAGATGCTGCCAGCCGTGAAACCGCCAGGCACCCCCCAGTGAATATGCGCAAACAGACATCTTCCAGTGACGACTTCTTTCTCGGCCAAGATAGGGGCAGTGATCATCACGTCCGTGCGGACGAGAATCGCAACACCTGCAGTCGAGCCCGTCGCCGAAGCAGTACTCGGCGTCGCAGCAGCCCATATCCCATGCCAACCAATATCGCGGGCCTGAGACTGCGCCTGCTGGAGGCGCTCGGGCAGCAAATGGTGCTCTTGAACTAACAGCACCTTCACGTTGTCACCAACGCCTGGCATGCACTCGAAGAGGGAGCCATGCGAGCTGACATTGACCGTCACAACCTGACCCTTGAGCGAGTGCATGCTGCGCTTGGCTCTGCCGTCGGCTTGGCGTAGGGCATTCCCAGTCGAAGCCGATAAAAGATTGGGCTCCTCATGGCTCGACCCTATGCCACTCAAGGTAGGATGTGAGCATTGGGGCCCGCCAGGCCTCTGCGAGCCCCCAACCGGCACAGAGGGGCGAGCGGTGGCCTGAGCCGAGGAGGCCGACAGGCCCCCCCAAGAGACCTCCCCCCGCTCGGCGTCAGCCTGAGGCGACAAGGGGCCCAGAGCACCAGGGATAACCCGCCCAGACGCGTTCTGACGGGGCTCGTGGCGACACGGGCTGGATTCCAGCAAGGCATGTGGCCTGGATCCTGTATTAGAGATCCCAGTGCTAGTCGCACACGTCGAAGGTGTCATGATATCCACCAGCCTGGCCGCTGAACCACTCCAAGAACTGGTAGATGCAGGCGTTGGCGTGTCCTGGTAGTCCTGCACTGGGTCAAGTGGTGCAGGCATCCGAGCTGGATGGAGGTGTCCTGGACTGCTGCCCCGCGTCGTGCCACTGCCCCCGACCTCGCAGTGAGAAATAGGAGTCCAGCAAAACCCTGCGCCCCCACCCCCACACGCTGAGCCCCCCGCCTCCTGTGGAAGGGGTGCCCTGGGGAGTGGTGGACGCAGGCGCGACTGCGAACCTGAGCTGCCACAGGCAACCCAGGATTTGCGATCTAACGCCTGATGCCCTCCGTCATCGAAATGTGCAGGAACCGTAGCATCTGGCCGCGCACTAGGACCCGCACGTAGGAGTACGCTGCCACCATCTGCATCTGCAGGTCCTCCAAACGCTCTTGTATCCTGCTCGTATAACCCGAAGAAATCATCCTGGTCGAAGCCAGGGTCGGCGCCCAACTGCTGAAAGTCGTCGCCAAAATCGAAGGTATGGGAATCTGCCGCCATTGCACCGATAGTAGCCATCAAGTACACAGGCCTAAGCAGCGACCTTGTGATTCTTGGCCAGCAGCTTCTGGCACGAGTCCAGCTGGCGCTTGGCCTGGGCACGCAGCTCCGTCTCATCCGCGCTAGCATCCAGCCCAGCAGCAGCCACAAAGGTCCGAAGCTCTTCCAGGTCCATGTCCTCAGGTACAGGCATGTCAACGTGCTGGAGTCGATCAGGCTGCTCAGCTTGCTGCTGTGGGGTCTCAGGAGGTCGCTGCTGCTGCTGTGGCAGCTGCTGCTGCGCGCGAAGCCGCTCTTGCTGTTCGGTTCGCTGTCTCCGAACCTGCTCAAGCCAAGGCTCCACGAACTGGGCGCAACTGGCAGCCAGCTGCTCGCCGCCACCGAGGGACTGCACCAAGCTCTGCAGCTGCTCCAGACTGGCAGTGAAGGTGTCGAATACCGCCTGGTCGCTGCCCTCAGGAGCTCGAGTGTGTACGAAGACGCAGCAGTTCCATCTGCTCCCTCTGCATCTGCACCCTAGCTTTTTCTTTGGTATCCAACTGCTGCTTGAGGTCAGCCACCAAACTTTGCTTCTCAGCAATGGCCTGCTCCTCCGCCTCGATGGTGGCCTTGAGCTTCGCAATCTGCTGATCTGCTTTCTGAATCTTATTGCCAATGCCACGCACCTGCGCTCCCAACGGCTTAGCATCGTGGATCTCCTGCCGCAACTTCCGAAGAGACGTTTGAGCTTCCTCGTAGCCAATGACCGTCTGCGGGGCAACGCCTTTGACTTTGGCCGCCTGCTCAAGGGCGGCCACAACATGCTCCAGCGCGTCCAGCTCCTGCTGCTTGCCCTGCGCGTCATCCTTAGTGGTGGCTGCATCCGACTGCGGAGGCGATTGCTGCACATTCTCGGTCGGCCTGGTCCGAGACAACAGCTGCACCTGTTTCCGAAGGGCCGCCAACTCCTTATCCTTAGCATCCAACGCCGCCCGTGCATTGCCCCCAACAGCAGGAGCACGAACACTGGGCGTAGGAGCAGGTAGATCGCACTTGTATACTCGTCCCTTGGCCCCACAACACAGAAAGCAAGAAACAGCATCTGCATGATTGTGCCAGGGCTCACCCGTTTTCTCATGTGTACAGTGCCTGCACACCCAACGCTTGGCCCGTGCTGCCCTGTCTCTTGCCGCAGCACCCTTCGGCGGCGCCATGAAGCCCGCGATGAACGAGAGACAAGGGCCGCGATGGCCGTACCGTAGCCAGGCAGCGCGGCCGTGGCGACAAAACTGATGAGGGAGCCCAACCCCTCGGTGAAGGCGGAACACTGTCGAGCGCAAGCGCTCTGGCACTGCCGCGGTCTAGCGGTATCCGTGGAAGCCAATACGGGCCCAGCCCGCAACAGCATAAGCCTTGAGCCAAAATGGCTACGGAGGAGGAAGGAGGGAGCAGGGAGGAGGGAGGAGGGAGGAGGGAGGAGGGAGGAGGGAGGAGGGAGGAGGAGGAGGGAGGGAGGAGGGAGGAGGGAGGAGGGAGGAGGGAGGAGGGAGGAGGGAGGAGGAGGAGGAGGAGGAGGAGGAGGAGGAGGAGGAGGAGGAGGAGGAGAGGAGGAGGGAGGAGGAGGAGCAGGAGGAGGAGGAGGGAGGAGGGAGGAGGGAGGAGGCGGAGGAGGAGGATGGGGAGGAGGAGAGGAGGAGGAGGAGGGGGAGGAGGAGGAGGGAGGGGGAGGAGGGGAGGAGGGAGGAGGGAGGAGGAGGAGGAGGAGGAGGAGGAGGAGGAGGAGGAAGAGAGAGGAGGAGGAGGAGCAGGGGAGCAGGGAGCAGGAGCAGGAGGAGGAGGGAGGAGGAGGAGGAGGAGGAGGAGGAGGAGGGGAGGAGGGGGAGGGAGGGAGGAGGAGGAGGAGGGAGGAGGGAGGAGGAGGGAGGGAGAGGGAGAGGAGGAGGGAGGAGGGAGGAGGGAGGAGGGAGGAGGAGGGAGGAGGGAGGAGGGAGGGAGGAGGAGGAGGGAGGAGGAGGCGGGAGGAGGGAGGAGGAGGGGAGGAGGAGGAGGAGGAGGAGGAGGAGGAGGAGGAGGAGGGAGGAGGGAGGAGGGAGGAGGGAGGAGGGAGGAGGGAGGAGGAGGAGGAGGAGGAGGAGGAGGAGGAGGAGGAGGAGGAGGAGGAGGAGGAGGAGGAGGAGGAGGGAGGAGGAGGAGGAGGACGGGTCGCCTAAGCCCTTCGGAGAGCCCCCCCCATGAGGCGCCCCGCAGTCGACCTCCCAGGAGCTACATCCGAGGCGCTGGAGGTAAAAATCTCCGCCTCGGGCTCCCGCTCGAGCTGCCCGGGCCCGCCCGCGTCCGGGCCACGCCGCCCTGGCTGCCCCAGCCCGCGGGGCTCCTGTCGAGGACGAGAGGAGATTGCACCCCCAACTTGAAACCTTCATCGCAGAGAAAACATAGTTCGAGAGTTCGTAGATCTATACGAGCAGTCTACGTGTCGTTCGTAGATTCGACGAAGATTGCAGTCCTGGGGTGAGTCGATTCTGTAGTCGATCCCCATACTCGATCCTTGGGGCGCCCGAACTGGGTACGGAAAGAACGGGCACGATGCCCAACAACAGATGCTGTCCAAAACCGACGACAGCCTCGGTTCAGCAGGCGGCCACCTGTCTCACGTGGACAAGGCCCGCGGCGGCACCGACAGCGAGTCCTGCACGGAATGGCAAAGAACTGCTCTGAGGGAAACGTGCCCTAGACCGTGGGGCCTTCCTCCAGGACGAGTTTTTCATGCCAGACGTTTTCTGACAGCCCCATAGGCCCGTGAAGGGTCCCGAGAGCTCGAATGCTGCGGAAAACCTCGGAACCCGTTTCCCTACGGACCCGGTTCCCTGGAGGCCTCCTAAATGAGATCCGAGTAGATGGGGTCGGAGGATCGCGCCGCATCGGCGATACATCGGCGATGCGTCGGCGACATCGGCGACGCATCGGCGCCGTCGGCGCGGAGAAATTCGAGCCCCACATCGAGCCGCATCCGCGATGCATCGGCGATGCATCGGCGATGCGGCGCGATCCTCTGACCCCATCTACTCGGACCACGACTGGAGCCCGGAACTCCATCTTTCTGCGTCATTTTCCGAGCCCGACCGATCTGTAAAGGCTCCAGGGCCCGCAACTGAGCCAAAACACCCAGCTCGAAAACATTGAGTCGTCAGGACCTCGAGGCTTTTCTTCATGCTCAGACCCCGGAAGCCATGAATTCTCGTGACGTCGACCCCCAGCGGTCTCGACCCCCTCCCCATGACCAACCAGCTTTTCGGCCCGAGTGGTCTTTGGACGGTCCCGGGGCCTCCAGGAGCCGAAAATAGCGAAAAACCTCCCGTCGTGATGTTTCGGGGATGGGCAGAACCCCCTTTAGTAAAACGTGGTTTAGTGAAAACGACCTCGGGCCCAAACCTGGCGGGCGCACGCCTGGAAAATGACGGCCGCGGCGCCCTCTCGAGAACCGAAAACGGACAATTCACTAATCGACGTGTCACTGTTGGGGGCTCTGTCCATCCCCGAATGTTTTGCATGGCTCGAGGGGGTCTGGGTGGCGAGCACCGAGAGCTCCGACTCCGCGCTCTGGCCCCGCTGCCCCCGCGGCCGGCCGCGCTCCGGGCCGGGCGCCGCCGGCAGCCCCCCGGGGGCGGCCGCGCGCGCGCGGGCGCCCCCGGCGCGGCGCCGGCGGCGGGCGGCGGCCCGGGGGCCCAGGGCCGCCGGGGCGTGGAGGCGGCGCTCCACGGCGACGCCGGGCGCGGCGGCCCGACCAGCCAGTCCTCGCGAAGGGCCGTCGCCGGCCCCGAGAGCCGGGCGACTCCAGCTTTTTCGGAGCCCAGCGTCTTCGCGCTCGACTTCGGGCCACAGGGGGCTCGCTCAGATCGATCGATCCGGCTCGGGAAAAACGAGGCAGAAAGATGGGGTCGGGGGGGGTCCGGGCGTGGTGTTTCGCGGTGCTGCCATTGTTTGCCACGTCGGCTCTCGAGGACGGGGGAAGCGGGTCCTGAGGTAATGAGGCGGGTCCTGCGGCTGTCCGCGGTTGGGCCCTCCGGGGGCCCCGGGGGCTGTCAGCAGACGAGTCGGAGCGAAGAGCTCCTCCAGGGGGAAGGCCCCCGGGTCCAGGACCCGTGCCCCTCAGGACCCCCTTTGCCCCCATGCTGAGGCTTCTGCGCTGCACGGGCTTCGTGTGGTGGCGCCATCTTGGTCGCCCCCGCCTTGGTCGCCCTCGTCGTCATGGGCGCCGCCCTCGCCGACGCCGTTCTCGTCGTTCTCGTCGTCGTCCCAGTCGTCGGGGCCAGCAGGAGCCCAGCGCCCTGCTGTCGACAGATCGGCGACGCACCTCAAACAGACAGACTCCTGCCACGGCCAGCCGACACCTCAGGACGAGCAGCCTGAGACAGGCGGCTCTAAAAACCACGAGAGCCAATTGAACCGACCTTCCGCCGGGCGCCGAAGGTACTCGGCACGCACCTCCGCCGCGCCCGAGAAGCACTGCCGGGGCCGAAGCATCGCGGGTTCGTGGCGTGTCGACCCCGGTGTTGGTTTTAAGTCGGGCGTGTCCCCCTACAGGGGGATAATGCTCAAAAATAATACCCGGACTATTTTTGGACTTTGTTTTGACTTGTTGGGGGGTATTTTTAATTTTTCGTCGAAAATCCCCCTGTTGGGGGACACGCCCGACATAACGTTGGTTCCTGACACCGCGGGGATCGTTCGACCTTGAACGGTCGGCCGTGTCCGAGACGTCAGGTCGTTCAACCTCGATCGGTTCTGGGCCGCCGCCCGCGCTCCACTCGGCGGCGAGCGAGGGGGGAAGTGAGAAGGAGAAGGCCGTATCAGAAGGCGGCGGGACGTCTTAGAAGCCCTCGCGCCTTCCGAGAAGTTGTCCTCTCTGCCCTCGAGGGAGGCCCAGAAAACTCCTCCCAAGGCCGGGGGGGGGGCTTCCGAGCCGCTTCTGAGGAGGCCCGCCTCCCATCGCTTCCCCCCCAGCCGCGCCGCCGACCCTCGCAAGAAGTGGGGACACGCCAGGAGGCGACAGGCTTCTGCAGCACGCTGCAGAAGGGACGCGGCTGCGATCGGCAGCAGCCGTGGCGGCAGAGGCAGAGGAGCCCCCGTGGTCCGGCGGCGTGCCGAACGTGGAGCGGCGGCGTGAGGGGCCGCCGCCGGTCCACGCGACGCGGGCCTGCCGCGCGAGGAAGAATCGGCCTGGAACCGCCGACGCACTGCCGGGTGGTGCGCGCTCGCTCGGCCCCGGGCCCCCCCGCTGCGTAGCGATCGGCCCCCCCGCCTGCTGCAGCGGGGCAGGGTCTGGGTGCGCGCGGGCCCCGATCGGCCACGGCCGGGACGCAGAGGGACCTACCATGGTACTACGCGTCCTCGTTGGAGGCGTGCGTCCGACCCGAACGTGCAGTACAAGCACCTTGTAATAGTAGATACCGCTGCCCGACCAGTACGGCCAGAAAGCGCCCGCCACGGGGCTTATACTGTAAGATCTCTCGGCGCGCGCGCAGAGGGGGGTTTGGGGGGGCAAGGCTTCCTAGAAGGAGGCTGCTTCTTAGACGGCGCCGGCCTTATATCTATAGAGAAGGCCCGCGCTTTCTGAGAAGCAGGGGTGCTACTAAGAAGGCTTCCCCCCTCCCCCCAGCCCGCTCTGCGCATGGCCGAATGTCGAGGTAACGCCGAAAGAACGGGGGGCGACCGAGAATGACCCTCCACGACGAAGAGCAGCAATTCAGTTTTTCCTCGCAAAACATCACTGATAACCCTACCGTATCACGGTTCAAAGGCGCGCCAGGCAAGCCAAGAACACCGCACAAGCCGACCATCAACTCTCGCTTGAATGACTGGCCTGTGGATGGATAGTTGCAGAGTAATCTGAAGAGAAATATAACAATGAAGTTGGAATTGCAGCAATGTCGATATACCCTGTATTTGCTAGCCCTCCTTCTCACTTATCCGATTCCCTCCCTCTCCTCCCCCTCTCCTATCATCCTATGCACCACAATCGAATACTGACGCACGCATAACAGACGCTACCAAAGTGCACTGAACAGCTCTGTTGGAACCGAAACACAGATGACAGCTATCAAATAGCTGCAACAACTATTGTTCCAGCCGCAATGCCTGACAGCCCAGAAACAGCCGGACAGGGCCTCAGGAGACGCCATGCTTTTATTCATGAGGTCTCGACACCTTCCCTGGGAACGGCTTCTCACCCCCAGCCGCTTCTTGACGGCCCTGGGGCCCGGCGAGGGCCCCCAGAGGCCGAAAATGGCGGGACCCTGGTGGCTCTTGGGCCACACCTCGGCTCTCTGGTGGCTATTCGGAGCAATGCGGGCACCCCAGGAACGCCCTCAGCGAGGCGCAGCTGCTGGAGCGCGTCCCAAAAATCAGAAGTGTTCAAGAATCCCTTGCAAAAAACGAAACGAAGTGCACACGCGCGCGTCGTCGTGCGCGCATGCCGCAATGTCAAAACCGAGCCTCCGAGGCCAGAATCGAGGTGTCCGAGGCCAGAGCGCCGCTGAGAACCGACGACGACGCCCGAACACCTCCAACCCTCACACCCACACTTTGGACGCCCGAAATGGGTACAGAAAGAATGGGTACAACGCCCAACAACAAATGTTGTCCCAAACCAACAGCGGCCGCTATTGGGCAAGCGGCCTTCTGCCTCGAATGGGCACAGGCCGCGGCGGCGCGGACAGCGAGCCCTGTTCAAAAGGAACCAGACCCGCTGTTGGGCATTGTACCCACTCTTTCCGTGCCCGTTTCGTTCCCCTCGAGGGGGGGGGGAAGGAAAAGGAAGAGGGGGAGAGGGAGGACGAGGGGGAAGAGGAGGGGGAGGAGGAGGAGGGGGAGGAGGAGGAGGGGAAAGATGATAGAGGAGGAGAGGTAGGAGGAGGGGGCCTGCCTCGAGGGGCGCCCGGCCCCCGCCCCGCCCGGCTCCTCGGACCACTCCGAGCCCTCCGCGCCGGCCGCCTCCCCGCCGCCGGGCCCGCGGACCTCGCGCGAGAGGCGCCCGCCGGCGCCCCCCGCGCCCGGCGCGGCGCCCGCCTCGGCAGCCGCCGCCCGGCCTCCGCCACGAGGGGCAGCGCGAGGGGGGGCCCCAGGCTTACGTCGGGTCCGTCCCCCTACAGGGCGATTTTCGACGAAACATAAAGAATACCCCGCAACTAATCCAAAAGCAGTCCCAAAATAGTCTGGGAACTATGTTGGGATGATTTGTTTCACCTCCTTGGGGTATGTTTGCCTTTTTATTTTTCGTCGACAATCCCCCTGTAAGGGGGACACGCCCGACATGACCCCAGACCCCCCTCGCGCTGCGAACAAAGTCGCGGCGGGAGGTGCGCCCAGACAGCCAGCCCGTAGCAGCGGGGTGCGCGGTGAGGCTGCAAGGGTTCCTTGGAGGCCCACGCTGACGTTGTTCGAACGAAGCTGGCCAGCGAGAGTGGCTACGGGCTCGGGTCGTGCCGGCTTCGACGCTGGTTCCTGACACCGCGGGGATCGTTCAACCTTGAACTATTGGCCGTCTCCGAAACGTCCAAAACGTTCCACATCGAACGATTCCGGGTTGCCCGCGGCGTTCAAAGTTGAACGCCGCTGGCGGGGTCGCCGCCGGTCGACACGACACGAACCTACCGTAAAGGGCAAGGATGCAAGGGTGCCCTTGGGAAAGATGCCCATCATCACTATGCGGGTTGACTGTACTTTCGGCTTCTTGGGCCAATCGCCGGGCCCCGGGGCCGTCAGAAAACGAGTCGGGATGAGAAACCCGTCCCGGGGCATGGGTCTAGACCTATGGGGGTCGACGTCAAGAAAGAATCGCGACGTCGGGGATCTGGGGGACCAGAGCTCGAAGTTCGAAAAATATCTAAGTTCGAGGCTTTCGGGCGTTTTCTTCGTTGGTTCTCGGCGGCTAATTCCAGCCTCGGGCTGCTTTCCAGCGGCTGCGACTCGCCGAGGGCGTTCCAGGGATGCCCGGATCGTTCATCCCGAACGGTCCGAGCTATGACCCGAAACCACCAGGGAACCAGCTCAGGGGGGGAAGCATCGGCCAGGAATGGGCGGTACATCGCCGACTGATCGGCGATAGGCCTCCGATAGCGAAGCGGCACATTCCAGGGGCGGTGTGGGCCAGCGGGCCCCCATCGGAGACGAGCGGGCCATTG